>BMAW01014934.1:15000-70396 GCA_019974015.1 Nephila pilipes | reverse complement strand
TTTTTTTTTTTTTTTTTTTTTTTTTTTTTTTTTTTTTTGTTATTCAACTTTTTTCGAAATCGACTAATAGAAAGTTTTTTAAGTTCATTTCTTATTTATCGTGATCAGATATCTTGCAAATCAGAGAGAAACACTTCTTTTTGGAACTCATTCTTGCAAATAACTTTTCTCTTTTATATAAAGTTAATTTCAAAAAATGACTTTCAGGAATTCATATAAAAAGTTGTGTTTTAAAATGTGATATTTCAGAAAACATTTAAACATTTGATAGATAAATAAAGCATTTCTTACATTAAATGTAACTTAAGTATCGCTTTTTTTTAATGAGGAGCTTTTAAAATATTTTTACATATATGTATATTTTTCACTTTTTTCACCTTTATTTCTGTGATTATCTACTATATTCTTGTTAACTCACATTTCGATTTAACATTGAAGCTCAATTTGAATTACTTTAAATGATAAAAATCTTAAGTCAAACACTGTAATTTAATATCAATTTTTATTTTACATATTTTTAAAAAATATACGCTCCTTACAAAGAAATAGAAAAAGTCTAATATTACTTAAACATAAAGTTTCACTAGAAAATAATGCAAAAATGCCCCTCATTAGTATTATATTTTTAGGAAAAGACTTAAAATATAGAATTTTTCAGTAAACATCACCCTTATAATTATTGTTACAATATATTATGAGAAAGAGGGAGGGAGACCAATAACGACAGAAGTTATATCACGACCAATTTTTAAAAAATAATAAACTAATTTCCCCTTTAATGAGTACCTTAATCTAATTCATTCGTTTATCTGTGCTACTATTGTGCTATTATTGTTTCATATAATTTTCATCTTTTGGTAAATTTCTAAACCCAAAACGATTTAATGCTAAACATTATTGATTTACTTCTATTATATTCTAAATTAACTAATCTTGAGTATTTTTGTAAATAAAATATGATGTCCAAAGCATCTTTTTTTATTTTATTCGTGATACTATAGTAGTAGACTTATGCGTAAAATTTTTAAAGAATAAAATTTTTAAAAATTTAAGTTCATATTTAAGTAAACTGAGAAATACAAGAATTGTTTCTACACTGAAAAGAAAACTAAATCAGATGCCTGGATCGTAGTGCTGCAGTCATTAAAGAAGAGATAAGTAGGTGGTCTCGCAAAGTACTGCAATTGTTTCGTTATTAACGTCGCGCTTAAAAGCAAACGAGTATTATGGAATGCGGAGCCCATAATTTTCAGCATCTGTAAAGTGACGTGAACGCCACGTGAGCTGACACCTCCCTCTCCAAAGTTCCACACCTTGCCAACAGAAGGTCTTGGAGCCTTGGAAAAATTAACGTACATGGACCCTGCTATACGACGGGTCCACAAAGGAATCTAGACTTACTAACTGCATTGCATGGAATCATAAGAAGCAATGAGAATCGCTACAGGTCAAATTAATTTGAAATAAGGAAACTGAGCTTTCAAATTAAATGAATTAAGTAGCATTTCAAATCTATATTTTCTTCGCATGATTCTAATTCAATATGGTGATGTATATAGCTAATAAACTCATGGATACCTGGACAGATACAGATTCACCACTTACTTAAAAGAAACTACTCAGCAATATTTTTTTCAGACTTATGATAAATTTTTTTAAAGAAGACTCAATTATATATCATTTAAAATGCTGATAGTGTTTGAAAATATAACAATATATATAATATAAACCAAACAAATATTGAAAGAATTAATTCTGCGTGATATAAAAAAGATTTTATTTTGGTTTATTATTTTAAATCATCAAAATATGTATAATTTAGAGAGCTGTGAGTTACTTATATCAATTGTTTGGCTCTTACTTGAAAGCTCCTATCTAACTATATAATTTTTTACTTTTATTTCTTAGATATTTATAAAATCCTTTTTTATAAAAACGTGGAGAATATTTTGAAAATAATTCCAGTTTTCCTATGTTATAGCTTTTCACTGAAAGGATATTGAACTTTTTTGAGAGCCATAAATGATCTATTTTCAATTTACAGTGCTTTGAAATATATTACACGGTACTTTTTACAGTTTTATAATGGTTAAATGAAAGTTTTCACATTTTTTACTAAACATCATGTTTGAGATAAACAAAAGATCGTGAGGTTTTGACCATTAAATAGGAAAGGAAAGCTGTACTCTTGTCATGATTCTTTATCACATACATTGAATTAAAATAATTCTAAATAATGATATCCTCGAGATATTTTAATCGAATAAATTATTCAATTGAACAAGAAGTGATTATTAGGTAACTTTTTTTTTCAGATAAATTTTGAAGGATATTTTTTTCAATCCTTCTACCAATGCGACTAATTTGATATAACAAAGGATTTTATATCTCATTATTATATTATCAGGGTATGTTAAGGTTCCAATTTCATGTTGTTTTTTACGTTATGTTATGTTTCATAAGAAAATAATAATAACATTGAGTCATAAATAAAAACAGAAAATAAATATTACTCACTGTTACTAGAACTATCCAGTTTTCCAACATATTTACTATCAAAAAGGTGATTAAATTAAAATTACGACAGTAAATAATTGTACAATTATAAACATAACATCATTCGTTTAATGCACATTTATTTACTGTATCGTGTTGCTAAACTTACACCATGAGTCACAAATTAGATCCTTATACTCATTTTCGTTTTGATTATAAGCTAATATGAATACAGCTTTGAATTTTGGCCCGCGAAACGCAATGATGACCAAAAGATTGAAAATGAAACAAAGATCCTGAAAGTGAAAAAAAATACGAAGGAAAATAGAAATTCAAAAATTTACTTTCAACAAGTGTAACTTAATAAAATGTTCTCTGATAAAGTTATTTTTCAGATCATGAACATTTGACTGAAGGTTATTTTATAGTGATAAGGTAATCAGATAAATAAATTATCTACCACTCACTTTTATTTGTAATTTAATTTATGAAAACTTTTGTTTCATAGTTCAAAAACATAATAAAATGAAAGTGGTGTTATAAACTCTTTTTTTTTTTTAGCAAAGAAAAAAAAATTATTTTGGGATTCTAAATATTCGGAAGTAAGTTAACTTCAAGACAAAATATTTTTAGCGTCTCAAGATTCAAGAGTATGTATATTAACATTTTTATTTTACGTTTTTCTGCAAGAAATGATACAATATTTGAAAGGTTTGGTTTTTTGATCAAATTCTCTTTTCAACGAAATTATTTTCTTCAAACACAACATAAATTAATTAAATTAATAATTAATAGAATTACTCTGTCAGTAATGCTTAAGGAGATAATTGAATTAAATTATGGGATCAATATTCAATAAAATGCTAATTATAAAATTAATATTTTTCTGATGATTAAACGTGTGTAAATTATTTTTGATGCACTCATAAGTTTTTTTTTTTTTTTCATTGTACTAAAACAAAAATTTGAAATGAATTTCAAAAACATTTTCTAATATTAAAAGTATTGCAGACACATGGTCTTAGCGGAATAAAAACTAGAAAATACCAATGTATATTGTAAATAAAGGGAAAAGATATATGCAATTTCAGCAAAATAATTTTTTTAATATTTTCATATATAATACTTAAAAAGTTCTTCTTTCATTCTTGTTTGTAAAATAAATCTCATTTCTTTTTCAAATAAACAATACTAATAAGAATATTTCCGATCAACATATTGACACGGATCCATATATCCGAGTAAACTTACAAGTTTAATTTGCTACATTAAATTTTTTTACTTAAGATATTCCTTTTAATACTACAGCTAATCACTCGAATAAAATCTAGTTATATATCTATATCACTCTAAAGTTTGTCATTTCTTGAAAATTAAATTAAAATTGGAATGATAAATAATTTTCCAATCTTCAAAAATGACAGAGTAAAAAAATAAAAGAGAACATGATAAACTTAAATCAATACAAAATATATAATGCTCATTTTCAAAAATACTTAATTCTAAAAGATATGTAGGTTTTTCTTCCAGTAATATTAAGAAATCTGACATTTAACCTCGATTCACTTTTTTTAACATTACTTCTTGGTGTTATTATTTTTATTTTCAAATTTTTAAGCATTGTTCTGTGTAGAAGCGCATTTAAAATCAAACTTTGACCTCGCATTTCAAATTAATAATACGTTTGCTATCAACTTCGAACAAAAATTATGTTTGAGAAACCTTTGCTGTATCAGTATTATTGCCCGGTAAATCTATGATATTTTTAAATAGTACAATATTTAATTATACTTTGATATAGCATTTCAGTTAGATTCTATGTCCTTGAAAAGACAGAAATTCCTAAAGGAATTTTCTCCTTTCTTTTGTTTTAAGATTACATAACTTGAATCATAAAAATAAAATGTCAAATTATTTACAACCATACTATGCAATTGTTTGACTGACGTTCAAACTAACGTCCGAACTTATTTATTCTCGGAATATATTTTGTTTCCTAAATTTCATTTTCAAATGTTAATTGCAAAGGTAGCCTCTATAGAAATATTATGAATAGATGCCAGAAAAATAATTTGAATTCCTTTTATGTGATTTTAAGTATATAATATTAACATTTGGGGAATCATTATGCGATGATGTCTTGTTTTAATCACTCATGCATGTGAGAAAAAATGAATCAATTTAATATGTTTTTCCTCTTTATTCATTAGATATGTCTTCCAGTTCTTCGAAACTCATTCAAGAAAGTAACGAGATACTTTCTTTTAAAATGAAGCATTTGCCAGATTTCGTAATGAAAAAACTGGAAGAGGAACTGAAGGAGACACCTGAAAAAAAGCAAAAAAGTCTTTTGGAACTCAAAAAGTTGCTAGATGGTATGATTTTGTGATTCTTAATATAAAATTACATCAAATTATTAAAACTTGAATTTTTGACACCTTTAAGAAATAATGCATGAATTAAGAAATAAATGAGAAATGTTTAAATAGTAAATGTTCAAGAAAAAAAATTATGTTAATTTTTAATGAGGAAAAATTAAGTAGTGTTAAATTATGCTTTCTAAAACAGAGGTTCTTTATGCAGGTCATTTATTGAGAAATAATGATTGAAACATGATTAAAATATAAATTTAAACATTATCTTAATACTAGCATAGTATCAGTATTTACTCAAATGTTTCTTAATGAAGAGGATTTATATATAATTCATTCAAGATTATTTCTCTTTGAGTAAATCTTACTAATAATCATGCAGATACTTCTTCTGAAGGAATCCTTACTAATAATACAAATACTTCTTCTGAATAATATAGATCATCGTTCAATAGCACTTCTGAGAGATTTCCAGAAAGAAAGTAAAAGATTTTTTTATGGCAGGTTTTCACTTAACCCTATATAATAAAACATTAAGTGGTACATAAAAAGCATAAAATTTTTCAAAAATTCATCTGATATGCAATAATGATGTTAAAAGGACACAATATCAAGAGGTAAAATCAATTTTTATTTATTTCCCGATTTTTAAGACCCGGTATAAATAATATACCACTGCCCCTCTAGGACATCTTATTTGTACACTCGTCGTTTCGCATTCCTTCGACGAAATAATAAATACTTTCATAAAAAATTATATTATTTTGGTTAATTTGGTAAATATTAGGATCACAAAATACTTTTGAAAAAATGAGAACTTTATGATGTAGTATTTTTATATCTAAGAGTTATAATTTGAACGAAAATATGTCAATTAATTTAAGTATAGTTTTTTTATACATGTATAATTTTCATAGTTTAATGCTAAAACTATATTATAAACTTAATAAGACAATTTAAGTTGAAATACATATACATATTTATTGAAAATAAGGCATATATTTTACTGCACAGATTTAAGTAAAATTTTCTTCCCTCTTGTTTCTGAACTCCGATCCATCAGAAGGGAGCTTTTCAAACAAAGTAAGTTCTTTCTCAGTCGAAAGTCCCTGTAACGGTATTCTTTTAAAGATATATTTTAGAATATATATATTTAAAAAATTATTTAAAACAAGGTAATAAAGCTATTTAAAATAAAATTTGAATTTTTCTGAAATAATTATGCACACTATTATACAAAATCTGAAACAATCACGAGAATTAAACGAAAACATGAAAAAAATTAACCCTAGATAAACCTAAAATTCTGTTCGCTGTATGGTACCTGTAAACGTTCAAAAACTAACCGACCACGGTAATTGAATCTATTCAGAACATACCCTCCCACATTTAATGAGCAGTCATGTCAAACAAACAAAAAAAGACCAGCGCTCCTTATTCTAAATTATTTACAGGATGTTGGCGGCTAAACGCCGAGGACTCTGTTCTTCTTACAAAGCGGTAATTTCTTTGCTGTATTGTAACTTTTCTAAAACCAATTGTCAGTGGTTTATATATTGGTTTATTTAGACCCTTTGATAAAACATATAGCTAGAGGCAATGAGTTCCTATTCTCGCCCCTCTATTGCCGGTAGCTTATCATCTATTTTTATCTCATATTAACACTTTATATCCAATGATCGTTAACAAGTCTCGTGTCTATCAAAGACACTAGTCCCTAATCTGCATTTTCCAGACAGTTCTGTCTTAAATGCCTTGAAAGGCTGTTTTTAATTTTTTTTTCTTGTGATAGTTTTGGTTTTCAGACATCCTTTTTTATCCCCCCGCTTTTTTTTTTTTTTTTTTTTTTTTTTGGTGAGCATGCACCACGTTGATAAATTTCTATCCCTGCTTTAAATTTTTTTCCTTCGGAGAATAATTCTGATTTTCGTCACACTGAGACTCGAAAACATATTTATGTCTTCTATTTTTCACTGACACAAAGTGAACCGTCACGTATTAGTCGGAATCGAAATTTTCAGAGCTGCCATCTATTGATCACTAAACCCCGTGTACTCTATAGGCGCAGTGGTATAATTATGATACCACTTAATTTAGAGTATGAAACCAATACTTTATACATATTGATTTGAGCAATTAGTAGTATTTACATAAAGTTTCAAACGTGAAGATTGGGTAGCTCATGAATTTAAAATTTTTAAATTATTTCAGAAAGATTTCTGAGAGGCATAAAACAACCACTTGTTAGGAGCTTTCATTAGAATCAAAGCAATAATTTTAATAAATATTTTGCATAGTTCTGCCATGTAATTTAAGTAAATAAAGCTATTAGCTACCATATGATGATAAATGTTTGGGAAAAAAGTGTACTTTACTAAGATTTTTAACGAGCTAAATATGTGGTATAAAACTGTACCTCCGCCCCTGAAAGGAAACATCTCACTTATTAATCATTAGATACAGGTCACTGTATATGCAAGGTAAATATACAAATATATAGAAAAAACATATCCCTATATAAATATAATTGATGAATAAGAAATAAGTTTAGTAGAGAATATATATATCGAAATTTCTCCATTTATATCTCAGAAGTATTAATTTTTAAACATTTGCCTTTTTTATTTCGTTAGTATTTCAATTGCATTATCCACAACAATATTGAAATAATGCCGGTTTCTGTGAAGGTTTACTTACAAGGGTTTTGTATTTTTGAATCCTTATTGAAAAAATTATACAATAATTAGACAGATATCAGACAGAAACATAATTTGAATTAATTTCTTGAAAAAACTATAAAGAGTAATAAGGAATTTAGATATACATTATATAATTTATCTGAATATCAACATTAATGTATCAATTTTTATTTAGAGCCTCAAGCTTCTCGGTGTATCGAGATTCCTTTCACCTCTGTCTAATCCTATTACATACATCATTAAGCTTTATTTTTATTTTACGGGTTCATGATGCTTCAACTTGGTTTACTCTGGTGATAAAATGCCCTTCTGGGATTCAATATTCTACATACGGTCGTATGTCGTGTTTATGAGAAACTTAATTAAATCTAAAGTTATTAAATTATACCGGTGCCCCTGAAGTCATGAGGCAAGTAATAAGGAGATTTATCGTATATATAAATAATTCGAGATAAAAACGAACGTTTTTAAAAACAACGTTTTTATATAATGACAAAGTATATTAATTATTATACATTAAATTCAAAACAAACACGTGATAAACACATAAAAAAATTTAATTATAATTTCAATTTAATCAATCATTTATTGAATATTTTTTACTAAAATATTTTACAGCACATACAAGCCTTTCCTTCTTAGTTTCCAAATATTTTTGGATTACCAGAACTAACACCGTGGTGGTGAGGTGAGGCTAATTTGAGTATGATTGGCTAAGTGTAGATAAATCTACATGCATTACACGTCATACTCTTCTAGACCCAAAAACGTGGACAAAACACATACGAACTTTACTAAAAAATTATGAATGGAGCAAATAAAAGTTATGCATCTAATAATTTTTACTAATTCATGATTTAGAGTCGACATGCTAATCATTTAAATTCTACTTTCATAGTACTTCTGAAATGCTGGACATGAAATTCTAAAAAACATAATTTTTAACTTTAAAATTTACTTAAAAAGACACATTTGTGAACGTATTAAAAAAATTCGTAACATAAAATCAAAACAGGCATTTGAAAGTTTGTAAGACATTCTATTAAAACTGGGAACCAGAATTCAGAAAAAATTATTGTGATATGACATGGCTCCAAATATTGGAAACTTTCTTTCTTGCGAATGATTACTGACTAAAAGTCAGCAGCCCTTACTATCTCGGAGATAGTAAAGGGGAGATAGTATCTCACCTTTGTGAGTACAAAAGTTTTACGATACCTCATGTGGCGTATGGGGGAATTCCCGTTGTTCCCCGAGGGGGAAATAAATTTTTTCTCAAAGCGCCGAGTGGGAGGGATATTTTGACTTATTAAAATTATTGAAATATTAGTTAAAACTTGTCGCAAATGTCTGAATATTGCATTGTTAGGCAAGTAAGAACGATTCGAAAAGTTTCAAAATTCTAGCTTGATGTGAAGTTGGTTAAATTAATGATCGAAAATTTGATGACACACTCATGCACACACTCACACACCAAGTGAAATTCAGAAAAACGTTTTAAAAAGCATTTTTGCATAGAAGTGGCGGATCTGAAATGAATGTCTTAACAAAAAAATAAGAAATGCTTGAGAAATGCAAAATAGCTTTTTATTTACATCAGAGTGAAAGCATTGTTGATAATTGTTTGATACAATGAAATGCTGATACATCTGACCATCAACAGCTTTATAGCGCAAGAAATGTTGATATAATAAACGGCGTACATTGTGGACTGTAGAGAACACCATACGTCCTCTGTAAAATATTTGGCAATGAATGGTGGCACTACGAGAGCTTCAAAAGTTTATTTAACTACCTTGTATCATATTAGAATATGATTTGACGCTTGTCTGGCTAATTCAGTCAAAAGAGCCATATAATAAAAATTTCGCTTAGACACCGAGAGTGAGATCCTTATCTTCTGCTGTAAACAGTCAACATCATTTTAAAGGCATATTTCAATCTTGCGAGCCAATTTAGGCTCTCTAAAAAAAAAACAGACATGCATCTTATGTATGAGCCTATGAAATATGAAAGAAGATAGGAGCTTCTGGTTTCATCTAGAAAAATTTCGAACAGTGGACGCTTCTCTTCAGTGAGAGAATACTGAAAAACACAGTATTTCCTCTTTTATACCACAATGCCATGTTTGTTTCTGAATGTAGTGCATCAATCGCTTTCCCAACATGATCAATCGATTTATCACGTATTGATTTTTTTTCAGGAGATACCTTTAGATACTCAACTACGATACTTCAATTCACAATAACAAGGAGCACACTGTAAAGCCATCAATCCCTAAGCTGAACAGTTCACGAAACACATCGCATCTTCGAAAGGGTACTCCAATCTCTACTTCATTCTCCAAGACTTACATCTAAGCTGATGGTGGCACATTAGAAAACTTATTATAATTATTAAGGAAAATTAATTCTCGTTTAATTTCTCAAAAACATTCTTGTTTTCCCACCAATACTTTTCATTTCCGTCCTCATATTTCTATATTTAAAAAATTCTTCATTGTGTTTATTTTACCTTCCCTTAAAGTTTAACACATGAATTCAGGGACATCGTTTTTCTCAATTCTTCGATCTGTTAGAGTCGATTTGACTGAATTCAACGTAAAGTACTGTCAGAACTAGGGTAGGAATGATGACGGATTTTGTGTTCTTAAGACTTACAATTAATTGAAGAGGATGGCATCTACATTCTATTCTCACTGTTTTGAATTTTACTACTAGCAAATAAATATACTGTTCCGAGAATATTCTAGGTATGTACAAAATTTAATCCTGCATGTCATCAAGAACGTAAATTTGACAAAATGTGTACTGCAATTATAAGTAGGCAGATAACATCACAGTAACTTAATTCCTTAATTAAAGCATCTGATGACTTCTGTTTACGAGGTACTTAACTCAAAATATCCATATACACTGGTGTTCAAAGTTAAGAGAATTTGCATAATTTGTAGAACTTCATTAAAAAAAAATTGAACGAAATGTAAAAATACTGTTTCTAAACAAAGATGCAAATCTTGTACGTCGAATACGTAAACGTATATGTATATGGGGATTAAACTACTCGAAAAAAAGGATTTATAAGCACGTGTGCCAAAATCCGCATTTCGTTCACTAACACATTTCACCAAATTTCTTGCTGGTTTTTTTTTTTTTTTTTTGCAGTAATCGTTTAAATTTAAATTCAGACAGTAAAGTAAAGATCAACGTTTAGATGATGGAATGAGATGAAAAATTGTGGGTTGGCTAGAAGCAAGCCAGTATAAAATCCAGATTTGTAGAGAATTCGATTTAACGCCCAGCGTCGGGTCCATCTTATGGAAACATCTTAACGATACCGGATCCGTCGAGAGAAAGCCAGGTCAAGGTCGCCCAAGAACCTTGACGCCCAGAAAAGATCACCATTTGTCCATTACAGCGAGGCGAACAGGGAATGTACAGTTTCTCAGATATCTTATGAGTTTTATGCAGCCACAATAACCCGAGTTTCAAGGATAACTGTTTCCAGAAGACTTCATGAGAGTGGGCTGTTTGCAAGCAGACCTGTTCTTTGTGTCCCGCTCAGTTCTACGAACAGGAGAATCCACTTAAAATGATGCAGAAATCATACAGATTGGAGCATGAATCAATGGTTAACCATTTTCTTCACTGACGAGTCCCGGTTCCACATAATCAGTGATTTTCACCGTACTTTCATAAGAAGAGAACAAAGAACCAGCTACCATGCCCTCCAATGTCCCATTACGGCAGTGGAGGCTTGATGGTCTGGGTAGACATCCTTTTGGATGGTCGCACACAACTCCATGTCCTTGAAAGTGACACTGCGACTGTTGAGAGGTATAGGGGAGAGGTCTTGGAGCCCTATATCCGTCTTTTCAAGGGTCCATTTTGTCCTGATTTACCTTTAATGGATGACAACGCGAGGTCACATAGTGCTCAGCAGGTCGACGAATTTCTAGAAAGTGAGGATATTCGCCGGATGTATTGGCCAATCAAATCTCCAGACTTCAATCCTATAGAGTATGCCTGAGACGCACTGGAGAGGGCAATAGCAATTCGCGCACCCCTTCCGAGAAATATCCTAGACCTGAAAACTAGTGGCTGAACGAGTGGGACTAATTGCCAAATGAACTCATTAACTCCCTTATTTCCAGCATAACATCACGTTGCGAGGCCTATATATCTGTAAGAGGGGGCCGTACCCTCTATTAACCCAAATTTTGTGTTCTATTCTGCAACTGCTGATTCATACCTTGAGACTCCGAGGAGTATTACGCACGATAAGGAGTGTATTATAACTGTTGAATGGTTATTTTTGTGTATTGTATCAGTCCTATGTACACACCAAATTTCGTTAAAATCTGTCCAGTGGTTCTAGAGATAATCGACCAAATCGGAAAATTCTCTTAATTTTGCACACCAGTATATTTTATCTTTTCAATGATTTGAAGCGTAATGGCCTCTTAATTAACAATTTTTTTTTCTCTTAATGTGCTATAGTCCAGTTCTGATTGCTACGGAGAGATTCCCCGAAAGATAAAAAGAAGATGCTTCAGAACGAGCAGAAATAACAAAAATTTAAACGAGAATGGAATGGTTCTAGATGTTATCGAAACTGACATAAACAAATCTGAGGTCAATCGAAAGCAAATCGGTGAGAGATATTCAAGGACTCTTATAATGTAAAATTAATTTGTTAACCCAAAGAGACTTAACCCATAAAAGAACTTGGAGCATTTATAAACTACAATTAGTTTATTATTTTTTACAGATCACACTACCGAAAATCAATGTCAGAAGTCAAATATTTACTGAATAAACCTATTGTAATTGAAACAATATAATTGTCAGTATTAATGATTGAAGAATTTTTCTGGAAATAAATGATATTTTAGATCAATCATTTTTAAATTTTATTAGAAATTACAATGCTATTTTTTTTCTTCCTCTTTTGTAGGATATAATTTTTTTTTCTTATTTCATTTATCAGATGAGCTATTAACAAGCAGAATTGACTTTCATGAAGACTTTTTAACTCAGTATTTAAGGCACAGCAAGTATGATATCCAAAGAGCATTTTATCTTTTACGGAGCATGTTGCTCCTAAGAAAAAAATACAGCGCTTTATTTGATGGCATTCCAGATGAATTTTTTCTCACTAAAGATTCCCCTAAGTGTATTCTTCTTCTTCCAAAAAGATGTCCAGAAGGATGTACTGTTGTAATTTTTCAATACGGTAAATAACAGCTATTTGTTCAGAGATTTATTTATTATACAATGAAAATCATTGCATTTTTTTTAAAATTGTATTCTATAATATAGGATGTTTTAAAAATTAACATTTTTAATTGTTTGAAAAACACACCTATATTTTTTGTTAAGTATTAACTAGAAATCTGGATTAAATACTGTTATTATAATTTTTTTAAAACTACTGTTTTACCGATTGGAGAATTTAAAATTTACGAAGAAAACTCATTCACGAGATTTTTCCAAAATTATTTTTTATGATTCATTTCATACAATTGAAAACCAATATGGACATTAACGATACTTTTCAGGCAAGGTTTAACAATAAATGAGAATAAAAAAATCCTTTATGAAATGAAAATTATATTTATTTATACTCTGCAATAAACAATGTAAGGAAACAATTTGTAATACGATTATAATTTTTAGAAAACTAAAATTATTAATATTTATTTGGAATTTATTTAAAAATGATTCCAATTAATTTCGGTAATAATAATAGTCCTTAAGAATTCCCAATAATTATTCTTTACAAAATAATTAATTTGCAGATAACGTTATATTAAAATTGCAAGTAAAGAAAAAAATCATTCTTAAAATAGAAACAAAAATTCAATATCTTGTATTAAGCAATTTATTAATTCCTTCATAAAACAAAATTTTCTATTAAAAAAACAAGACTGAGCAGTAAATAAAAAAGAGAATATATTAACAAAAACATGTAATCGTGAAATGCGTGTAAAAAGTTATATTTCCAACCTTCATATCTTAAATCTATAAAAGAACACTCCTTTTGAAGATCCACTTGGCTCACGGCAGGAAATTTAAAGAATTTTTTAAATGATCCCATTTTTTTTGTTATTAATTTGTACAAATGTGTCATCGATAACATTCTTTAATAACAAATCAAATTGTTAATTTTAATTAGTTTATTGCGTATGGAATAACTATTTGCCAAATGCATTTTATTCAAAGCAGTAAATAATATCTATATCACGTTGAAACTTTTTTTTGATTGAAAAGTGGTATGTTTTTTCTCTGTATCCGATTAACTGGTTACATTTTCATCGGCCGTTCCTTTGGAAAGGCACTCATGTGACAACATATGTCATTACTGAATTTTATTGTAGCTTGTATAATTTTTAGTTGTAGCTGTCGTAAATGCTTCATTGAATACTGGATTTTTTTTTTTTAATTTGTTGTATTAGCCATGTAATTATACTGATGTAAAAAGTGTACATGGATATTCATCGAGTTTCTTTTTTTTTCTAATTAGTCGAATATATAGTTATTTCTAATTAGTTATTGGAATTTGGTTTTTTTTTCGGTGATGAAGTGCAGAAAACTAAATGTTTAAAAAAATAATTAAAAAATGTACTCATTTACTATTTATATTAACAAAAAAAAATGATTGAATAATTATTTTAATTTTGTTAGTATAAATAGTAAATGAGTATATTTTTTCTTCAGTTTTTCTGAAAAATATTTTTAATAATTGAAAGAAAAAAAATTTAAAATTTTTGTTATAAAAAAAATTGAGGTTCACTATAGTTTTTCAGCTGTTATTTTCTTAACTAAATTGCGTGATAGTCCAAGCCATTAAGGAAAAAAAATTGAATTTTATATATTATTTCAACATTTAGAAATTAATTTCATGTTTTAATAACCTCTGAAATAGCTAAATACAATCCTAATGAATTGTCAGTGGAAGATTTCAAGAAAATGGTTATGATGCTGGACATCCAAATGCTTCGTGATCCAATGACTCAAATAAACGGATTCAAGTTTGTTCATGACTTTCAGGGAACTACACTGCAGCATCTCAAGCTATGCACACCTTCTAATATGTATTTATTTTATCACGCAGGGATAGTAAGTCGTGCTTTTTTAAATCTGTAATTTAATCATTATCTTTCAGTCATTTTCTTTTCAAATTATTTTTCATCTTTTGTTCCATTTTACCAACTCATGATTTTTCTTTGATTTGTATGCTCCTCTTTTTTAAGAAAATTGTATTATTTTTTTTATTTAATTACTTTTTAATTTCATTTTATTAATTTACTTCTATCTGCTTGTCTTATTGAATATTTATAATGTCGAATACTATATAAACCTGCTTCCTCAATTAATAATATATCTTTTTTAAAATATTTAATTTATTTTCTTTATATATATATATATATAAAATCATAATTAAGATACTTTCGTTACAAGTAATTTTCACAGATATAACAGGAGGCAAATTAACGCAACATAAGAAAAAAAGTATAAAACATAGGAAAAGAAGTAGTATTACTAAAAAAAGAAAGGTTACATATATAGCTTTATCAATTATTAGCAACAAATTCATTTTAATAAGAATATTTTTCAGTTATTCAGAATAATTTTTGTTTCATGAGACTTGGGCTTTTAAATATCTATTACTTCAAATGCCATGTGTTTGTTTCAAAATAATTTTTTGCATTCAAAATGCAAAATGTAAATTAAATTTTGATTAAAATCAAAAATATTTTTAAATTATATGTTTATTGTATAACATTGAAAATTTAAACCTGAGTTCTAATTATTTTAAGTATTTGATTTGTAAATATTTAATATTTTAAAATAATATTACTATGATATAAAATACATAATAAAATGTATAATATATGTATAAACTAATATTACAAATAGTTTTTGTAAGCAAAATCAACGCGTAAATTTTTAAAACTATTGATAATTCAATTAAAATGTCATGTGTGATGCTCTTCATTTTATATTTACATATGGGTTCAAATTGAATGAAAACTTTTAAATCGGAAGAAATAATTTCAGCATGTTTAGACAAAATTGCAAAACATTTTTATCTTATAATTGTATGATTATTTTTATAAATAGGTGATACGTAAGATATAAACAAATATTAGTATTTAATATTTATACAGACTATCATGTAATTAAGAAAAAATTAATATGTAAATATTTCTCATTTTTCAAAATTAAATTGCTTTAGATCATATAACCGCAAATAACGTACTTCTTGTGATATTTGATCCATGTAATATGGTTTTGAAAAATGTAATTATAACAAAAGTTTATATTAGCCACCTAAGAGCCTATTGTTTTAGTTAAATCATTTTTCGCGTTTCAGATCACTTTTCGATTGTTTATCGTTTGCTTCAATTTTAATTACATTTAGCTTAAATATATTCAATTTAATAATTAATAGTTTGTTTTAATTTCAATTACATATAGATCATATAATATTCAATTTGATAGTTTATCGTTTGATTCAGTTTTAATTTCATTTAGCTTAAATATATTCAATTTAATAAATTATCGATTCCTTTAATTTTAATATCGAAAAAGTTTATTAATATCCATTTCTTGATATCTTACCGTTTACTTTAATTTTTATAATTAATTGAGTAATTTAATAATAATTATAAAAAAGCTCATCATCGTTGGCTAAATCTTTTCCTTGGAAAACTTTGCATAGAACTTATTTATTTTTTTCTTTATTATAATTATGTTTCGTAATTATGAATTCTGCATGTATTCTGAAATTTTTTTCAATTGGTTTGAATATTCTAAAAATGAGATTAGACATAAATATGGAGTTTTCTTGTTTTTAGTTTCATATGAATTTGCAGATTCTTAGAATTGTACCACAAAAATGTACCACAAAAAATAACACAATTTTTAAATGATATCCAAAAGATAAAACTATTGTGATCAAATACAATCGAAAGCTTATAAAATAAATGATAATTAGAAATAAAAACCATGAAGAAAATGAAACATGATATTTTTAAAATTATGAATTTGGCTTAAAACGAATTTAATGGAAGTTAAACAATGTTTTACTGCTAAAAAAAATTTCAAACAGAAAAAATATTAAAAACTGAAATGGTAATGCCAAAAATACAAAATATTCAGATGCAAAAATTAGAAATTGAGTAAAATATAGAGAGATTTTCAAGAAACGTATGTTTGAAAACTGAAAAAAGTTATTCTGAGTAATAAAGCAGAAAATTAAAAAAAAAAAAAAAAATTAACTGAAATTTACATGAGACGCCCTATATAGCATGGCAATTGACACAAAACTCTCACTCAATTGGAAACTTAATCTCTACTGGAAGTACAGAAAGATGCTTTCCATTTCTGAGAAATAATACTTATGCAAAAAAAATCGAAAACATGCATTTAAAACTGAAGAAAACTAAAACGCAAAAAAATGATAAAACTTTTTTTCGTAATTACAAACAAATATTTTTTTTTTTTTTTTTTTTTTTTTTTTTTTAAAATTATTAAACTTTTAATTACTATGCTTCAAATTGCTTTTAACAAAATTCCAAGCGCAACATACCTTCAGGCAATTTTTTTTTTAATTTTCTGAATTAATATATAGGTCAAAAGAAATCTTCCTCTAATTCTCAATTTACAAAGTCTAGGTGATATAGCCTAGAAATCCGTAATGAGATATTTTATTCATTAATCCTGTTCCTTCAACATGTTTTTTGATGTCACAGCTGTAAAAGCTCATTTAGTGCTATTGTCAAAAGCACCACTGTCAGCCCATTTCTTTACATACATCAAAATTGAGTTGGTCTAGGTGTTACAGTCGCATTTAAGAAGACTTCTGTATCAAGACAAAATATTTCAACTTCCAATTCGCAAGTCCGAGGTACATTTCAGTAAGGCAATCCTGTTAGTTTCTTCATTAGATTTCAAAACAGAGGATTTTCTTATGGGTGGGAGAGTTGTCAGACCTACGATTATCTCCCAACCTGGAGGACCAGTTCCCTGAAGTAATCCCCACAAAATGAGTGTCCAGTTATACCCCGTATACTGGGTACCCATTTTAGTCACCTCTTAAAACATGTATGATCCACATTGGGACTATTTTTTCACCAGTCACCTCAAAGGTGTCAAATATTAATATTATATGATATTTGACTAATGCATTTGTAATTGAAAATCTTGCAATTTAAAAGGTAAACACAATTATAAGTCTTGCAAAAAAAATAAAGATAGAGTTCTTATTAACTTGATTTTTACTAATCATTTTACGAGTTTTGCATCTAGAACTGTGACAAACATTAATATATATGTTATTCTTTAAGACATATTGCCGTTATCAGACGTGTATATAAACTATGTTCTTTATTATTATAATAATATATCTAATATAAAACAATACCTAATTTATTACCTCGATCAGTATAATATAAATATTTTTTATTCCAAAAGACCCAGGTTTTTTTTTTTTTAATCTTAACTTTAAGTACTAACTGTTCTTCATCCCTTATGCATGTGTTTTATTTGGTTGAAGTAGTAAAAAGTTAAAACTCCTTTTCAGCACTGCATTCCAGGTAGATACAAAGAAATTCATATAATTAACGAGCCATACTGGTTTAAACCATTTTGGATATTTTTAAAATCATTTCTATCAGAGAAAATAAGAAACAGAGTAAGTAACTACATTACATTAAAATGTAATTTCTTATGTAAATTCAAAGCAATTGCGAGTATGCGCATTTTTTCTGCATTTAATATATAATTAACAATGTGACTCGTACCTCTTATGTTGAACACTGATTTTTATTTTCCAACAAGTAATCAACACATATTGCTTAAATTGGATAAGACAAAAATTTATTTCCCTTTTTCTAATACATTGTATATATACTAATAAACTTTCCTCTTAATAAAATCAATTATGTTAATTTTTAGACATTTATAAAAAAAAAATTTAACCATATAGATACAAGTATCTCATCACATATACGGATAATACATTTTTATAATTGCTTAATTTTACTATAAAAACATTAAAAACAAAATTTAATATAATACCTGTTAGATGTTTCTAAAATATGTGCAATTTAAAAGTAATTTCACATCTATGGATTTTAATAAATGCTCTAAGTCTCTCTAAAATTTTGAATACATTGAATTAAAAGACAATTGTGGGATTTCGGCTACTCGTATCGATTCAGTAATATCGATTACCCTTTTTTCTTTAATTTGGTGATCTAGTTATTTAAATGGCAACTGTAATTATGATTTTTGCGAAGGAGAATTCCTTGTCAACCACTCAGAGTAAAAATTACAAATTTATATATTGGATAAAATATTAGTTGCTGATTTATTCGAAAATCTCATTCGTTAAAACACTTGGACGATTTTCTTTTATAATGAAACTGCAAAAAGAAGTATAATTATACAGGTGTAGTTCTAAAAATAAAGGAAACACGTATCAATATGAATAGTGTTTACGTACAAGTTCCATATCAATTACTTAAACAGTCTGGTCACCATTATTAATAACTGCAATATACTAAATATATTATTATTCTGAAGTCTACATGTTACTACGGAGCTCAGAGTTTTCTTGCGGTTTCTTAGGTCAGAGATTAGAGAATTTCAGAAGTCTGATTGTTGGAATTCACTATGTAAGAGCATCTGTAACCACACAAATGCTGATTTCATCGGTGTTTCTCAAGGTACTGTCTTAAAATTTATGACAACTTACCACATACAAAGAGAAATAACATCCGTCAGTTTTAAGAGGCAAACAAAATGAAAATTGACAGAGAGAGACAGTAGGATTTTTAAACGGATTGTTGCATCCAAAAAGAAGATGAATGCAACTTAAGTGATTGAAGAACTAAAAGATATATGCAGATTCCTGTATTAGTGACTACAAGTAGAAACTAGAAGCACAAACAACAAATCTACGACAAAGTAGATTTTCTCAAACCGTTTGCTATAGATATGAACGCCAAATGATTCTTAAATGGTATCACGAAAATAAGTGTGATCACAAGATGCACGAAAGAAAGTAATATGGTGATGATTCAACGGTTACACTGTTTTCCACAACTGGTTGTGTGTAGGTATGAAAACTCCTGCTCAAGAGTAACATCCATATTATTTTGTTCGAATTATGAAGTATGGAGGTGGTTGTGTTATGATTAGGGCAATTATCTTGAGTTTTGCTGTTAGCCTTATCATAATCCTCGAAGGTCGATTAACTACAATGGAGTTATAAAGAAATGTAAGCCCCTGAGGTGCACCTAATGATGCAAAAAGTATTTCGATCCAAAGATGCAGTCCTCTAGGCTGATAGTTGTTCAATCTATACATGAAGGCCTGTTAAGATATTGTTTGAGGAACATTTCTCTGACACTTAGTCCCCAATCTCAATTTTATTGAACCACTCTGGTTTATTTTAGAATGCAGTGCACGTACACATTATCAATTCCTACCCTCTCTTTTTGAATTCTCCCGATGTCTTCACGAAGAATTTTATAATAATCCTTTTAAATATATCATTTATGATTTGTACAGCTATATTCCCAAGAGTATTCAGAGTTTATATACGCCGAAAATTCCTTCAGCCGTATTAACAAAGGATTCTGCATTCTTTTTGATAATCAACTATATATTTCATATAGCAGTAATTTACAAGAATTATCATGTGTTTCTTTATGTAATGCAGTAAAATGTATAATCAAATTGCACAGGTCTTTCATTTTTTTATTATATCAAAAAAGTATCACTGCAAGCTAATTTTATAAAAGTACGAATTTATAAAAAGTCTCAGAGGCAAATATTATTGCATACAAAAACCATATTTTTAACTATAGCAAAATTACATTTTTTTTTCAGTGCGCATTCGATTATAAAATACGTCTTTGTCATTCCTTGTCACACTTGGATAAAAGGAAACTAAATTATGATATTATTGGATGAATAGCTAATAATTCGAAACTAAAATATAGCCTCTTAAGGTGGTTAGTTTCAATCATTGATTTTTTTTAAAAAAACACTTTTGAGCTATTGGAGGTAATTGCATGAAAGATTTTCAAATTAAGGACTAATAACAATGAAAATCCAAATAAATTTTAGAACACTGAAATTCCGCATTCTTTAGTTGTTACTCACTTAATTTAGTATCTTTATAATGTGTTCAATTTTTTATATTATTGAAATAGAAAAATTATTATCTATTCATGAAGTACACCATTGAAAAGTATTCTATTGGGATAAGATGTTGGTGACTTGAAATACATTAAATGCACTAAAATTATTTTTATATGTTAATGAAAGTTGTTTAAAAAACTAATTAATTAACTTTTAATTTTAGTTAATGCAGTCATTAACATTTGAAATTACGCATTTTTTTAAATTACGCTATTTAAAACATATCAAATGTAATCTGTTGAGTATTTAACAATTGAAAATTACATTTAACAAATTTTAAAAGCCAATTCTTAGAAAAAACAAACCCATGTTTACAAAATTACACTTTTTCCACGAGATAAAATCACAAACGCCTGAGGAGTGTAACTATCTGAATTATTATGGCACATAAAATATCATTGGAATCGGTTTAGTAAATGTTCAACAGCAGAATAAATAATGATTTATCTGTAATTAAATGTATAATAAAACATTTTTACACTTCTCAAAAATTCAAGAATTTTTTATTGGTTTCTAACAAGGAAACAGCATACAAAGAAAATTTTTAAATCTCAAGCAAAGTATTAATAGTTTTCGATATAATTTTATAAAAGCATTTTGAGTCTTTAGCAAATTGAATTCATAAAAAAAGGTTTTCTTTGTTACAGGTATATTTCCATTCCAGTACAGATAAACTATTTGATTACTTTCCCCGCGCTATTCTACCTACCGAGTATGGAGGAGAACTTAGAGGAAATGATATGGAAGATTGGTTAAGGAAAGCCAATGCAGATCACAAACACCATGGGGTGACTGGGCAACCTAATTTCTTCTAAAATTGCTTTTATCTACCGTCAAGTTAAGGTAGTCAGTTTACTTTTCTTTAAAACAGGGTAAACGAATTTATTCTTTTTTTTTTTTTTTTTTTTTTTTGTCTAAAATTCAGTAATTTTCTGGATCGTTTCTGTTAAGCAACTGTTTAGATATCATGTTAAATGTAATAAAATCATATTCTAAAGGAGTAATCTCTCATAAATAGAATACATGCTGTTTTCCATGCATTGCTTTATTTTATTATTTATCATTTTTTGATAGACAAATCTTATCACGTTTTTTATTTTATCCTTCATTTTTCTACTTTAATTTACATTTCTTTTATATTTAATTATAGTGAATTTTTTCAAGTTTCTCTTTAATTTACCACATCCTAGATAATCCTTTCTTCTATTTTTTACTAATTTTTTTTTTTTTTTGTGTAAATGTCATATTTCCTTTGTTCACTCTCCCTACATATGAAAGTAAAATTGTGAAGATTCAAGTTCAACTAGGGAGTGGATTAGGTTGTTATTTCTCATACAGAATTATATTTCAACAAGCCTTTTTTATTAAAATCATGAAATTTCTTATATATTAAATTACAAAAAAAAAGTGTGAGAGAGAGAGATGGTAGCAATACCAATACCGAAACTTACACTTCTAATTCCTGTTGGTTTCATTTCTAATTCCTGTTGCTAATGTAGGGTATTTTAAATACTAAATGCAATAAGATTCATGTTTTTTACACTTTTTTTTGTAATTACGGAAGGAGATAATAACAAATGCAGTTTTCATCACACGACTGCGGTTTCAAAATGTTGAGATTTCTCCTCAACAATCTGGTGTATAGTTCCACAAAACGAATTTTAAACAACTAATCCTTAATGATTACAAACGATTTCAAATTTCAAGAAGATATTTTTTAAAATATGTATATACTATTTCTATTACACACACACACACACACACACATATATATATATATATATATATATATATATATATATATGTATATGAATGTATGATTCTCTTTTGTTGTCAAGTTAAACATGGATTTTTGTTTTTCATTATTTTTTAAAGCGTTGTATTCCTAAACAAATCCAAATACAGGATAAGAAAAATAGGATACATTTTAATCCATTTTTAATATGAATTAATTTTACACTCTCTCATTATAAACTTTACATTTTTTTTTTAAATTTTTAATGTATTTAATGAGATTTTTTCCAATTTTAGGAATACATATCTTGGTTACTTTCATTTATCAGATTTTTATAACTATAAATATATTTTCAAGCAGAAGAATTACAAGAAACTTCAAAGGAGTTTATAGTATATTCAAGAAGACTTAGTATTGCACGGTAGTAATATAAGCACACTTTTATACTGATATATTACACACTAAGAGCACACTTTTGAACGAGAAAACATTGCTTTCAAAAAAATGCCTCAAAACACATTTGTGATGTAATTGCATGACATTCGGCAAAACAGTCGAAAAAAGTAAGCTTAAATGAGGAATAATATCAGAAAATAAAAAATGATAAAATCAGACTCTTCATAAATTAAAGTTCAACAGAAATGGGTGTTGAAATTCTCTTTAATAATTGAAAATTGTTTTATTGCATCAAAAAATAAATAAAAATGCTATAGTTTTAAAATTAATACTGATATATTGTTCTGAGAAACTTTACGTAACAAAGACTTGTTCTGACGCTTTATGTTGCGATGTCTTAAAACAATAAATATAAAACGGTTATTTTGAAAGAAATATACGCGATAAGTTTCTAATCAGTAGGTTTTATTTCTTATGGATTTAATCCAATACACATAAAGTATCAAAAATGTGATATCATTTTGCTTTACTAAGTATCTTGCCAAAGATACACTGAGAAATACCATTGTCACTACTTAAGAAAAAAAATTTTTAATAAGAATTAAATTACTTTTCAAATAATGAAGGATGAAATTCTGAAATTTTCAACTATAATACATTATGTTTTGAAATACCTTATCAGATGTATTAGTTATTTATTATTCAGCGCATTGGTGAGATCGAGTGTCCATATAATTTGCGCCTTCGGGATATTGAATAGCACGCTAGAAAAGAAGTTTTTTAATGAAGGAGGAGAGGGATTTTAGTCTATTTGTTAATTAATGTAATGAAAAGCTAAGTTTCGTTGATTTATTTAAATAAAAAATAAAGGTTTATTTTACATAAAATGCAAAGCTTTATGTTAGAATGTAAATATGGTTTCTGGTAGAAATACATAGAATTCTATTTAAGAGCCTAATCTTACTGACATTTGGATGATAGGTCATTCGCAAATGCTATTTGAATTTCAAAATATAATATTTTTTTCCTAGTTTTGACTTTCTTAAGTATTATTCTAGCCTTTCGGTTAAACTATATCAAGTTCTTTTTAAATTTTTACTTATAAATATATAAATAATAAAGGAGCTTTTCCATATAAAGAAACCTATCTATTGCATAAATGTTTATTTATATTTTATATAAATAAACAATGTAATGAATATATTGTTGTAATAATGAATATTAATATTAAAATTAAATAATATTTGTTCTCTGAATGATTTAAAAAGTTGTCAACTTCAAGCATAAAGTGGAAACATTCAGAATTAAGAACTGAATAGAATTGCCACTTTTTGAAACAGTTATCTGCTTTCACAAGCATGTACAGAATCATGGTTAAAATTCTTATGTACATTTATCCCACTTAAAAATTTGAAGTAGAATAATCTTGATTAACATTACAGATACATTAAGCACTTATTGAAAATTCTAAATTAACGAATTTTCTTTTATGGAACATGTTTAAAATTGGCTTATAATTTTAGATTATATGATTGCAGCAATATTTTTACTCAACCATTTTAGTAATTAACCATTTTTAAACATGCTACAATATCAAGAAAATATGCAATTGTTTGCATTTTGTTGCGAACATAAGATGTTGTACAAAGGTTTCTGCTTCAAGGTTTTTCATGAAGGAAAGAGTCATTCACTCAGATGTCATCAGTCAGCTGAGGAAAGTTTAAGCAATGTCCCCTTTATCTTGGCGAATTGGTAAGAAATTTAGAGACTTTGGCGACACATCAAAGATTCCAGAAATTGTCGGAATTCTGGAGAAATATTTACTGGGAAGAAGATTACGGACTTTTCCTGAATTTTCCTTGAGATGTCATACTTGGTCGAAGGAGGTATAAATAAGCAGAGAGCCTGAGAAGAGTCAGCCTTTCTTTGGAGTCTGATTGGGAGATCAATTAGAAAATCAAAAGAAAGGGAACGGCATTTGGACAAGTGTATCTGCCATGATACTGCAGATTGCGCCTCGAGTGAATTTGAGGGACAGCAGCGTGAATCTGCCGGGAACTGTCAGCTTGCCTTGGAAGTACAGGGTATTACTGCAAAGATTTGTCCACAATGTGAAAAGGCTGAGTTGAACGTTGCTAATATAATTATGACTGTCATTACAAGTGCTGTTTTTATTTCTGTATATGTGCCGCTCATCTATATAAGTGATGTGATTTCTGTTTTTGCTGTTACTGTCGAAGTTCTGCTACCTTCTCGTCATACTGAAGCTTTTTGATTAAACCGTCATTTGTCATTTTCCTCCATGTTGGACCGAATTCACTCCCATAAACATAGAAACTTTAGCTACAATATTTTATTGAAACAAAATGTGCTGTCTTTGTGCTGTACATTTAATATATATAAATAATATGATAGGCAAAAAATATTTAGAAAATTTGATCTTTTCCATGAAATAAGTTATTTGTTTATTTCAGAAACAATTCTTGACAGCATTAGTACACATTACGCTGTTCTTTAATAATACTTTTGTCATAATTTTTATTGTTCTTTTAGTCCAATAATCATACCAAATTATTATCATAATATATTCTCCATATTTCATAGTTTACACTCGGTGTGGAAAACAGTCTCAGAGCCATTTGACATTATAATGAAAAAAATATATTTAAGGGATTCAGAATTTAATCTTATAGCAAATTATAACTTATACCATCTCTCTTATATCAAATCTTACTGCTAAGAAATCATTAAAATAAAACATTTAGAAACTCTGAAGAAAAGAAATACGAAGACCACTTCGTGAAAATATGGCATTTCAGTTAAATTTATGTAATATAATTTGGGAAAAGCAATCGAATTTTACAACTTTTAATGCCTTTAAATACTTTTGTTTTATCAACACAGAATTACCATTATCAACAAAGAATAAAATATTCATTATGATATTCCTAAATAATTTTAGAATAATTTTAATAACTAATAATAATTTTTGGAAATACGTACAAAAATTCTATTCATACGTTTTTCAGAAAGGTTATAACTCTATGAGGGCGATAAGTCTATTTTAAAATTAAATACCTTATCATGTATATTATAAGCAAGTTTAAACATTACAGTGGAATTTAAATTCATAAATTGTAACATACATTATCTTTAATTATTTAACACATAATTTAATTTTTGCAAAATAATTAACTCTTAGTAGTGCATCTAAATTAATTTTCTGAATGACGTTACGTATTGTATTAATACCAAGATCAACGCAAAATGATTTCACGCATAACAAATAATTCACAATAATCCTAAAAGCATATGGTTCCATGACATAACTCTAAAATTTACATTTATGTATTATATTAATTTGTAAACTTAAAACATAGTACTTAAAAGGATAAGTTTAATATGGAAAGTTAGAAGAAAAAAGCGAACTCCAAACACTTCTTGCTTCTGTACTCTGATTCGAATCACCTGAAATCGAAACCGTTGCTGTTATTCCCTTAATTCAATTTAAGAATAGTTTGTCAAGAAAGTCAGTTTACTAGACAATAAACCCATATTGAGAGCATAACTCATAATTTATTCAAATCATTCTCACTGTGTTTTACATCTTAATCCTTTAATTATTTTTTGAAAATGTACTACTACATGGAAAACTGAATTTCAAAAAATAAATTTGAATTTAAATTTTAAGAAAATACAAAGCTTACATTTAATTACATTTCTAATATTATATTTATTTCCCCGTTACGACTAGTGCAAATTAAAGTACAATTATTTAATACATGGTAATACCTTTACACCACACTTAATTAAGATAAGTGTTAACTTTCAATGCACTTTCTGCTAAATAGAGAAATAAAAAAAATTAATATTTAAAATAAACATAAATCAAAAACTTTCATCTTAAATTTTTCTGAACTTAATATAATTGTTTTAATACTTTATCAGAAAGTTTGAACAAGGATTCTTAAAAAAATTCATAACTAACATATTTATACAAATAAAAAGTTAACATTAGCATGTCATTTAATAAAACCTACAACCTTCCTATTGGAATTTGTAATATCATTGTAAATAATCAGTACAATTTAAAATTTCTAGTTTAAGCTCTTAACATGTGAAAACGTTATTCATAGATACGCAATTTTTTATAAAATTTCTAATTGCCCCTTAGACCTTTAAATTTGTGTTTCATGATTTATACAGAAATAAATTGTATTGCTCCTGTGAAATATTTCATTTTTTTTACTAATGCTGTAAAAATTTTGATATATAATGAACATTTTCAAACGATACATAAATGCACTTCAAACATGAATACGTTTGAAGCAATGTCATTTACAAATTGAAAAATTTTAAAACACGTATAAGTGCTTGCAGAATGAAAGTAGTCAAATGAATGGCCAGAAAACAAACGTGGTAAATACATATTCAATCAGTATTTAATATAGTTTTCTAATAGTGAATATCAATATTTTCATTTCAGATCGCATAAAACTTTCTATCAGGTAGCATCTGCTATCAATGCGTGCATATCTAGTGGAATAAAATGCAACTGAAACTTTTTATACTGTTTAGATATACATTGAAAAAACAAACTGTTGAAAGTTTTTACTTTTATTACAAACCATTTTGTTGTTCAATGATTTAAAAAATGTGTTAAATTGCTAAGCAAATCGTGACTTTATTCTATTCTAACTCAAAATATTAGAATAATAAAAAGTAATACATGAAGTAGTCTCAGATCTTCAGTTCCGAGGTATGGATATTAAATAACGAGACTGATGCTGCTAAAGAAGTACTCAACGACTGTTTTGCTTGAAGCCTTCTCTTTCGAATGCAGTGCCTCTCACTTCTACAAAAAAAATCCGTACAGTAGTAACCTTGGCTCACATTTGAGTTATTTTTTGTTTCCCCAGAAAATTGATAAGCGAGCAACGAATTATTGTGAAAGTTCACCAGAAACTCTGAAAAACCGCTAATGAAACATAGTTTATTGAAAGAAGTGTATGGCAATTAATGTTTATCGCGTGTACATGTTTATGAGTAGTTTAAGCTTTTTCAAGATGACCGAGAAAACTTTAAAGATGTTTCATTGCAGGGTCATCCTTCAACGTCAAAAACGGATGACAAAAAAAAAAAAAAAAGAAATCGATAATCTGTTTCGATATGACCGTCGGTTAAGTACTCGTGCAATTGTTGAGACTGTAGGAATTGATAAAGAATCCGTACGGCAAAATAATTTGTAAATGATGCTCTGTATGTTGATACTAATTTCCTGTATTTCATTTTCCATTCCTTTCTACAACTGGAATACAAATCATTTTACTAACAGCACTTTATTCTGTTATTCTCAATATTAAAACTGATTACATAATATGAGTTAGTTCATCTATATAAGAATTAAAGCTGTTACTCGCTGTTCCCCGAAGCTAATACACTATGTGACTGATCCCCACAGTTTTTCAACTTTTTTGTGTATGCACGCTAGTCTTCAGATGCAAAAAGTTATAAAAATAGTTAACTTTCAATTTTTTCAAAAATTGAAGAAGCGGCTAACGATAACAACTCATAGAATTCTTTTGTTTATATAAGAGTTAAACGAGATTATATAAAACCACGTAATGAATAGCAAAATAAACCGCATTACATCATTATAGCAAATAAAAAAAAACCATATTTGATTTCACTCTTTCCTTTACTTGTGGAACATCCCATCGTTTAGCGAAATTTTCCATTTTTTAATACAATATCGATGGTTTGGCGGAAACTAATTTTATATAAGTATCTGAATTTTTAAATAATTTTGATTTTATGCAAATATTTATTTTTCTAAGACTCTCGTATTCATGAATCAGACTAAGAAGTGAGTTTTTAAAATATGCTTCGAAATATGAGATCTGAGGGAAAACGAAAGGTTTTTATCTATTTTTTCGAATATTTTAAAAAATTAATCTTGTATAGTATTATTTTTTAGAAAGCAAATTTATATATAAGGTATCTTGGATATTATTAAATCAAAGAGAATCCCATTTTGAAAGATAGAATTACCTAAAAAATTCTGTGTTTTACAAATTATGTTTTCCATTCAATACTTTAGATGTTTAGGTTTACTTTTACATTTCTGATTTAGTTATTATACAAGTTTTACTTAATTTTCTAAATGTTTCAACTGATCATTCATTTCTGTCTGTATTGGGTTTTACTGTTTTTGAATAGTTCGTCGATTTTTGAGTAATTAAATCAAGAAACATTTTATAAAAAATCAAGAAATTCTAACATTTTGGCTTTTCATTTATTTGGGTTGCAAAATTCTACTGAACATGGTGTTAATATTTTAATAGGTATATGATGAATTTAAAATAGATAGTGATTGTATATTGAAGTTTTATCATAACTGAATTTCATAACCTTGTTATTTTACATCTATTCTTTCGATGCAAACCACATTTTACAGTACTCAGAAAATCCTATCAACCACATCATACTAAACAATAGTTCTGATTCTATTAAATTTATCTTCCTAGACGCAAATATTTGTGGTTTGAATTTCTTATGTTGAACAAATTCTTATGATTAAGACTCCTATTTTGATATCTAGTTTCTTTCAGTATTTTATCACTTTTCATTAATTACTCTCATTCGATAAATTTATTAATAATTCAAAAGATTTTAATATCTGATTTCTGATAATTAATGATAACATCTTGGAACTCACTTTGTCCAGTGGTTTGTAAATGAATGCGTGATATTAAACCATTTCATAGAAACAAAATTGATCCATAAATTGTGTTTTCAACTAATTTAACTTCTGTTGTACAATTTCTGAATAAGAGTATCTCGAGCATTGAAAGAAACATCAAAAATGTGAATGTCAAGATCATGAAAATTATCTAAATGAAAAAAAGTATAATAGTCATTATAAAAGGCATATAATCACTTGACATATCCATTATTAAACTTAATTATTTTAACTTATCATAGTCGACTTTCCAATACTTTTAAGATTATTTTTGCTCCATAACTATTGTATATATTTCAGAGTAAACTTAGATATTTAGCTCATTATTTTTCCATGGTAACATTTTTGAGAAGGAAAAAAATTACCTTAATGCCATTTATTAGTTTAGAAAGAAAATAAAATGTGCCTATTGGCAAGTTTTCTTAATAATAGGAAGTTTGTAAAATACAGATGATTGGATTCGTTTGATTTATCAAATTTTTATCATGGCATATTTCATCAGAATTAATGTAGAGATTCGCAAAATCATAATACTATCATTTCTCAGCAAAAAGATTAGAAAAATAACGTTTCAGGGAATAAATATTACATTTTCTTGGAGTGAGTTAAAAATTTTAAGCTAAGAAATTTACGTTTAAAAATATGTTTATTTTCGTCCGTTAGAAATATAATTCATTATGAAATTCTTGAAATAAATTACTTTTCTTTTGTCAAAATGATCCTCCAATTGCACAGAAAACTAATTTTAACACCATTTTCAAATGAAAAAAAAATTCAATATCAAAGCAGCTATAATATGAAGTGGGGCTATTAAATAGCGAGAATAACACTATAAAGCATTTTATTTTCACCTCATACACATATTTACTTATTATCACTTTCAATGTACACCCCTCCTCTATCCCTACAACGCTTCATGTGAATCTTCAATTATTCGAAATCGTGCTATAAGTTTTCTTCTGTCAGCTCCTCCAGGATATGTGCTGCTTTCTCTTTCACAACTTCAGAGACTCAAATATTTTTTCCTTTCAATACAGATTTCATTTTAGGAAAAAAAGAGAAGTCGCTTGTGTCACGAACCAGCGAATAAGGCGGATGATCAAACATTGAGATTATGTACTTGTCTGGAAACCTCTTGACAGACAATGTAGAATGAGCCAGAGCATTATCTTAGAGGAACAATTTGTCGTGCGGATTCTTTGTCAATTCCTACAGTCTCAGCAATTGCACAAATTTCCTGAAATATGTTGTAAAACATATATATTGCAAATTCGTATCTTAATATTTATATATCCGGCTACACATAAATATTCAGCAAATATATCAGATTAAACACATAAGTATTCAGCAAATATATTGATCAACTACAAAATAAATTTCGAAAGTAAGTGTATAAATAACGTGACAAATTTAAAAAGCAATTATTTTAAATAAAAGTCAATTAATATTACCATGCAATAGATTTTTGTATCATCTGTATTCTTACAATTTCTAAACAATAAATTTCTTGAAATATATCTGGAAATTATACAAAAAAATTTTAGAACTCACAAAAGAGGAATTAGTTTTAAATAAAATTTGTGATCATTTGGAATGGTATATAGAATTAATAGTTTCACTTTCCCAGAAAAATATATAAAAGAAAAAAATTGTGATATGAAAATCCTCAAGTATATATATTACATTCGTTAATTGCAATAATTTCTCGTAATTTTGAAGTATGTTGATTTTAAAATACTGATACCAGTAAAATACTGATCAATAACTTTATTAGTAAAAACCAAACGTCCAAAAAAATATAATAATTTCATAAATAAAAAAAAATAACATATTGTATGCATGAATAAAAAGCTTCACTTAACTAATCATCACTAAATTATTTTTGTAGAACCCTTATTTCGAATGATATTTATCAATAAATTAATCTTTATAATTGAAAAAACAGCTAATGCATAATTAGGTTTTCATAAATTTGAACTTATTTTTGTAACCTTGTCTTTATATTTTACTTAATGCAGACAAAAATAAAAAGTTGTAAGATAACAATATGCAGATGGTGAAGGTGTTGCTAGATTTGCGTAAGAAGTTAGCTGAATGGTTTAATACATTTCCATATTTATCAATAGTTATAAACAACTTACTTTACCTTTATTGCAAGTACCTGAATTATCAGATTTAGCGCAAAACAATATTTGGAACAAGAAGAATAGGAAATTTAATGTGTATGAATATCTTCGATCAAACACTGAGGGTATCTGAACTTTACATTTTGCATGAGTAAAAAAAAAATAATATATGGTAGTAAAACACTTTCCATTCTTGGTCGACTGGTTGTAAAAAGAAAAATAAGTCAGTTCATTCTTTTTTTTAGCTGGAAAACTTAAATTATACATTAATGCAGCATGGTACACAACATTTACAATAATAACACAAATCTAACTAAATTATCAGACACTTCACGTTTCTCCCACCATCGGCCTCGTGTTTCTCGCTTTTTCTCTCCCCTAACTAACTAGCGTGGGGTTGAGTCCTCCTCAAGTTGAATTGTTCTTCAACACCTAGTCAAGTTGAATTGTTATTTTTCATAAATCTTTACTATGGTTATATCGGGAAACATAAAAAAAGTTCACAAAATTGTTTTGATAATCAGTAAAGTAAAATTGCAGGAGATAGCTAATAAACTAATTATATCAAAGGAACGAGTAAGCTTTATTTTTCAAGAACATTTGTCTATGAGTAAGCTGTTTTCGAAGTGAGTGCCGCTTATGCTAACAGTAGACCAAAAACAACAACGCGTCGATGATTCTGAGGACTTTTTGAAACTGTTTCTGTGAAATGAAAAAAGACTTTGGGGGTAGATACGAAACGATGGACAATACTTGGATCCGCCATTATACACTAGAGTCAAATAGGCAATCAGTTAAGTGGCTAGTAGCCGGTGAACCTCGTCCAAAGCTGCCAAAAGTGAAACAGAGTGCAGGCAAAGTTATGGCCGTATTTTGGGATGCTTACGGCATTTCTTATCGATTAGCTTGAAATAGGCAAGACAGTCAATAGCAATCGCTACATGGCTCAAATGGATCGTTTGTTAGAGGAAATTTCGAAGAAACTGCCTCATATGCAATTATTATATAACAGATATTTGTTGCTCCATCAACAAATATCTGTTCGCAGACCTAAAAAATGCTCGCTGAAAAAATATTTGGCTCTAATGAGGAGATGATCACCTAAACAAATGACTATTTTAAATTCAAAGATATATTAGTCTTCAGGAAAGGTATCGAAATGTTAGAGAAGCTCTGGAATGATTATATCGCTCTTGAAAGAATCTATGTTAATGAATAAAATACAATTTGGCTGAAAAAGTTGTGTTTTCTTCATTAGGCCGGGTACTTAGCAGCCGATGTGTATACTCAGGGAAGAGGGAATATATAATATTTATTTGAGGCAATGTTTACATCACAAGAAAAATACATTTCTTTTATTAAATAATAATTCAGCTTCTTTAAACATTTTTAATCCTTTTCTTTCAAGAACTTGTATTTGAATATTTTGATATACTTCAGTGCTAAGGAGAAATAATAGTTTAAAGTATAAATAATTATTGTTATAAATTTAATTATATGTAATGTACATCAGATCACTTTCTGAAGTTTATATCGCATATGATATGTAATTAAGCACGTAAAATCAAGGATATATTATATTACTATCCGACCTCTGATCATGTATATTCCTCACGGATAAGATAGCGACAAATGTCAGTCGCATTTCACAAGAAATGCTGCAATATGTATTTGGAATAGGAGATATTATAAGGGAGTTCACAAGCATAAATGAGTTAATTTTTATTAGAGCACGTCTACGGGAATGCTTTTTATGCAATGATATATATTATAACAAAGTTTCATCTAGTATAGAAACATTGAAGCACAAATAAACGACCACTTCATCTCGAACAAATAAAAAACACTCTTCAGCTTTTTAAGTAATTAATTTTTTTTTCTTCATACCTCTTACAAGTTTGTTGTTTAAAAGATTTTCAATTATTTTTGGCAATAGTTTAAGTTATATTTATTTTACATATATAAATTAATTCTAAAATTCGATTTTAGTGTTCATAATGATATTCCATAATCCTTAAATACGTCAATTGGTTACTAAAATATTGGAAAAAGGAGTATTTTTTCAATATTCTACAGCACTAATTGTCAAGAACTAACATAGGTCTTCGCATTTATGGTTTATACTCTTTTAATCTCTGAAATTCTGCTGAAAAGAAGTTATTTTTAGACATTTTTGGTTCATAATTATACAGGATTTAAAGAGTTTCCTTAAACTATTGGACTAATTTTAATGTCATGGAACAAAAAAAAAAAAATACAAAAAGGCCACGATTAATTTCTTAAAAGTCAATTAGTTATCATATTTCAATATGATTTTAATTTGAATCAATTACAAAATATTTATTATACTTAATTCTAGACCAAATAGATGAATGAGATTAGAGTTATAGATGTATAAACAATACTGGTATACCATAGAGATTCAGATATGCTCCAAATAGAATGCCGAATGTTCTTGCACAATCCCACACAAAATTGTCCTTTGAAGTCTTCTGAAAATAGTCCTTTACGTGTAGAGTGAAGGATATATATCCTGAAGCATTCAATTACCAATTAGAAATCTAGAAAATACATATTTTTTCTAACCAATACTCTTCCTCAGTGATTGTGTTGACAATAACTGTAAAGCATTGTTAAAATAAAATAATATGTATAAATCCTATGAATAAAAATAATAAATATTGATTCAATATATGACTTACTATTTTTTGTGGTATTAAAGAAGCATAGCACACACACAAAATGTCACATTTACTAAAAAAGGTTCATTAAAACAGTATTATAAGAAGTTTTGCACCACTATTAATAATATTTATTCACCCAAGACTATTTTCCTATCGGACTCTTATCTTTATTTTGCATAACGTGCTTAGTGATTTTCAATGATTATTTGTTATGACAGCTTTCATTTTTCTTCAAAGGATATGTCTCTATTCTAACTGATCCTTATGATTCAAGATGTGTAATGATGCAATATTAAAAAATTATATATTTTTATTTCTTAATAAAATAATAATATATGCTTTTTATTATTTATTTAAAATATTTGAAAATTTATCAACCGAAAAACTATTTGAAGTATTTTTTAGAAAAAGGTTCTATTGGCAATGTTCGAATTTTGTTTTCCTCCTCTATAAATAATGTAAATAAAAACTTCATTCAGCAAATCCTTTATTTTTATATTCAGGTATTAGTAGAAAGTTTATGAATATATTACCTTAAATTACCAGAAATAATTTAAATCGTACGAAAAACGGCAGAAACTTTTTGCAACCCCAAAAGGTGTGAAAAATTATTTTTAAAAGCATTTAATGGGAGATAATATTTTAAAAAAATTTGCATATTCAATTTCATGAAGATTGAATAAAAATTAAAACTTTTAGCTCTTTTTAGTCTTGAGTCTACATAAAACAAGTCCTAGAATTTATAAATATAGGTATTGACAATGGCTGGTTTAGGTACATTGTTCTGCTTATATATATCCTGCACCATATTACTCTAGAAAAATTGTAATTGCTTAAGTCTTAGATATCCCATGATACCGCGTGAAGTTGTTTTGATTAATACGAATTGTTTTTGTTACAAGATTTGTGAATCAAAAATCGTGAAATTTTCATAAGGGTAAATATGGACGCAGTTTAATATATGTTGAAGTAGAAATCCTGGAATGAAAGATGGAAGTGGTAGATGACTTCAGCTCTATTTTTATACAATTGCTTGAATTTTGTGTTTTATCAGTACTTGCAAACATACAGTTTGCAAACATGCAGGCGTACCAGATCAACAAATTGTAGAAAATTAAATAAAGCAGTCCTTAAAGTAATCAACGAATTATTTTTTATTGAAACTGGATAAAATATTTCTCGTGCGCTACAAGCATTACAAGATGATTACACAAGAAAGTAATTTTTGTTTACATTGAAATATACTCATTAGCCAACGAAAGGGCTATTGTTTTAGTCCATTCAAAAAAGACGTACCTGACCACTTTTCAAAAATTTATCTCGCTTTTGCGATAATTTTTTATTCTGCTTTCACTAATAATGAGCTTAATTTTCGCAAATACGTCATAATAACTTTCTCCTGAAATATGATATGGGATTAAAATAAAATATATGTAATATATGTCTGATACCTGCTTTCACCACTATTAAACCCAATTTTCGAAAATATGTCGTAGTAAATTTCTCCTAATTTTTTAGTGGATTGAGGTGAAACAAATATATAAGCAAAACATTTTGTTTCTCTTATCGATTTGTGTATTACCTTAAATCATATGTAAATTGGAATCAAGATATGACTGAAATTTAATAACATTATTCAGAATTTTAAGATAGCTGTGAGGCAGCCATTTTTGTAGCTTGCAAAGGTTTTGTTATTTTAGGCGGATCACTTTTGGCGTACAAGACCACTTTTCATTCTTTTATCGTTTGCTTCAATTTTAAATACATTTAACTCAAATATATTTAATTTAATAATTCATCGTTTCATTTAATTTTAATTAAAATTAGCTTAAATGTATCCAATTTAATAATATATGGTTTCCTATAATTTTAATATCGGAAAAGTTTACAACTGCCCATTTCTCAATATTTCATAGCTTACTTTAATTCATATATTTAATTTAATAATTATTATAACAAAAAGCGTACTTTGGGTGGCTAAATATGTTCCTTGCAAACTTTTTCATAGAACTTTTTAAATTTTATTATTATATTTTATTTTTCTATCATTCTATAATTTTACAAGTGCTAATTGACTTTTTGTAAGAATATTTATTTAAAAAAAGTAAAAAATTCATATAAAAGTTAAAAAAAAGTTGACTTGACATGTAATATTGACTTTTCCCAGATTATTGCTTGTAAACAGACGATTTGAAGGGAAATAAAGTTAAATGAATTGTTTTTTTCTTAAGAATTATGTTTAAATGAAACAATCAATCAAAAGGAAACAAATTCGAAACGTATAAAAAAAATTGAATAATGTGCGAACTTTGTTTTATTTCAAAATTGATTAAAATGAAAGATTTCAACATAGTTAAGCTTTCTTTCCTTATACAAACTTAATGTGAAAAAGCTCTTTAGTATTTAACGGAACAACCTTCATTTCAATTTCTCTTGGATATTAAAAAATGATTTTAATCAATAAGACTGTCTCCCGCTTGAAAATAAATTGAATTGACAGAAAATTATATTACTTTCGATGTAATAATTCATGGATATTTCTGACATCTTTCAACTACAATACCAGGTGAACAATTAAATTTTCCTCATGAGTTTATCTTTGAAGGTCATTAAATTAAGTTTTCCATTTGAGACTATTGAGTACGTAACGTTCGTTTTTTACTTGGCTTGACCTTGTTATTCTCATGCAGAGTCGTCAACATCATTCACTTAATACTTCATTTGCAAATTTCTTTGCAAAAAAAAACTGTTTACAGTAAGTTCTTTTTGATTCGTCATTCTATGGTTCGGAACATTATTCAATCAGCATTAATTATGCCCATTCACTTTCAGATTTTTAGAGCGGATTCGGAAATTTGTTGAATTCGAATATCAGGTCGCCACCCAGAGCTGCTCGCATTTCTTCCCTGTCTTTATCCTAACTCTCAGTTTTCATTTCAGTACAGCTTCTTATTTTACTGAGGTTTTCATAGTCTTCTGTACAATTTTTCAACGGTATACATTCAGTGTGCTATTCATCAAAATGCTCTCAAAACCCAGCAGGCAATCTTCAATTCTGAAGCATGCAGCCGTCTGCAAAAGTTACTGGCACTTACAGGATGATACAAAAATGCATCACTATTCGCGTAATATGCGGAATGATGGCAGTTGGTGTGCATCGAGCTTCCTGGTCAACTCTTCGATCTTTCCCATTTGTAAACCTTGTAAATCTCCTTGAACCTATTTGTTATATAAACTATAACTTCATTATATCCAATTCCGCCAATAGCAGGAAACCTTAACATCTTTAATGGTAGGGTAAATCATGTTTTTCCTGATATCATTAGTGCCTGCTACATTTAATCTCCTTCAAACCTGTATATTAAACAATTCTCTTAATGTATATATGTAAAATAATATATATATATATATATATATATATATATATATATATACATATATATATATATATATATATATATATATATATAATATACAACATATATATATATATATATATATATATATTATTTTTATAATACATATAATATATGTACGTGTGTGTGTGTGGTGTGTGCGTGTGTTGCAAGTGCGCTGCGTGGGGGGGAGATGTGCACTTTGAGACGCCTCCCACGACCAGAGGGCCCACGAACTGTCCTACTTCCTAGACCCCATTCTGAGTTGGCCTCACACGAGTGTCCGGAGGAGGCAAGCATGCGGTCAGTCATTTGGAAAGACGAAATCCAACTATACGATCCTTAAATGCCTAATAGTTTTTCTTTAAATTCCTAAGCTACCGTGTGAGAAAATTCATAAGTCTTGATCAAACGTGTCATGTCTCTTAAAAACTCCTCTTCATCTGAATCTAGAAAATACCCAAACACAAAAGCAACATTTCATGACCCCTTCAAAAAAATGAGATCCATGTACCTCAGTAGAGACTATCATGCCCTGTTCGGCAGTGATGGAAAAGCTACTATACTTAAATAGAGTTCATTGCGTCCTCCTTCACTGCAGTACCAACCCGGTAATTTTTTGAAATAAGCACCCCTGCATTCCTGAGCTGCTTTGAAGAGGAGTCGTGTGTTTGAAGAAGTGCTTCCGGAACTGATCAATGTCATCCCGCATAACAAGAGTGAAAGTTTTCTCCCCTGCACTTCTGGATTTGTCAGGTAAGAAGTGCCTCCATCTCCAGTTGTAAATTGATCTGTACACATAGTTCATCATACATGTGTTCGGACAACATGTGCCGAAGTGAACTCTTATAAATATTTGAAAATAAATCATTGATAAAATTGCAAGGATTCAGTAAAACCTCTTCAATCATGATATCTGCATTTTAGAAGTTGTTCTATTTAGTAGAATATATTTATTTCACAACTTTTGTAGAACTTTATTTCAAAATAACGATATTGCAGGGCAGCGTTAATAATAACTTCTATGAGAAATATTCAGAAGAAATATTATTTTGACACTACACAAATAAATTTCATAAGATATGTTGTAAATTCATTTTTTCAATGCTTTAGTTAATAAGGAGGAGACGTCTCTTTCTGCTATCTTAATTGTAATTGGATAAGAAGGAATTAAATTATTTTCGTTCATAGTATAATAATAATTTTTATAGTTAAAAATTAGAAACAGGTTTACAGACCTCTTGGGGGACAAGTTTATTAAAAATGCTTTTTAAAATGTTTCTTCAGTTATTGATTGTCATTACTTGATTTTCTTTAATTCTGAAGTATTTTGCATCAGAAATCCAAATTCATTTTAAAGTATTGAAAATCATTTTTATTTCTGGTAACCAAACATCGTGTTTCATTTTTTTCGCTAAAATTTAGAAGTTATTCAATTTTTCAAAATATTTTTGTAATAGGAAAATAATTATCTACCAGTTGAATGAGAGAAAGAGAGGTATATAAATTGTATCAAAGACCCTATCAAATCTGAAGTATTTCGTTGTTATTTTATTCTTATTTCATGAAGAGAAGTTTGTTACCTGAAAAAAAAATGGCATTCATTCACAATTATTTTTATAACTTTGTAAAATAAGTTAATGAAATTTATTAATTAACTTTAGATTTTTTTTTATTAGTGCCGCGTTATTAACGTTTGTGATTGTATGTTTTATTACTTGACCATATCCGTTTCTTCAGTTATAAACATTATTGGACAAGATTAGGGTGAATGATCGTGAATTTCCTTTCCTCGAGTAACCTCGTCCTTCCTTTCTTTCCAATATTTTCAACTGAACACTATTCTCACAATGACTTATTCTCTCATGAAGCCTTCCTTTAGTTTAGGGACAGTTTGATTAAACGAAAACCGTATCTGGCAATCCCTCAAGTGTATGATAGAGAACACCCTTTTTATCCTCTGGCATTTGATTATTCATTTTTGACATAATCCTTAGCTCCTCGCTTAAGCTGCAATTCGGTTAGTGCTCTCTCACCAGGCCTTATCGCTCATTTTACTTCCCTTGATCATCTACTGTCATGAAACGTTCTGGGGAGTCCTCATTTAAACCTGATCTAAGACGTCAGTCCTTTGTTTATTCCCAACCTTTTGAGTGCTTGTTCCTGTCCTGAAAAGCTACACCTTGTCCGGAGCAGAAACTTCAATTCCCATTTATTGCATTTAGCTACTCGGTCATAGTCTAAGTGAAATACCATAAGGGATTTATGACATGTTGTATATCAGAGCTCTAAAGCATCAATGTTGGTCTTAAACTAGCAGCTCCTCCTAAAAGGTGTTGCTCTATAGTGAGCATAATAAAGTCTCTCTAACTCGATGGAATATTTGCAATTATTCTTACATGTGGTAACGGGCTACATCTTGACATTTCAAGATACATGATCCCAGGCTAGTATATTATCAGCCCCCAGACTGGTGACTAGGGAGAAACGTTGAACTTGAACGAACTACATAGATATCTTTAAATAAAGTTGATTTAGAATAGGACTCCAAGAATATTCAGCTACTCTGAGAACTCTTCTCCTAGACTGAAAATAAATGGACTTATATAATTCATAAGAATATTCCAGGGCATAGTTCTGTAGCATGAAGAATCTTCTGGAATAGTGTTCTTGAAATTTTATATTGAAAACATTTGAAAAAACTTGTACAAGATAAAATCGTCATGTTGTCAAGAATCTAGATCTTTGATGATCTTAGTGCAGAAGTAAGTCTTTACCTCTGTACTATCTGTGCTTCGTAAAAACCCCGTAGCATTGATCTTTTAAAGAAATGCTACTAAAGAGATAAAAGCATTACGGGGAGAAAAGATCGTAGCTCTGCGCAGCCTCAAATTTAAATATTATAAGCAAATGAAAGGCGAATTCATGATATGAGTATCTTTATCTAGACATAAGTATCGATAATTTTATTGGACATTATGAACTTTTGCAGACTATTGAGGCTGCGATAGCCAAACGAAAGCGAAAATATATTATATGAGCAGTTCTATGCATACAAAAGCAAAAAAAAGTCAAATCTAATTTACATATTTGCATGCCTTTTCTGACACACAAAAAATGAATAAAGTATTTGATTAATTAATTAATGGTCATGTTATATAACTGACTAAATTTTGTATTAATGCTATGAACAATTCTTTTTTCTGAAACAATACTTAACCCTACTGAATTTCAAAATTTGTTCTTCTTAACAAAAAAGATGTTACCAATTGGTCATCTATTCATAATGATATTTCATACGTTTCATTTTTGAAAAACGAGCTGCAAAAGTGATGCAGTGCGTCTTCATCTATTGATATCTGTTGAGCATACGAGTGTGATTCAATAAATTTTAATTTAATTACAGTCCACTGCCTTTTTTTTCAAATGAGTTGAGACAAATTGAGCTTTGACCATTTTGATTCGTCTATAACGGAACCTTCCAGTGATTAAATGAGATGAGCTCGAAGGATTACGAATATATGGTTTCTAGAGATGATGAAAACCAAGTGCATTTGAAAAGGGAGAACTTGAATATTTGAATGCTTGTTGTTTATCAATTTGTTAAAATTGAAATTGTTTAAAAATCGTAAGGAAGGCGATTTGTGGTTATAGCTTCTGAATTATGAGAACTTTTAAATAAGAAATTAACTATTGTTTGAGTTGATTGAACTCTTATAAAAATTAGTACATTTTTTAAACATCATAATGACTTTATGAAGGATTTAACAAATTAAACTGTCAAAGATAGTTAAATTGAAGAGAAAAGACAACTTGACTATGAGCAAATTAAATTAGAGAAAGATGAATTACAGCTTCCACGAGTAAGAACTAATTCGAGACAAGAGGAATCAAATTCTAAATGGAAGTGACATTGATGTACAAAACTCTCAAGATTCTTTGGTAAAGAGTATAAGAATTTTAACTGAAAGTCTCTATTATGCCTGGAGGCTAGACATTCTTTTTTTTCTTCACCAGAAAGAGCTACTGTTTCAAAAAATGCTCCTGACAAATACAAATCAGAAATTCTTTTTTTATCTTTTGGCGAAAGAGTCACAAATCTGATCACCTATATAAAAGATGATGAATTGAGTGATAATGAAAAAGTAAAAACTATTATATTAAGGGAGTTCAAGCCCAATGCTCAATCGTGTTTGGAGAGTTTTAGATGCATTATGCCAACAAAACAAAACTTGTTCTCAATTTGCTTCTCGTTTAATAGTAAACTGGAAATACTATTTGAAACTCAGAAATGTGTCATGAACTAATTGAATCTGATAAAATATTTAATACGCTTGAAAAAGATGTAACGATGCATATTTCTATTGAAACACACAGGATGGTTGGTTTTGTGCTATCGAACTGTCTAAAAAATAAGATTGCATTATTCATCGCGAGGGAAAAGTGTGAAATTACGTTCGAATTATTATAGCAAAACTTTTTATGACAAAAATATTCCACAGTACTTTCAAGTGATGTTAATAAGTAGAAATGTAAGCTGTGTAAAATCATTTTTGTATAAGTGTCCTAATTATTACAAAAAGCTATCTGTAGTGAAAGAATCAAAATAATAAAAGAGCAAGAATATTGTTTTGATTGCTTATCTAAGAGTCACAGCGTGAACCATGGCAAGTCAAAATTCCCTTGCACTTGCTGTGGTAAAAGACACCAAATGGCTATTTATATTACAAACCCTCAACTAGCGGACGTAAGTAAAAATAAGCAAATGGGTAGAATGGCATTCGTAAATTTCTACCCACAAACAGCCTCAGTATCCGAAGAGTTTCCGCCAATTGAGAAAATAGTTTATTTGCAGCTATTGGTGAAACAAAAAAAGAGCAGTATTATTGAATATTGCTATATGTTACATTAATGATAATGAAGGAAATTTATACTCTGATAAAGCAATTTTAGACAACGGGTCTTCTTCCTGCTTCATGTGTATTGAGTGTATTAATTTTCTTCTCCTGAAAAAATAAAAAAATAAATATCACAGTGTCTGGAATAAATAATTATTAGTCTACAATCACAAGCCCGAGAATCTTCTCGTATTAACAATAAAGATCGATCTGACTTTTTAATCATGCCAAAGATTACTTAAGATTTAACTCCTTCGAATCAGCTTGATATTAATATGAAGGATCTTTGTAATATTAGTTTAGCAAGTAATAAATTTAATATTCTAGAGTGTGTACACAATTATTATTAGAAGCATAAATATTTTTGAGTTATTAAAACCAGAGCAAATTCGATGTGAAAATTCAAACCTTATTTTACAAAAAAAAAATGTTTTTTTGTTTTATAGTATCCTGAAGTGCAACATTGGAGAAAGAAAATAAGATTCATTGTGGTTCTATTAAAGAGGGATCTGAAGTAGACCTAAATCTTAGACGATGTCGAGTTTACCGTTCGCAAAAGTACAGAGAATTTGATCTGTGTGAAGTACTTTCTAAAAAATTGCTGGAGAGATAAAACGGTTAAATATGTAGTAAAAATGACGTTTAGGGAAGATCCATCCTGTGTAGGAAATTCGAGAGACACAGCTGTTAAAAAATTGAATGCATTTTGGAAGCGTTCTCTTAGAGATCCCGAATATTTTTCTTATATTCAGAAGCTACAAAGGAACAAATTGATGTAATAGGAGAACGAGATGAAGCCTTATTGATTCCAGAAATATAACTTAATTCCAAGGAAAATGAAGATTTAAATCTGTCAAATCAATTTGAAAAATTAACCCGTGAAATATGTAACTTAAATAAAGAAAAAAAATGCATCAAACGAACTTGAGAAGAACTAAGAAAATTGGATGTACTTCAAGAATAAGAAAACAGAAAGAACAGAAAAATAGAAGAGAAAATTCGAATTAAAACAGGTGATTGCGAAAATCCCCAAAGGGAAAGGAAATTAATGAAAATTAAAGACCACAATGACTGGAATAGGACTTGAATCATTTCAGATGGATGTGTGAAAAGGAGGAACGTAAAGGGCAAGAATATTTTACTACACATATGGAAAGAGGAAAAGTAGAATGAAAGTAATTCCCAAGCAATCCCATCCGAAATGCGAAACAGTTAAGAGAAGAGACAGATTCCGAGGAAGAGAAAATTTTGCAAAAAAAAAAAATTAGTTACACAATACAAGTCAACTGAAGGGAAAGTAGGTAAGTCTTCAGGCTAGGAAAGCAAAACAGCTGCAACGGTACTAAGTAACGAACACGTCAAGATTTACAATATTCATGGTTTGGTGACCAAGAGATGGATGTGATGTGATTGTCAAAGCAACTCAACTTGTGAGGTAAAAGTTAAATTGAAAACAAATGACTATTTGTGCAATGATCCCATAGACCAGGGTTTAGCAACCTGAGACCTGCACAGCGAAGAATATCTAAACAAAATTTAAATTTTATTAAAAAAAGTTCCAAAGAATACTTTCGAGATCTTCTATATTCCATTACAATAGAATATGATACGAACTTAGGGAATATCTCAGTGCTTTGACTCAACAACCAACAAAAATGCTCGTCTATATTCTAATTTAGAAACAATTACAAAGTTGAGCTCATTTTTAGAAGAAAGTGGACTCTTTTTACGTGAGTGGTCTATACACAATATATACCTATTCAGTAACCTGCTGAAAACCGTGGGGGTGCATTCTGGATGCGATAAGGGAATGCGACGCGAAAATCATGCGAAATAGTAGGAACCAAACTGTTTCGTGTAAGGAACCAACTGTTCATATTTGAACCAGAATAGTTTGATTCCAAACAAACTAACTTAGCTGTGTTTATTAATCGCTAATAATTTAACACCAGTATTATGTTGTAACAGTAGAGCAATTTTTTGTTATAATTCGTATAAACACATTTAATTCAATAAAATATAATTCCCTCAATTTATTGCAGTATGTTCTTGATTTTTCTAATGAGGCTCGGTGGAAAAGTCTCTTCCCACGACTCGAGAGTTTTAAGTGGTAATAATTTTGAATCGGCTTCAAAAGTGCCAAAATTACACCTAGGATGATAAATGGAATTCGTTACGCGCACAAAACATACACATACATATATCTATACATACATATATATATATTGGTTGACAGGGCTATAGACGAACCTCAACCTGTCTTCAACGGTTAGATGTCCGGCACTTCTTGTAAGGCTCTTTCCTGTGAGTAAGCTAATTAAATACTCAGGCATGGTAAGGTGTTCTAGAGGATGCAGAGCAAAACAGAGGGCAATTCAACTCCCACAGTGCACAATGTCGAAAAAGGACTTTTGGATGGTCACCCCCCTCCCTCTGCGTAGATGGATTTTTTTTTTTTTTTTTTTTTTTTTTTTATTTTGGTTTATTAGCTACGTTTTAGAGACATTAAACAGATGAAAAAAAGGGAACACTTGAATTTTAGTGAATTTTAGAACCTTTAGTTTTATGTTATTTAGAAGCTCCTTTGCTGTGTTATGAGTATAATTAATTATAAAAGTTTCAATAAAATAAGTCTTTCATTATTTCAGCAATTTTATCTGAAATTCTTATTCTTATTTTATCTGAATATTTATTTTAAGGATTACTCAATGATTATTTTCACATGCAATATTGAATATTTATTTTAAGATTACTGAAGAATTATTGTTAGAATTATAAAATGATTAATTGGAGGAGAACCAAATTATTATTTGGCGAATTATTAAGTAGTTATTTTGAGAACATTATTGAATGATTATTTTGAGAATTTTTGATTAGTTACTTCCAAATTAAGTACAAAATAAAAATTGTATTGATAAAAACTAAACAAGGTGTGCTTAACCCTCTTGTTCACCTGGACCGCATGTGAGGCTCCTACAATAGTTCAAAGAAACAGTGATTTAAAATCCTTTTTCTTTCAATTTTTTTGCTTGAGTAACACCTCTTATCCATTTAATCTTCAAATAGGGCGTCAAATAGTTTTAGTATCTCATAATAGCTTCAGCACCAGTCTTGGAAAATTAAAATCTTTGATTTTGTGTAAGAAGTGAATGCAGAAATAACATCATTTGTTTGTTACTGTAATATACTTCCAAATTAGGTACGTAAAATTTTTTCCCTGTTGTAAGACAAACATGCGTCATATAGTCTCCTTAAAGTTGTTTACTTCTGAAAAATAAACTTCATATCTATTGGAAACTATAGTGCCTCATATGAGGCTTAAAAAAGGCATATTTAATAAAAAATAAAACTAAACAAGTCTTAATAAAATTCCTTAAAAATAATTGTGTGTTATCATTTTTATATAAAATGAATAAATAGGAAAAGATAATGATCTTGAAAACAATATACCTCCATTTTTTAGGAAATTAGAAATCCCATGTATCTAGAAATAGCCTATTGATTATTTCTCTAAGATACTGCCAGATGCTTTTTAGAAGAAATAATACATAAATCAAGCAAGCATACCACATTAAAAAAATGGAAAATTTTGTCCTTACTATTCATTCATTAAAGGTATTTTTAGGAATAAATTTTGTTAAGATATACCTTCAGTATTCCAGATTAAAACTTTACTGGGCAACAAATTATAATACAATACAAGTATAATTGCTGATTATATGAGGCAAAATCGCTTCTTTGAAATAAAGAAATATCTTTATTTTTTTCCAAGTAATTCATCTCACGATAGTAAAGATAAGCTGTATAAAATCAGACCAGTATTAGACTACGTTTCCAGAATGTTTGCTGACAGCTGCAACCAGGAAAAGCATTTGTCAGAGGATGAAATAATTATTCCGTTCAAAAGAAGGTGTCAAACAATACATGAGGTAAATCCCATCCATTAGAAGTAATATCTTGGGTTTCAGCTGGAATTTTTGACTATGTTTATACCTTTGAAATTTATCAAAGTGCAAATAGTAAACCTCAGGAGATTTGTATAGAGTTTAGAATAGTTAGAGGTGTTGTATTGAGGCTTTGAAAACTTGTAATGTATAAAAATCTCAAAGTATTTTTTGACAATTTATTCACAATAATTTCTCTTTTGATAAAACTTGTTGAAAGCGGGGGAAATTTTTAATAGAAACAATACGTACAAATAGATTATAGGAAGTTATATATAAATTGAAACCTATCAATGAAATGAAACATGATCAAAGAGACACATTTTCCATTACCACAAGTAAGGAAATTATAACAATAACAAAGTGGCTCAACAACTTAGGTGTTCTTGTAGCCTCAACATTTCTTGGAATAAGTCTGTATGATCAGTGAAACATTGGAGCAGGCAAGAAAAACGTGTTAACGAAATTCCAAGATCAGCATCTATTAAAATGCATGATAAAAATATGGGAGGAGTAGATCTCATGGATTCTTATTAGGTCTGTGTAGACATAACCTATGACATAAATGGTGGTAATTCCAAATTTTTCACCATATGCTAAATGTTTTCGTCTTAAATTGTTTGATCTTTTGGAAATTAGATCTTAAAAATGAATCCATGGATTTATTAGAATTTAAATCATCCATTGTGAGTTCCCTTATCTATAAAAGTAGTTTGACTCAGAGCAAAAAGAAAGGCTGATCAAGTATATTGTGGAATCCACCAACAAAGAAACGCTGAAAGGTCTAAGCTCCTGCTGAATTAAGAAGAGATGGAATTGAGCACTTTCTGGTTAAAACTGAGGGTAATATGCTGCCAAGTGCCACTTATCCGGCTGTCCCAGGAACACTAGATACATATGAGCTCGATGCAAAAAAGCACTAAGTCCTTGGTACTTCCAAGCTTTTTACTCAAGATAACTTTTCTAATATATCTCTAATTTCATTGTATTAACTAATAATTTCTAAAATATCATTTAGAACACTACGAATTAGTCTAAATTTGTCACCTGTCTGTTTCCTTTCATCCTTATGAATAGGCATGTTTGCAACCTTTTTTATACTTACAAGTCTCATATAAGACTTTTCAAATTCCCCTTAATGTGATCCAGCTGAACATAAAAAAATCTATAGAATTTAAACAAGGATTTAAGTATATTAATTCATAGAATATTTTTTTTCTTTGCTTTTTTTCATAACTCGAGAGCGAGAGAGTTAAGCGGCTAATTTTAAGATTATGATATTAATCCTACACCAAATTGAACTAATTTAATTATTGTTTTAAATGTGTAATATTTGCAAATTATATTATTTTTTATTACAATTTAAGGTTCAATAATTGGCAATTTAAGGTCCAGGTTTATATATATATAAAATTATTTTCCATTATATTTTTTATTTTATTACTTAAATACTATTCCTAAAAAATTTTCTTTTTAGATTTAGTTATGAAATAGTTTGATTGAGGTATTATTATATTCTGCTTCTTTGCATTTTTAAATTTCATTATTAATTATTTGGGCTTTTAAAGATTTCTTTTTAAAACATTTAGTTGTAATTTTTTTTCTCCTCTATTAGTAGTTCTGATGGCCTTTGATTTTTTTATTGTTACTTCTAGAATTTGGTGTTGGCATTCTGATAATATTTAAAAATATTTTTAGAGCTTAGTGTTTGTATTTTAGCAACGCCGAAAAATGTTCTTCATGTGGGAATATGGTTTGTGATCAGCTACGTAGCAGAATTTTGACTCATTTTTATGCTTTTACAAGTATTTTGATGACTTGAAATGAAGATTTAATCAGTATCTAAAATGAGTAAATATCTTTCCTAATTTTAATTTCATTTATATTACGTAAATTTAAATTTGTTTGCATTTCTTTCTATTACTGGATGTAATATATTAATACACGTAAAGTGTTATACGGGGGAAATCTTAATTGTTCACTTAGGGTTTTTAAATTTGTTCTTGATTTTTTAGTGTTTGCTTTTTTAATATTTATCCACTTTCTGTGAGTTTCTTATCAATTTTATTTTTTGGATTTAAATTTTCGGAATTTTTTCATGTTATTTTTTTTTTTTTTACTATTTCTTAATAATATATTTTATTGATGGGAATAATTAGGCTTATAATTCTAGAATAACCTAGTATAAAAGTCTACAGCTTGTTATAATATTCAATATATTCTTCTCTATTTTTGTCTCTAACCAAAATTTAAGGTTTTTAAATTTTTCAAAGTTTTTCAAAGTTTTCTAATATTTAGATATTTTGTTTATATTTATATAACTTCTGTACATGATATATTCGTGCACTTAATAGAAAGAAAATGTAAGACATTAGAACTATTATTGGCGAAACCTTAATGCGTTTAAGTATGTGCATATTTGTGTTTAATTAATAAAGAAGGAAAAAAGGAAAATGAGCAATTAAGCAATAGAATTGAGTATTTTAAATTAAGGAAACAGAGTTCCATTTGGACTGGTTACACTCCTCTTGTGTGTAAATCTTTAAACTTTATTAAATAATAAATTTGGTAGTATACATTGAATTAGAAAGACTGTTTTAGTATGGTATGATACATTATATTTCATCGTAAAATAAAAAAAACACTTAAAATAATTATTAAAATATTAAGAATGTTTTTATTCCTATAATTTAATATTTGTAGTTTACAAAATGCGCAACATGCCCCACTATAATTAAAATTTTAGATAGAACTGATACCAAAATTATAATAACTTGCACTATATACAAATTTAGTGAGAAAACTGTTTTAGAAGTTTTCTGTATTAATTTAAGGAATTATTACTTAAATTCTGAAGAAAAATTGAGGGAAAGTAAAAACGCGTCTTAGTAATTAGCATTTTTTTCTGGAAAATTTTTTTCAAAATTTAAATTTTTGAAAAATGTATTATAATTAATTTTAGAAAAATTCGAAATGTGTGCAATGTAATTTTTCATAAATTGAATAAAGTATTTTTGAGTGACCGCACTTAAAGGAAACATTATGAACAATGTTGTTTCCAAACATGTAAGGAACTTATCAACTGCTGCCTTATTCTTGAATGAGATAAAAAAAAAAAGTGAGTAAAGACTGAGTTTTCGGGCGATTACAAGAGTAAAATAGAAGTGAGTTAAAAAAAATTCTGTAGGGAAAATAAAAAAAACTTGGAAACAAGGAAAGATAGGTTTTGAGATAAACATTGTTTCTTATTTTTTCAGATTTTTTTGTAGTTATTCTAATTTAACACATGTTGAAATAAAAAAAAAATTCTAACTGAGAAATTGGAATTGAAAATATAGAAAAGATTTAAGGAACAGATAAAGGATCAAAGATAATGCAGTGATAACATGTTACAATGCATTAATATGTTAACAAACAATGTCTTTTTTCAAGGCTAAATACAAGATCAGAAATAAAAAATGTCAAACAAGTAACCGGTTTAATATATTCGTTGCTCTTTTTCCTCCTCCTGATTTTTATTATTTTCTCAACTATCATGTCCTACGTTTTCACAATTACAATTTTATTTTCCTATTTTGTACGCTCTTAAATGATTAACTGAGCTGCAAACCTTTCGCAACAAAGTGCTGATTAACTACATTATTTTAAACGGTAAAGTAAATTTTACTGAGACTTCATATTATTTCATAAGAGCTCTATTTTTAAATAGCATTCTTTATACTTTCTCTACTTTACTTAAACTTAAATTTGGCTTTCAGTATAGGGTATTTTATTTCGCATCTAATTGCACTAAATATACAATTTGGGTTTCGCAATTTTTGGTGGTCACCAAAAAATTTGAGAATTAGGCTATGCTTCAATACTCCAAAATTTCTTTACTCAACAAAAAGTGAAAACTTCATTAAAGGAACTCGACATTTAGATACGCTTACGAAAATTAAATTAGCTAATGAAAACCATTTCTACAAGGTAAAAGATATCTCCTTATAATAAGTGTTAGTTCTTTATTAAAAAAAACACATCTTTCTTCATCCTTTGATAGGGACTTAATCATAATTATAAACTTTTTTTTAACTTTTTTCTCTATCTTGAAATTTATTTTTAAAAATGACTTTGAATACTTGGTACAATAGTTATATTTTGAACATCTGCATCATATATATAAATAACTAATTTTACTTTCTACGAAATATTTAAAATCATGAAATTTTATGAAAGGAATCGGTACAAATATACACTAGACCGGCGTATTTTTATACCGAATTCAATAAAAATATTGATTATTATCATATTCTTAAGATATTTAAATTAAAATAAACGATTAGATTTTTTTTAAAAAAAAGTATTACATAATAATCTAAGTGAGAAGAATCGGAGAAGAAATTAAGTTTGTTACAAAGTAAAATATTTTTAATTTAGTTTAACTAACTTGTTTTATCTTTATTGGATTAAAACAAACTACTATACATTTTTGTTCTACGTCTAATAATTAGGATGCACGGATGCGAAAACTTAAATTACAACTCCTAGTAACTCCACTTGGTAATCTATACTGAAGAAATTGGTTCTATCGTTTAAACGATGTTATCTATTTATCGTTTGACTGTGTTTATGGCTTATGAGTTTGAATATTAGTCACTATCCTATCTGTCGTAATTAGGAAGTATGGTCAGTAAAATAAATAATACCTGCATTGTGCACTTCCGAATTTCAATTGTGTTAATTATTATGACTTGAAAGCCAGTTTAGATTTGTTATGTATCAACTTTCTGTATCCCATTCAATACAATTGGTTCGTCTGTATATTGGTTTCAAATCAATTTATAGAACTTCCAAATGAAATAAGATTATGCAAATCATATTAATTTTTATTGTAATATTTTTCACTTTTCCAAAAGAAATAAGATTATGCAAATCATATTAATTTTTATTGTACTATATTTATATTGTTTTATTGTAATACATTTCTAATTCGTCAGATAAATAATATTTCTTAATCCCAATTATTTTGCCAACACAAGTATCTTCCAACCCACTTTCTGTGTTTAAAATAATTTTTAATAGATGGGAAAGCTTATACGTTTCTCTATTTGAGTATTTCTAACGCTGATTACAGTTTTAAAAAACGCAAGATTTTTATTCAACAGAATGAAATGAGCACAGTTTTATGTCTTAAAATCATTTCTTTGAACTTTCGTGGATGTGTTGCTTAATTTATATATAAGGATTAAATTTATGCACATTGCTGAAGAAATTGAGATGTCAAGTATGTTATGAAGCATTTTGTATCGAAATAAACTGAAGCTTATGATATCAGAAAAAAATTGGGAAAATAATAATTGATTGACAGATTGAGAACAAGAAAGTCGGAGAAAGATGTTTTGATAGGCGTGCGTCCCATCTTCATTACTAATCCATGGGAATGAAAAAAAGACCAGTAGGGAACCTCAGGGATCAAGTGATCTGGCCTAACCTAAAGAAATAATGTCAAAGTTATTTCTACCACTTCAGAATTAATACTAAACCCTCGAAAACACCAAAGCGTTGAAAAGCAAATTTATTTTGTTATTATCATTTTTATAATTCTATATTTCATAACCTTTCCAAATTCAATGAAATTAAATTTATGCAAGAAATAATTTATAACCGAAGACTTCAAGAAACATTTTTCATAATTATAGAACCATTAACGAGTGAGAGAGCATTAATGTGATTTAACGAACAAAATATATTTTTAACTATGCAATTTATTGTAATATCCAAACATCTCAAATTTAGTTTTTGCTTTGTTACTGTTATCGTTTCAAAACTATCAAATTTAACCATGTTATTCTCCTTTGTTATCAATCAAATATTTTTAAATTTGTGTTTCCACTATAAAAATTTATAACTTATTAGTCACTAACGCATGGGTGTATATAATTTAGTGGTTTCATGGAGAATAACTGGTTTCAATGATACAAGTATTTGTATTTTGTAAATGTATTTGATTTTCAACTTATTTTCCATGTTAATATTATGTTGGTTCGAAGTTAAATTTCAGATTCTCTAAGAGTTTTTTAATCACGCTCTATTAATAATAATTTTATTTATTTTTTATCACTTATATTTCATAATTCAACTTATGATAATGTTTTGAAAATTAGGTAAAAATATCACAGTAATTTTTTCTGCATTATTTTTCTTAAAATTTATAAATAAATGTAAATGAAACTAAAATAAGAAGCATGTGCTTACTTAATTATTTTTTAAATATAGAGCAAGAGGAGTTTTAATATTCTATCATGATTTTATTTCTTATCTTTCTTAATGTCTTCATAATTTAATTCCAAACAGCAAAGAAATCATATCCTTATTGTAACATTCGACACGCCCTTTTCTCATTTATCTCAAGGACTTAATATCAATTTTAATTGTGATAAAATAACAATATCTTCAAACGCAAAATGTAACGTGATTAGGTAAATTAGATGAACATAGAAATGATGTGAAGAATTTTAGAGATAATGATAAATAAATCAAATAGGTCGAAACCAAAATAATGTGAGATAGACATACTGACAGAAAATTGTTATTTGAAAATTTTATATTAGTTTTTACGGATTGAAATGGATTTTATAGTAGAAGTATTAAAATATAAAAATCAGATATTCATGAGGGATTTAACTATGTAAATTGGTAGCTAAAATTTGTTAGTTTGATCTCATTTATATTTCATAAGTTATTTTCACCAAGAAAGAGTGCTAATTATCTACATCGATTAATAACGAAACTTTATGGTTTCTTTATGTTTAATTGGAGTTAATTCATTATTGCTTAATATATATAGTGTATAATTAAAATATATGAAACAGCAGAATAAAGGACAATATTATAATTATAAATTATTTTTTATAGAAATTAAACATGTAAATGCTATCTTTAACATCTTGGTGTTTTGTTAGTATATTTATTATTAATATTGAAATATATTTAAATTCAAGTAATTTTTTTGAAAATGTTAATAATTCATTAAATTCTAAGATGAAAGAACAAAGTTAATCATTACCTATCTTCATAATAATCTCAAGATTTTTATTGTGACTTTGATTTTACTTTTCAAACTTGGATTGAAATTGCGAAGTTTTTGCGCCTTTCTACTCTTCAATCAACTTCAGGGAGTTCATTTTAGAATTCAGGTGTTACAATAACGTTTAGAACCTGAGGTCTCAAAAAATTACTTGTATTTGAAGACAGATAGCATCATTAAGGTGTAGTTCTTACCACTGGGTGCAAACATCTGATAAACGGAGCGTTGACATTAATTAATAAGTTAGCTTTTGATTTGGTAGCCATTTGCGGCGAATCAAAATTTGATTCGTCCACGTCGAGTTGTCGACGTCATTTTGCCTTCGTTGAGACCTGGATTCATCGTTATGTACTGGAAATAAAACAACAATCAAAATGATTTGTTGTTTTCGTTAATCTGCTCCAAAAAAGGAGATAATCTCATGACCGGAAAAATATGACGAAAATGTTTTGAGAGCGAAAGGCGTTATGGTCACGAATCTAAATAACTGAGATTTAGACAGCTGTATAGTGAGATTGCTTACAAAAAACAAACCATTTTCATTGCTACGGTCTCCTCTCTTGGATTATCCAGGACTTATAGATATCCTCTTAATATATTTAATAATATAATGTTTATAATGTAATGATTACTTTATATTATAAAAGTATCGATATTTATTTAAAATGCTAGGTGTTTCACATTGATAATTTTAAAATTAAAGATTTGTGTTTTATTAATCAAAAGAAATTATTTATTTAAAATCAATGAGTGATTCTTTTCCCAAAATAAACATGAAGATTATAAACCAGCGATAAAATGTATCTAAAATTAGTTTATAGCTCTGATAAACAGAGTAACCATAAAATTATTTCACATTTCATTCACCTAAAAATTATTTATTTAATCTGCAACATCGAAAGGTAGAATGTTGTTAAAATTCATTTCACTTTATCTCTCTCAGTTTTCAAATGAAAGAGCATTTGACTTTGGAACTCATTCCATCAAATAACTTTTATCTTTTATAACATAATTATGTAACGTTTTCTATCTTATGTAATGAATGAGTGTAACGTGAGCTTTCAAAAATTACTTAGAAAAAAATAATTATTTTAAAATGATATTTCATATATCATTCAATAATATTTCATATATCATTCAATGATATTTCATATTTCATATATGATAGATAAATATAAACATTTTCTTCGAAACGTAACTTGTAAGTAAGTATTAATTATTTTAATCTATTTTAAAATATTTCCAATTTATACTTTTACTTATATTTTATTTTTCCATGTTTATTTCTGCTGTTTTCTACTGCATTTATGTTGATCCATATTCAATTTAACATCGAAGAACAATCTGAAATATTTTAAAAACGAAAAAACGATTTCAAGCAGGAAAATTTAATATCAAATTTGATTTGTAAAATTTAAAAGGATACAATCCATTATAAGAAATAGAAATGCTTTATATTAATAAATATAATGAACATAATGCATGAAAGACCCTCTTTGCTGCTCGTAAATCTATTTTTAGAAAAAGAATCTAAAAAGATAAAAAATTTATACAATTTTTTTTTTCGAAGAAGATTTAATCGACAAGGTGCCTTATTTTATAATTATTATTCAATTACTC
>BMAW01014934.1:0-10000 GCA_019974015.1 Nephila pilipes | reverse complement strand
AAACTAAAAGTTTTTTTTAATGATAGGTATTCACTTAAAATAACTGCCTTATTAATAATTAGATTCAGGTCACGTTATTATGCAAAGTAAATATATAGAAGCAAAATACATCTATTTATATATATAAGGATTAATAAAAAATAAGTTTAGGAGAGAATACTGAAATTTTGCTGTACGTATCTCAGAAGTATTCATTTCTACACATAAAATTTTTTTAATATCATTGCTAATTTAATCAAATAATCAACAACAAAATTTAAGTAATGCCAATTTCTGTGACGGTTTATTTGTAAGATTTTGTATTTTTGAACACCTATTGAAGTACTGTATCTTTGCATTACATACAGATATCAGACAAATATATAATTTGAATTGATTTCTTGAAAGGATCATGGAGATTAATAATAAATTCAGTAATACATGACAGTTTATCTGATTATCAACATTATCGTATCAATTTTTATTTAGAGCCTCAAGCTTCTCGATATATCCGGATTCATTCACCGTTATCTAATCCTATTACGTACGTGATTTGTTTTATCCATACGGCTTTATTATGCTTCTATTTTGTTTACTCTGATGATAAAATGTGGTTTTGGGATTCAACAATCTACACTTGTTGGCATGTTGTGTTCATAAAAGCTTATGAAATTAAACCGGTGCCGCTGAAGTCATGATCCAGGCCGTAAAGGGAGATACAATGTACGTAAATGAACGTTTTTGGCTGAAACCAAATTTCTGGCAAAAAAACAAAAAATGCTAAGACAAGACATCCAACCTTGAACAGTTATATAACCCAAGAAGTGTAAATGCAATAATTGGCGTACACAGTGGTTGTAGAGAACAGCCCGATGCTCCCTGTGTAAAATACTTTGAAATGTATGGTGGTGTTGCGAGGGCAAAGAAATACATTGTAACAATCATTTATCATTTTAGAATCCAATTTGATACTCACCTGTCTAGCTCAGTCAATAAAAGGATTTACTTGATCTCCGAGAGTGAGATTTTCTATATCTTCTGCTGTAAGCAGCCAACATAATTTCAAATGCGTGTTTCGAGCTTGAAAAATCAATTTACACTCCCTGAGAAAGCATGCATGCATTTTATGCATGAGGCTGCGAAATATAAAGGAAGATCGGGGCTACTGGTTGTATCTGGCAATCAAATTTCTAAAGTGAACACTTCGTCAATGAGAAAATACTGGAAAATAAAATATTTCCGCGTTTACACCACAATGGAACGCTTGGTTCTCAATGGAGTGGATGAAGCGGACCAATCCCTTCCCCAACATGATGAATTGATTTATCACGTATCAATTTTTTCCTCTGGCCCCGTCAAAACACTCACCTACAAGGAATTAATTTATTCTGATGAGAACCTCATAGCAAAACGTTAAATCGCTTCGCTGCAATTGATCGTGAAGCCCTTGGCGTCTTCGAAAGGGTACGTCTATCACATCTATATACTGCTAGACTCGTATTTATGTTAGTGATGTCGTATTGAAGCACTTACTAAAATTATTAATGTAAATTAACATCTTTTTTCTTTTCTTTTTTTCCTCAAAATTTCTAGTTATTTAGCTGACAATTTCATTTCCGTTTTTTTCATTTTTATATTTAAAAAATGCTTTTTATGTGTATCTTACCGTTAACGTTTTGCATATATGTTCAGAGATACTCAAGATTTAAATTATTTGCACTATTGAAGTTGATTTGATTGAATTTGACGTAACACAATGCTAGAAATGTGAAAGGACTCATTGGTAACTGAGTTTATGTTATTAAGACCTACAATTACTAGAAGAGGATGGCAACTCACTCTTATCTCACTCGTTAAAATTTACGATTGGTAAAAAAATGTGCTGTTCTCAATCTTCTGGCTTCCTAAAATGTTTTGAAATATGAACAGAATCATACACGTGACCAGCATTGTTACTTTAACAATCATTCTACTGAGACAGATAACTCAGCTGTAACTTAACTGCCTTATTTCCGTACCATACCTTCTGAAGACTTTCTCTTTTATCTGAGACTTACGATTTTAATCGGAAATATTCATATATTTGTCATGTAGATGATTCTAATCGTTTAAGACTCCTGAATTAACAATTTTTCTTACTATGCTATTGTTGAATTTCCTCAGTAGTTGATGCGACTGAGAGATTCATCGGAAGATAAAATTGTTGTAATGCATTGATCACGAAAACAGTCATGCTAGAGATAAGTATTTAATTTTGTTTCGCCTCTAAGCAAACTCCATGCTGTACACTAGATCCTCGTTTTCTTACCCTCCTTCGCCCAGTCTCGCTCTTTTGTCGGTGCCCTCGCATCTGTCTCTGAGTCTGATTGGGTGACTTTGTCCCTGACGAAATTAACTGGTTTGTACCGTGACGTTTGCTACGTTGTAATGGGATATTGGAGATTTGCTACGATATTTGAAAAAAGGGGTAGAAAGCAGAGGGAAAGTTTTTGCAATGAAAAACGGAAATACTTAAAAATTTGAGGCATAAAATTTCTTAATTGCAAAGTCGGTGAACAGAATTAAAATTCACGAAATTGAAACGAAGTTAACAATTTAGACAGAGACATTAGATGAAAAACAAATATAATTCATTTCAGACCTTGAATATTTAAAAGGTAAAAAAATTTGAATATTTGTAAATCAAATTATTACACTCTTTTTAAATGGAAAAACTATACTTTTGAGCAGAAAAAAGGAAAAATTTAAACCAGAACAGAGTAGTTTTAGAGGTTTCCGAAACTGCCATAAGCAAAATTGAGATCCATCAACAATAAATCCATGCAAGAAATTCAAGGACTCCAGTTATGTAATCCTATTTTGTTTATCCAAAGAAACTAAGCTCGTAAAAGAAATTAGACATTTACAAACTAACTCTTGATCACGGCAATTTTACTAGTTAGGTGGTCGATAATTGCAGCCAGGCGTTAAATTTTTAATGAATGAACCTACTTTAATAGAACGACAATATATGCCATAGCTAAAACTATTAAAGTATTTTTTCATAGAAAAAAATATTTTACATCAATCTGTTTTGCATGTCATAAAAAATACAATGTTCTTTTGTTTTCTTTGTCATTTAATCTAATATGTTTTTATTTTGGTTTAGCAGATGAACAATTAACAGGCGGAATCGACTTTCATGATGACTTTTTAACTCAGTATTTAAGACAAAGCAAGTATGATATCCAAAGAGCATTTCATCGTATCCAGAACATGTTTCTCCTAAGAAAGAAAGAAAACACTGTATTTGAGGGCATTCCAGAAGAATTTTTTCTTACTAAAGATTCACATAAGTGTTTTCTTATTCTTCCAAAGAGATGTCTTGATGGGTGCACAGTTATAATTTTTCGACATGGTAAATAGTAATCAATTCTATAGAGGATTATTTATGAAACAATGAAAATCAATATTCATTTTTTAATTACGTTTAACAATATTAATGTGATTTTAGTATTTAAAAATTTACATCTTCCATAGTTAGAAAAGCACACCTATATATTTTTGTAAATAATAACTGAAAATCAGGACAAAATACTGTTAATGCAAAACAATTTTTTAAGTTACTGTTTCACCGAATGGAGAATCTAAAATTTATGAAGTAATCTCGTTCATGAGATTTTTACCAAACTTATTTTTTATGATTTTTTCAATACAACTGAAAAACAATATGGACATTGATGAACCTTTTCAAAGTAAGAATAAAAGAAATGTTGATTGAATTAAAAAATATATTTATTTATTCTGCGAATTCAATGAATCGAAACAATATGTATTACATTTATAATTCTTAGAATATTATAATTATTAATACTAATTTAATTCTAATTAATTTTGATAATAATAATAATTCTTAAGAATTCTCAATATTATTTACAAGCAGTTTAATTTGCAAATACCATTATATTAAAAATGCAAAAAAAAGCTATCATTCCCGAAATAGAGATAAAAATTCATTGGCTTGTTATAAACAATTTATTAATAATTTTAAAAAAAAATTGCTACAAAAAGTAACAAATGTATAGAGCTGTAAAGGAGAAAGAGAATTTTGTAATCTTCAAATATGTAAAAACACGTAATGCTGAAATACATAATATCTAACACGTGTTAAAAGTTATAATCTTTCCAAATTTTGCCTCTTATATTTATTGAAAAATACTTCTCTTGAAATTTCACTAGAATTAATGGGAGAAAAAATTCCATTTGAAGAATTTTTTTAAAGAGGTCATACTATTTTCTAGTCAAGTTGAGAAAATACATCATCAATAATATGAATTTATAGTACATCAAATGTTTGACATTAAATAGTTTAATGCATATAGAATTATTATTTTCCAAATGAACTTTAATTCAAAACAATTAATAATAATTTATATCACGTTGAAATTTTCTTTCGAATAAAAATTTGAAGGCTCTTTCTCCGAATCGGTTTTACAGATCTCCTTTTCATCAGACTATCCCTTGAAAAAGCATTCATTTGGCACTGTATCTCAAATCTCACATTTGATCTAGCCTGCATATTTTTTGTTGCTATTGATAAATGCTTTACTGAATTCAGTCCTTGCTTCCATTTGTTGTATTATACATGTAATTACATTGCTTGTGAGTAGAGTAGAAAGTTATTTATACAGTTATACGGAAACCAAAGAACAAAAAAAATAGTTTAGTGAATAACTACTTTTGTTTTCAATTTTCTTAAAACAGTTATATTAAGGACTAAAAGTGAGAGAAAAGAATGTTTGTAATATATTTTAGATAAAATGGTACTTACTTAAATTTATAAGATATTTTTTCTTTGGTCAGTTTCTATTTTCTTGTTAGACCATACCATAAAAAGCTGAATTTTAAATGTTATTTCAACATTTAGAAATTAATTTCATATTTTTAATCCTTTTTGAAACAGGTAAATACAATCTGAATGAAATGTCGGTGGAAGAGTTCAAAAAAATAATTTTGGTGCTGTTTATGCAAATCCTTCGTGATCCGATGACTCAAATTAATGGCTTCAAGTTTATTCATGACTTTCAGGGAACTACAATGCAGCATCTCAAGCTATGTACTCCTTCTAATATGTATTCATTTTACCACGCAGGGATAGTAAGTTGTACTTTTTAAAACTGTAATTTAATTATTTTTGGTTATTCCTTTTCTTTTCAAATTATTTTTCATTATTTTACCTCCAGTTATTCTATTTTACCAATTAATGATGTTTCTTCTATTGGGGTGCTTTTTTCACATTTAACTTTTTTTAAAAATTGTATTAAATTTTATTTATTTTTTTAATTTTACTTTATTCTTTTACTCTAAGCTGTATGTCTTATTAAATAATAATAATGTTAAATACTATATATCTGAGATTTCTTAATTAATAATTATTTTTCTTAATCCACTTAATTTATTTTTTACTGCACTCTTAATAACAGGTCAATTGAAAAGTCCCCGGCCAGACAGATAGATGGCGCTACTAGAATTAAATCCATATGCTTTATAGTTAGCCCAAACCCTCAAAAGATGCGTGTATAAATTTGACAGCTGTCGGGTCATTAGTTTATGAATTATAGCATTTTGAGTGATCGCATCACTCAAAATGCATCGGAGGTGTAGGGGGAGGAAGTAACACCATAATTTAGCGCTACCTTCCATGTACTATTAAACGGTAGCCAAATGGCGTCACATGTACTTTTTGGTTAGAAGCGCAAACACGATGAGGAAGGTAAGCACAAGCTCGATGAAAGGCGAGAGATTTCTTAGCAGAATGATGGATGTGTGTTCGTGAATCTGTGTCTTATATATGTTTTGCATTCTGTCTTGTGTTGTGGTACGTGTCGAATATTAAATAAAATTTGTTCCTGAATCCATCCCGGCTGTTCATTATTTTGCACAGAAATAATAACAACGTTGGAGGGACACGCATTTATAAAACATTATTTGTTACATCCACAATCAAGCGGATACATATATTCTCTATTTTATTATCATGTGATAAACAATCTCTAACCTAGTGAATTTCCCTTTTTAATTCAAAATAAAAAAATATACTTTAAACTTTTAATATCTTTTTTTATTGGAAACACCAAAAAATTCCCTTGCACTACAAAGTTCCGCACGTAGTTTGAGGAAGTAATTATGAAACACGTTACAAAAAGGAAAAAAAAGAAACATTTAAGAGTTATGAAGGATTATAACGAATTTATAATGAATTTACAAAAATAGGCAAAGTCACTTCACTTGGAAACAAGCTGGTGAAAATCTGGAGAACCAATTATTATTGATGTCTTTTTCCTCGTCTCTTGACTGAAGCTCAAATTTATAAGGTCCGTCGCCATTAGCCCTCATATTGCCTCTGGTGCTAAGTAAATAAGACCAACCATCCAAGTCTTTTAAGAGCCAATTTTAGGTCCTTCTTTCGCTGATAAATTTAAGACATCTAAGAAACACATGTTCAGCATTTTCTTTGCCACCAATGCTGTAATCACAGGAAGTCGCTGGAACCAAACTAAATTTGTTTAGATAACATTTAATGTTTCTATGACCATTATGGAATCGGGTCATTTTGTAATTGGTAAAAATATGATGACATGACAATCTCATTTTAAAAGAAAAGAAAAATCTTTTGGGAAGCTCTCTTTATTTGAACTGGTGTATTTTTGGTTCCACTACTCCACCATACTTCTTTCACGACCATCTTGATTTAGGAATATTAAAAGCAACATCAATTTTGCTCTTGATGGTAGTCTTTGCAAGAAAATCGGCGAGATCATTTCCGTTTCCACGAGCAAATGAAAAGGCAACCGAGTTGTTATTAAATTGTATGATTCTGAGTTGTATTTGGATCTCTAAAATTGAATTATTGTAATAAGAAATACATTTTTGAGTCTCTAAGGATGAAAGGAAGTCGGTACAAATTAGATAACCTGAGACGACACTGTTTTGCTCATCGATTCATTTGATGGCGAAATTTAAATATAAAAGTTCAGCTATAAACACCTTATATTCATCTTGAACTCTAGATTGAAAGTTCTCAGATTCAATATCATTTCTGAATACCACAAATACGAAACCAACTCAGACATCAATTTTTCTGCCTTCATTATAACAAATAATAAGGAAATCGTCTGTGATATTGTTGCTTAATTGAATAAATTACATTGATAGTGTTTCTCTATGAATAATGAAAAATAACAGCTGGAGGCAGAACACAATCATAATCAGAGTTGGAAAAAAAGAGAGAGCTTCCCTAAAGGCAATAATACGAAGAATGGTAATGTCTGTTGAAGAGAAGCCAGAAATTCCATTAACAAACTCATAACTTGTGGAACGATATCCTCATATGAGACGAAAAAATATCCATCTTTGAATTCGTCTCAGATATTTACAGTTTATCTTCCTCCTAGGCATCACATCTCAAACTCATGATCTATAAATTATGAAAGATTCAATTACTTGCTTCTAGATGAACGATTATACGTTTAAATTGATACCTTACGTGTTGCGTGTCATATCACATAATCTACACTGTAATTTGACTCATGTCTCTGATACGTAAGTTAATAGTCATTTCTATGAAAATTTACAGTCAAGAAGAACGCAAAGATGTTTTATTTTCTTTACTGTAGCCAAAGAAATTCCATCAAAAATAGCTGAAATGCATCATTATAAACATTTCTTTTTTCAATTATCATGACTCTGGTTTTATCAGAATTATTGTTCAATTTAAGACCATTACACCAATCGGAGGCGAGGTTCTGAGTCTCCAGTGCGTGGATAAAAGTTGCAGGAAGATCCTTGCCCTGGAAAGAAAAAAAATAAAGGCCAGTACGTCGCAATAGGGAAATTTCCTAAGTTTTGAGAGGAGATCATTGATAACAATATTCCAAAGAGTAGGTCCGGAAACTGAGCCTTGAGTACAACCTCTTTCAAGGCGACGGTTTGCGGAAGCCGGGTTCAGTTTCAATTTGGAAAACTTATCATTTAAAAATCAGTACCAGGGGGAAAAATATTTACTGGAAGTTCTGCTATCGATGAATATTTTTCCCCTTAAGTTTCTTCATAATTCTGTTGTTAAGACTTAGGAACATATTTTTATTTAAAAATGCAATATTTAAGTCATAAGGTTATGATACCTGATAATATTTAAAAAAGACGTTTTTCCACCATAAACCATCTTTAAATAAGGAATAATTTTTATTATACACACTTCCACATTGTCGGAAACTTGTAATTGAATGTCTCCAATTTCATTTTTAATATTTGCTTGAAATTAACTAATATTTCTAGTCAAACTTCTGATTCATTCAAATATAATTATTATTCGAAATTTGACCAATATATTTGAATTGAAAATTTGGCAATTTAGAAGGTAAATGCAATTTTAAGTCTTACAAAAAAGGAAATTAGAATTCTTATTAAATTGATTTTTACTAACAATTTTACTAGCTTTGTATCTAAAGCAATTGGTTGCATTAAAAAACTAAGTAATCACTTTAACAAGTATTTTTGGTATTATAACTGTGGAAATTCTATATTCTTAATTATAATAATCGATCTAATATAAATCTACACCTAATTTATTACCTCGATCAGTACAATCTAAATACTTTTATTCCAAAAATTCCAGTTTTATTTAAATCTTCTCTCAGTGCTAACAATTCTTCATCCCTTATGCGCATATGTGATTTTGTTGAAGTAGTGAAAATTAATATTCCTTTGTAGCACTGCATCCCTGGGCGATATAAAGGAACTCATATAATTAACGAGCCATATTGGTTCAAACCCGGTTGGCTGTTCATAAGGCAATTTATGACGGAGAAAATAAGAAACACGGTGAGTGACTACGTTACATTAAAACTTATATATATATATATATATATATATATATATATATATATATATATATGAACAATTTTGTGTGTGTGTGTATTTTTCTCCGCTTAATATATATCACTAACTATATGAATCACAACTTTTATATTAAACAACGATTTTTATTTTTCAACAAATAATCGACAAATATAGCTTAATTAGACAGGAAAAAATTTATTTCTCTTTTTTTCTAATATATTGTAAAATATTATAATATGCTTTCCACTCAATAAAATCAATTATATTTATTTTTTTGATATTTATAAAAAATACACTGACAATGCACTTATATAAATTCAATACTGTATAACAAAAAAAAATCTGATCACAAAAGTTTATATGTGTGGTACCTGTTAAATATTTCTAAAATATGTAAGATTTTTAAATGATATCACATTCAATGCTTTTGTTATAAATTCTCTTACTCTCACTGAAATTTTAATTAATGTGCTTTTTACGTTGATTGTGGAATTTTGGCAGCTAGTATCGATTCGATACTGACTCATATTTTTTTCTTTAATTTTGTGATCAAGTGGTTAAAAAGGTAATTATAACTGTTATTCTTTCAAGTGAGGACGCTCTTTGTCAGCCACTCAAATTAAAAATTATAACAGTTTATATAATGGAAATGAGAACTTCTGATTTATTTGAAATTAATCATTAGTTAAAGCCATTGTATGATTTTCTTTCATAATGAAGCCTATATAAAGGTGTATAATCACACAAGTGTGTGGTTATCAAAATAATAGAAACTCTTATCAATATGAATATTGTTTATGAGCAAGTCTTATATTAATTATATAAAATCTAATCATCCCTATTTATTATTTGAAAATAGTAAACATATTGTTTTACTTCAATAAGTTATTTTGAAGCTGAGTACTTTCTTGTTTTTTCTTAATCGTGTTTGATGTCAGACCTTACAGAATTTTAAAGTACATATTGTTGGAACTTGCCTTGAAGGAATATCTGTAATCACAGAATTGCTGACATTTGCTGTATTTCTAGAAGTACAGTCTTAACCCTCTAAGCGTTTCACACGCTTTTTTCCGTACTGTCCGAGATATTCCGAAAGCGTTTGCGCCGTAAAATCCCGTGTGGCTGTGAGCGCACCGAAAGC
>BMAW01014925.1:0-14152 GCA_019974015.1 Nephila pilipes | reverse complement strand
AATAACGGCAACGCAGTTTTGAAAAACACTGAAAACGTTTTTTTTTTTTCAATCATTGTAAAACTGAAGTGTTCATGAAAATCAATTTTCATACCAATTACTTTAAAGTACGAAAAATATATTCGCATTAAAATGTTTTTCAACAAAATTGCTTACATAACTTTAAAAAATTACGAATGAAAATTTAAAGAAAATGACAATAAAATCAAAAGGTACCGCTTTTTGCATAAAAAATAGTTAAATTTTGTTCTAAATTAATTTGATAATGTGTTCAAACAAACAATAAGGTTTTATTTTAAAAATAAAGGAAAGTTTCGAAGTTAGAGTTGTCAAAATGTAAAATAATATTGTTTTTCTCTGCTGGAGAATAAATAGATTTTAGAGGAGAAGAAAAAGTCCTGTGCAGAAGTTGAAAAGAATTACAAAAAATATTTTAAATTTTAACCGGGTTTGGTTCGTAAATTTATTTGTAAAGATCAATAATAAAAACAAAAAAATCAGGGAATTATAAACTTATTTTATGTAAACATACTGTTGAGAATAGAATAATATAATAAAGGTTATTTTATTTTTATTTTAGGCAACAATACAGTTACATTCAGAGTTTGATATATTTAGTTTAATACGTTATCGTTTGCTTTAATTTTAATATCTAAATATAATATTATTGTTTACTTTACGAGTAATATTTTTGCGTTTGCTTTAATATTAATATTTGAATAGATCATAACTGCTTACTTAAATATTTTATCATTTGGTTAAAAGTTAATACCTGCATGGATTATTATTGTCTACTTTATTATTTTATTATTTGTTATAATTTTAATACTTGATTTAATAATTTGATATTCATCGAATAATTGTTTTCTTTAATTATTTTTGCTGTTAAATGTTGGTACTGTTTTTGTGTATCAGAAGCTTGTATATATTCATTGCTCCTACAAGAAGGCGATGGAAAAAACAATAAACTGATATTCGTGGAAACATTTAATACGTTTCTGAAAGTTCAATTTAATGTTCAAGACATAGTTATTTTTTACCGCATCTGTAAAATTTACGGAACGTTTTTAGGAATTATAGCTAATATCTTAACACCTACAAATGTATTTCAAGCTATGCAACTGTATGTTAGGTCATATATTCATACCAGCTTGATTAGTAATACAGTTACTACAGCAGACTTTACATAATAAGCATTTCAAACATACTGTGCAACGTATAACATTTGATGTAAGCCAGAATCTCTGTACATATAAAATGATTTGAAGTTATTTCTTGAAAATGACGTTATTACATTGGCTATTTGCGATTTTCTCTTCGCTGACCTCGGGGACTTATTAGAAATTTGAATTGCGTAAAATTATAATTTCTTCCCAACACAAATGAAAAGTGCTTAGATAAATTAGATGAAGATAGAGAGAAGCAAATAGAAAATAATACATAAAGGAAACAGAATTGAAGAAAAATGAAAGAATACAGAAGATAACGACTTGTTGATAGATATTTATAATTTAAATTAAAGCATCAGAATTAGCATTTTGGATTAAAGCGAATTCTAGTTAAAGAGCTTAACTAGGAACCAGTTGTTAGCGAGAAATTTTTGAATCAGATCGAGTGATTAGGTAAACTCAGATTCCATTATTAGTGCATAATCTGAATTTGTCGAATCAAAGGAAATTCGAGAGAGAGAGCTATCTTATCTATTCTTCAGTACTTATTATTAAAGCATTTTATCTTGCTCTTGCATATTTTCAATTCGAATTCAGTAATTATTTACTAGTATATTAGACAAAAAGATGGCAGTAGATTTAAAGAATGAAGAGCGGACTTTGCAATATTATAAAGATATTGATATTCGTTCGAGTGTCTCAGTTCTACAATTTCTTGAAAATAAGCAGATTTTGAGTACATAAAATTGCTGTTAATTTGATTCTAGTTTCATTTTAGATTCACACATTCATTGCCAATTACAATCTGATCGTGTTCTTAATTTAATTTTTACTCTTTTATAAAAAAAAATAATAATAATAAAGGTGACTTAATAACTTTTATTCTTTTTTACAAATAAATAAATAAATTTTGCATTTCAAAGTTGCATTTCATTTAAAACTTTTAAAAAATCAATTTTTAAGGAATAGTATTTATTAAAATTTTGTGGCAAGTCCTTTTTGCGAATGTCTGTAGCTAGTATTACAAAAGAAAATAATTAGATGTCTCGAATGAATATTCAAAGCATTTGTTAAAGAATGATAAAAAAAGATAAATAAAAGTAAATATATATTTTTAAATCGTAAATGTATATCTATCTTAACATATTTTAAAAGTAAAAACATAAATCTTCCTTTCAACTTGATTATGTATGTATCTAGTTGATAGTAATTCTGTCAAAATAAAGAATGATTCCTTGTTTCTTTCGTTTCTAGTCAGTTTAAATAACATGAAGTAGCTTTAATGTTCATTTTATTCTTGAAGCATTAATCTTGCTTAGAAGTCTTTTCGGAAGAAACTTTAAAAGCTACTACTACACCCATAAAATATATTTATACGACTTGCTTTTTGAGGAATGTTTTGATTAAATTTCCATTAAGAATTTAAAGAAAGATTAGAATATATTTGATAAAAGCTCTCATTGCTTTTGCTTTACAAATTACATTTGATTCGATTGTTTATCAAGCTCCTTCTTATCAACTTACCAGAGTAATGCAAAATAATATAATTTCTATGGAATATAAAAACTTGGAATATTAAACTATGGAATTTCTATGGAATATTAAACTTGTCTATTTTATGTGTGGTTAATTTGTTATTAATAACAAATTAATAATTAAAATTATTAATAAACTTAAAAAATTCTTCAACAACTATTTAGATCATGATTATCCAATAAATTTCTTAAATACTTATATACATCACAAATATATTAAACATCTTTGCGAATCGTGATCCATTTTCAAATCCACCACACAGCAATAGGTCCACAAAGTCGGCTTGTTAGTGGTCTAGCCGTGAAGAATTTATTTATTTATTTACATTTACTCAGCTTACATTTTAAACACTCTCTGGACCGTTATACTCCTTTATCATACAACTTATTACCAACCAATTGTTTGCATCCTTTTACATTTTATTACCAATCAAACAATGATTTAAATCCTTTTTCAATTTATATGGTGATGATGTGTTATATTTTTTTCATTTTGAGTATGTGATATCCTTCTTGAAGCTTAAAGAAAATTCCGTCTTACTACTCACATATTTGAATCTTTATTTCTTTGAATTTTTGTAAGTAATTTTTATATTTTGATTTTTTGATAATTTTTAGAATTATAGATTTTATTTTTGTAGATTTTATCGCTGAACTTTTTTGTATCTTTTAATCATTGAACTCTTTTGTAATTTGAATTTCCCAATTCAGCCTACCAAGTCGCAAAGGGGGAAGGTTGGTACCATTAAACTAGTTTAACCCCGCTTAATCGGTCCTCAGCCAGAAATTGCTTTTTGACTTGCTGGGTTCCATATTTTCATTCATTTTTTCTTTCATTTTTACGTTTTTTTCTGGATTTTTGTCTTTTTAAATATTTTAAATTATTCTTTCATAATTTTTCGGTGTATATATATATATATATATATATATTACTCAAACAGGCGCACGCTTGATATTACAAATGCGAACCTTAAAAATGTTTGTTGTCCCCCCCCCCCCTTAAACTGGATTGCGAAGCCCTTGACTTTCTTTGTATCTACCCTATAAGTCAGGAATGTACACTCATGAAAGTAGTCATTCTTGTTTCTCTGTAATCGAAGCTCCCGCGTCTGTCGTTCATTCGAAGCTTTGCATCTGTCAGATGCACGTGCAATATAACGTTATCCTGTCGTTTCGTTTTTCTGGCTCGGAGTATTTAGAATAATGATGAGTTCAAACCAATACTTTGATTTAAATGATCCTGAAGGCTTGAAACTCCCGCAAACATTTCTTAGTGAAGAAGAAGAGAATGTATGTGAGGAAGAATTAGATAAAGAAATATGTTAGAAAAATATGAGATTCTCTCTGACAATGAAAACGATTTCAGTGGCGCAGAAATTAAAGGTGATTTTAGAACTGAAGATAATGATTTTTTAGTAAAAAAATGATTTAATAATAAGTGTGACGAATAATTATGTGTACTTTTCCGTTTCCATATAATCGCCTTGTAAAATTTTATTTTGCAATCCTATGCATACATATTCCTAGTTTGTAACTGTATGTTGTATTTTATATGAATTTCTTTTTATTTCTATATGCTGTATTTAATATTTTAACTTCTTTCCAATTAGTAATTGTAATTAAAGTCTTGTACTCATATTTTATACTTCCGGAGATTTACTGTATATATTGTATTATTGGAGTCACACACAAATCACCTACATTTATGTTCACGATTGATCTTCAAAGATTGAATCATCTCTCTCATCCTCCTTAAGGTATGTTAAATTAAGTTAAGTCAATTTTAATTCTGTACGTTTTACGTTTTGATAAATTTAATGTGTACATTAAATGATAGTCTCTTCATTTGAGTCATTGTTCGTAATTCTTATTCTCTATTCTCATCTATGTTCGGAGCCTTTTCACTCTTCTATACTATCACATTCATTCGCATAGTTTTTGACTTAATGTGCGAATCACAAAATTATAAGTTTTAAAAATAATCAAAATTCAAAGAAGAGATTTCTGTATTAATATTACTTATTTGATGCGTATCAACCGGATACGAAGCATAAGTATGCTAAGGATAAGGGTCCGATTCATTGACTTTATACACATCATTCCTGACTTTGCCAATTCCTTACACTTGTCGTTACGGTCTTTATTGGTTTGTTTTTCCATGGCTTCCTCTCTTCCTCGATTTACTACAAACAAAATTCAGTATTAAATTCTACTCTGCTTTTAATAGCAATGTAACAAATCGATTCATTACATTTCCATAATTCTAATATAATCTACATAAGGCATGTTTTATCCATTTTCAGGGAATTTATGTTCAAACTATATCGTATTAAACTCCCAAAGTATTAGTTGGAAAGGAAAGCATGACAGATCCAATGTTTTATACACTCTTTCTCTTTATGCACACTCTTTTAAGCTTAATTCGAATAGTTTGATGATTTTTATGTAAATATCTAGAAATAAATATAAATAGAAATGTATCTTTCACCACTTGGTTGACATGCTTGTGTTACACTTGATCATCGGCATCGTCTCAAAATTAACTTCCCCGAATATGGTACTAGCATTGTAATCGTTTATTTAATTGTTCTAATATGCCGTGTTTTACTGTTTTCATCTGACAGAAAGTTCTTTTATTCAATAGGAGTCTGCAGCCTATTACATACTAGTGACAGTAATTATATGCCCCCTATTTTATTTATTACATCAACTTTTCTTTTGTCATTTCATTCAACTATAGCTATTGATTGACAAGATGTTTTGGTAGTCTGTTGTTCGTTTTCCCTCAAACATGAGCTACATTTACTGAATTCTTTATTTAATTCTCTGTATATTGCAGAATACTCAAATATTGGTTCATTGTATTTATCTCGATTAATTTCCCCCAATCTTATTAAATGCAAATTTAGTATTCTGACATATTCATGTCTAATTTCCTTTGATGACGTCTAATTTTGATTTGAATGAATCTGGAAAAGTACTAACAAGTCGCTCAGGAAGCTCATCTGAAGGGTACAGAAATCTGTTTTGAGATTCTGATTTTCTTTTTATCACAGTATAAATTTCAAGAAGTCGAAAAACAGTAATCAACAAAAAAAAAATTGTAAAACGATACGTTGAATTTGGCTTTGCTAATTTCCTTAACATTTTTTCCCTAATAAATTCTCTAAAGAGTAAAAATATTAACAATTCATATTAATTAATGTACAATAAGAAAATTTCTAAGCTCAAGGCTCCAAAGCAGCAATTACTATCGAGAAAAGAAAATAACTCCTTCAAATCCCCCCCTATCAATTTTTATTTTCACAAGTAAAACGTTATAGTGTACAAAAATATTGTCAATATTAACTTCAAATACAATAAAAATATGACGATTCTACTATACATATCAAATGTTGAATTAAATTTTAAAAATAAGAGCACACGACAAATTATTAAAGTTGACAATAATATTTTTTGGATATTAAAATAAAATCAGTCGATAAAATACTAAATTAAATATATTTTTACGATGCAAATGCAACTAAATGTAATTATGAATATCATAATGCATTATAAAAGTCATTCTTTTGAACCAAACTCCTTGTGCCTTTTATTTTATGCCGATGAGCTGATGTGGATGACATTTTCTCAAAATAATAACATGTTAGCGCTCGTTAATAATCGCTTTACCTAAGCAGACAAAATATAAGTCCACAAGGCAAGTGGATGCGCTTCAAATCGAAGAACTGCTTCAGATGTCTAAAACAAGAGGATGATTGAGTGAAAGAAAAGCGTAATGGCGCAAGAGCCAGATTTAGTTATACTGCGCCAAACAAGATGGACTGGGATCCAGATGTTAGAAAAAAATGGAAAAGAAGATGAAAGGTTTGATAGAAGGTGGGTCGAAAATAGGGAAGGATCTTTTGAGTATTTCGGGTGGCCCCACACGTGTTTACCAAAGACAGTAAAGACCAAGGAAAAGAAATAGATCACTAGGGGGGCTCGGGATCATAATGATATTACCTACCTAAAGAAGGCAGGCCCCTGGTTTAATACCGAGGGGAAAGGTGCTCGGCTATATCACTAGATACTGGGTACCTATTTTAGTCGCCTCTTACGACATGTATGAGCTACAGTGGGACTATTCTTTCACATCTGGTCACCACGCGTGGGCAGAACAAGAGGGATGATCCTATGTTTAGTTTAACTTTTGTTAAAGGAAATTAATACGCTGAATGGTTTATAAGACTTTGAGTGATATTTTTGTAAATGTATTCAGAAGGTTCACTATACACGCTAGTATGAATTTCTTAGTTAAAAATAGATTATTTTGCTTACTTACCTCCAAAATTTATGGCAATAGAAAATTACTCAGAAATTGAGGATGGGCTATTTTTTTTAATTCTGAATGATTTTATTCTTCTTTTATTAGGATTACTTTGAAAAGATAATACGATGCACAAAAATATGAGTTTTTCACACATCAAATGACTCAGAACAGTATTTGCGAAAGATTCAGGACAATTTAATATTTAAAACATCAACGTTTATTTGCCATATTAAATAGAGTAATGAGTATATAAGAATATCCCTCGTTCAAATACAACAAAAATCAGAAAATAAGATAGTTTAAATATTGACAAATAAAATAGGTAATGGATAACGAAGAAATATAGCTCACGAGAGAAAATTATCAAGCTAATCACAGTGACAAAATCAAATGTCGGGGAACCTTGTAGACATCAGTCTAAGGTAGATTCGAATATCTAGCAAACGGCTACTGGAAATTCATGTTAGTTGCGTAGCGAGAAACGTTGAATCGACTTTAGATGCCTTCTACTCACACAGGACAGAATCTACAGGTCCCAACCATCAACGGAGAAAATGAATTTCTCACACACGCAGAAGCGAAAAAACACTCATTTTTCACTTCTGCTGTGTTTCTATGATGGCTGCATGGGTATAAATACCAATTACCAGTTGCGCATGTAAAATACTTGAAATTTGTATAATCTGCTCAAGCGCAAATATTTTGCTCTAATATGCCGTCTCATGGTATGATGAGAAAGTTGCGAGTGGTTCGAGGACAACAGCCATATTTTAAATAGTTTCAAATTCTCATGTAACTAAAAATTACAGTTTCTACTTACATGATAATCTAGATAGTATAGTATCATAGTATAAAAACCGTTTTACTCTATTGTAAATGCTTACGTTCCAGGTAGGAACTCACGTTGGATAGTTGATGCAGGTAAGCAACGCCAAGGCGAAAAACATTTTTTCTGTTCTGTTTTGCTTCTGTGATGTTTGCAGGAGTATAAATATCGATTCCACAGTTGTGCAAGCAAAATAATCGCAATTTGCATAATCTCCTCAAGCAGAAATAATTTGTTTTAATGTGATGCCTCATGCCATAGTGCAAACGGTTCGAGGAAAGCCACAACAATATATAAATGGTTTCAGATTATTTTATAAATAATAATTATCACAGGCAAAACCATTTCAGTTAATGTCAATATAGTGTTGAACTTAAAATAATGAATTTGATTAAACCCCACAAAGTGTCCGTATTTATTTATTATTATTAACTACTCATTTAGTAACGTATGGGGAAATTATATTAATATGACGTGAGTAATAAAATAATATTTGAAAATTGAATATTATGCATAAGAAAAGTTTTGCTATAGTGACCTGAAACCTGGAATAATGAAATTCAGAAACACATTTGATACATGAACAAAATTTCTTTTAAAAGGGAATCATATGTACTTTTCACTAATAAAGCCCTAAAATTTCATGAGAAAAATTCATAATTGCATTTTTAGCATGCAACTGAAAAAAATTTCAAATAGAGTTCAGATTAAAATAGTAGTACAGAAATTCCGCGAAAATTACTTAGTGGTATTATTTAGAGCATTCTTTACGAAAAATGAATTGTAGTATTTCAGTTTCGAAACTACTTGTGTTAACAATTATGTCACTACAAAAAATTCTTCAATTTAAAGCACATGTTAAAATAATATTAAATTAATTATTAATTGAATGATATTTAAAGAAAGCATTTTTTATAATTTCAGAAATTAGAACAATTATATTGAATGTAATACAAATAAGATTGAATAATACAAAAAACAATCATTTTTGTTGTGTATATTTCAGACTTTTTAAACAGATTTTAATGTGCTTAAAATGTATGTAACTTAATGCATAAATTTTATGTTATGAATGTTATGAAAATGATGTTTTTTTCGGCTTTTTTTTATCATTTATCTTGAATTATGTTACATTTAAAATAAAAACTGCTTAAAAATGGCTCAGAACATGTTTTAAAGAAAGAAAAGGAATGAATAAAAATAAATTTCCCTTTGTTTAATGAAAATATACTTTATGCCATTAAAATACTTTCTTCGTAAATAGTTTCAAACAACTTTTTTCAACTCGTAATATATGCGTCTAGTCCTTATAGTAATTCTGTCAAAATAAATAATCATATCTTCTTTCTATCATTTCCAGTCTGCTCAAATTGCATTAAGTAGCTTTAATGTTTACTTTATAGTAAAGATTTTACTTTTATATAGTATTTCTGTTTTAAATAACTGTATTTTAAATTTGACACATTCATTCGTTGTTAGGTATAAACGGTATGTGTTCGGGAGATTTATTGTGTTTTCTTTAAGCATGACAAATACTTTGTACTATTTAAAAGCTCGTTCTAATAGAACGAGAGGAATTTCAGAATGAATTTTAAATACATTTCATTTTACTTCTTCGTAGATTTTATTTTCACATATTGTTCATCTATTGCCATAAAATAAAAATAAAGAGTAATCTGTTACAAAATAAAAAATAGCATAAATAAACGAGAAATAAATGTTTTAGGTCTACCAAAAAGGGGTTCTGTCCATTTGTGAGGTGAAAGAAAGAAATACATTTTCACAAATTTAATTCTTATAGTACAATATATTTTTCGTCGTTAGTTCTAAACTCTTTACAGCGTGATTGTAATTTGCAAATACCATTTATGAAAAATGTTTTGCCTTAAGAATCGAAGAACTGAAGTAGTGTTAGGTTGATGTATGCTTCAGTTTTGATTCTTCTCCCATTCAAAAGGTTTTGCAGGGAGATAAAAAAAAAAGTGATGATTATAGAGAGTACTAAATAAAGAGTAGGGTGGATGCAACAAAATTTCCAAGACTGTCTCAGTGATTTTTAGACGAGTCACCAAAGCAGCTAGTTGCCTTGTAGTCATTATTACGATGTGCTTCAATTTGAACATCGCCGGGTTCTTTTCTTTCAGAGATTTGCTAGATTCATCCATTTGCTGGCAGTATCTCTCCGTATTGAGCTTCTTTTTAGGTTTCAAATGCTCGTAATGCATTGGTTCCTGCAGGTCCCAACATATATACAATATTCTCTTATTCAGTATAAAGCTCAGTTTAGAGTTGAGGGGACGGGGTGTCCAAGTTCCCTATATACGGTTTTCTTTACGATATTTTAGTATATAATTCATTTTTCATCACCAATTATAATCTGGTATAAGAAGGATTCGTTTGTATGCCTAGTAAGGAGAAATGTTTATATGACGACTCAATTAAACAGAATTTGTTCACTTAATTCATGAAGCATCCAACTGGGATATTTGTAAGCCAATTTTAGGAACGACGAAAATTGTGTTGTACAATAAATATTATTAATTGCATTAAAAAAATTTCTTTGATTTCACAAACGTACAGAACATTCCGGTTGACCTAATACTCGAATATCCTCTGAATATAACAATTATCTTTTTTTTTTAATGTCGCACTGGGAAGCAGCACGTGGATTATTAGTAACGGACCTTGTAATTTTGAATTTTAGTCAGTGAAGAGGAAGATATCTGGGCTGCACTTCAAGTTCCAAATTTCTTCATTACACCACGTAAGGACTTTGAGCCCCGATATGTGGCCCGGTAGACCAGTCGTCAAGGGCTCGAACGCGCGGGAGGCGATGCTCAAACTATAATGCTATTTAAATACCACCATATAGTGGGGGATAAGGGCGTTAAGACTTTCGAGGTCCTAGGTCCTCCTATTCATGTAGAATGGAAATTTGGAGAGAAAAGTGCCATGTCATTCTTGTCACCTCACCGAGGTTCACAGTAACGATGTCCGACACCAATAATCCTCAGCTTCTAAGTGTAAAGTTATTAAAATTCAATCAATAATCAATTGAACCCAACTTTTTTTTCATCGCGATTGAATCCCGCTATATAACGGGTCTTTAGAGGAATTAGAACTGGAGTTCACGATTCGACTGAAACAATGACTTCCTCGACTGCGACCATGGTAATTCAACTTCCGCAGCATCATGAACTCTCGGGAAAAAATTTAGCTGTTATTTTAGGTCAGCCTGTTCTATAAAATTAGCATTTTTCTTAACTTACTGCCACAAAAATTTAACTTTAACATTTAAATAACATATTAACTTTAACATTTAAATAACATATTAACTTTAACATATTAAAAATTCTTTCTTGTTGTTTTATTTAGAACAGGTACAATAACCTTGAGAAAGTTTTCCTATCGTAGCAAGATATACTCGTATGAAGCATGAATCTGTATGCATCATGATTTATTCTTTTTAAAAATATGTGTCTTGATTTATTCATTATTAAAAACTAATACTTTACAAACAACTATAATTTTATTTTGGTTAATATTGTTAATGCTTTTTAATACAGATAATACAGGTATTTACCTGCTCAATCCTTTCTTCAGATCAAGTGTAACAAGAGTTATGAAATATGAATGCGCCTTCAGGATGACTTATTAAACTCAGGAAAAACAATCTTGGAAGGAAAATTGAATTAATTATTAATATGCACATATTTTTTTCATATTCCATAATAAATATTTAAAAAATAATTTTACTTTTTGGTTTATTTCTTGTATCAGTAATCAAGAAGTGCATGAAGGATAAAAATACGTGCATCATCATATTTTCCTGTCAAACCAATTTTTATATAAAATTTTCGTAAAATTTTATAATTAAAATGAATCCTACATATAAAATTTTCGTAACATTTTATAAGTAGGATTCATTTTATTTCATTTTGTAGTGATGCAAAACATTACATGTTATTTTCCCTCATGATCTATTACACATTCTATGGTATTACACATAGAAGGAATATGAACGTGTCTAAAGCTTGATTTATTTTTAAGAATTCACAAATTATTTATACATATTCAGATACGTTCCCTCTTTCATCTTGAATAATACAAGTATTAAAAGCAGTTATGATTTATGGTTCACCTCTCTTATGAAGATCAAGGACGTAGATGAATTATGAACGTCTTTGCATCATAGCGTATGTCAGACAAAATAGTTATTTTAAATAAAAACCTGTTTAAGGTAGCAGTACACTTTCGAAGAAAGCTTTTTGAAATTAAGGTAAATTTTGTCTGCAAATACATATTTTATGAATTTATGAAACTTTTAAATTAGAAAAACACGCAAAAATATATTTTGTTAGTGTGCTTTTTTACTGTAAAAAAGGTATATTATACAAATATTAGCACAACTTAAGACTTTCCGCAAAAAATGGTACTTTAAAAATAAATATGCTTACCTTTTGTTAATTTAATAATACATAATATGAACTTATCTAGGTAATAAGCTATTATTTTGCAAACATGTCCTTTTTCTATTAAGAAGCTATGGTAATTCTAGTTCTGAACACTCAAATTTTATTTAAAAGTCATTGTAATTTCCTTTTTATTGCAATATAAAAAAAATTCCACAGAATTTAAAATCTCAATCATAGTCTATTCAGTGTAAAAGAGTTTTAGTATATATATTAGACGCACGCACGCACGCACGCATATATATATATATATATATATATATATGTGTGTGTGTGTGTGTGTGTGTGTGTATGTGTGTGCGTGTGTATACTAGTTTTTAAAATTAAGAGAATTTTCCGTTTTGGTCCATTATTTCTAAAACTACAGGATTGATTTTAATGAAAATTGTTTTGTACATAGGGTTGATATAAAGAAAGAAGTAAGCGTTCAACAGCTATAATACACTAGCATGGCTGTGGCTAACACTCGTCGGGGTCACAAAGTAGGAAACATCGGTTGCAGAATAGAACAAAAAAATGGGTTATTAGAAGGTATGGTCCCGAATTACAGATATACAGGCCTCGTTCCGCAATTTTATGACGGGAATAAGGGAGTTTAATTTTCTGTGACAATTGGCCCTACTCGTTCAATAAAGTTGTTTTCAGGTCTTGGATGGTTTTCGGAGAGGGATTGCAAATTGCAATTGACCTACCCAGAGCTTCCGAGGCATGTTTTATAGGATTCAGCTCTGGAGATCTAGCAGACCAATAAATCCGGCGAATATCCTCACTTTCCAGAAATTCGAAGACCAGATGAGCTCTATAAGGCCTCACGTAAAAGGATATCAGTACCAACTGCACCCCTCAAAAGGCGAACGTAGGGCTCCAAAACCTCATCCCTATACCATTCAACAGTCACAGTGACTCTTTCAATGACATGGAGATATGTGCGGCTATTCAACATGATGCCTGTCCAGACCATCAAGCCTCCGCTGCCGTTATGGTCCATTTCTCGGACATTGAAGGGTAGGTAGTGGGTCCCTGGTTCTCTCCGAATGAAAGTATGACGACAATCACTGGTTAGGCTGAACTTGGACTCATCAGTGAATTGAACTGTCGTCCATTGATCCATGCTCTAATCTCTCTGCACCATTTTAAGCGGACTCTCTTGTTCGCAGAACTGAGCGGTAAGCAAACAACAAGTTTTCTTGCAAACAGCCATCTCTCAGGAAGATTTCTGGAAACAGTCACATTTGAAACTCGGATTCCAGTGGCGGCATACCACTCATAAGAAAACTGAGTTGCTGAAGCATCCGAATTACGCCTCGCTATAATAGACAAATGGCGATTTTCTCTGGTCTTCGCTTCTCTTGAACATCCTTATCCAGACTTTTTCAACAAATCCAGTATCCTAAAACTGTTTTTATAATTTGGACACGTCGCTGGGCGTTTAATCGAATTCTGTGCAAAACTGGATTTGAGACTGTTCGGTTTCTAACCTACCCTCAATTGGACACCTCATTCCATCAACTAAATGTTAGTGGTTGCTTAGTTTTATTGTTTAAATTTTAATTCAAGGGATTGTTGCAAAATAACACCAAGAAATTCAGCAAAATGTGCTAGCAAACTAAATGCGCATTTTGGCATGCGTGCTTTTAAATCCTGCTTTTGGACTAGTTCCACACCCACACACGTACACGTTTACAATTTCGACGTACAAGATTTGCATCCTTGTTTCGAAACAGTAATTTTAAATTTTGTTGAATTATTTTCATGAAATTCGACAAAACATGTAGATTCTCTTAATTTCGAACACCAGTACATACATATATATATATATATATATATATATATATATA
>BMAW01014919.1:48458-61501 GCA_019974015.1 Nephila pilipes | reverse complement strand
TATATATATTACTAAACACTGTATAATTTCCTTTTAACACTCTCATATCTTTGTAATTAAATATTTTCGTACGCAATAATCTCATAAATATTAAATTTCTTATAAATCGCTTTTAGAACATTTTAATAAAATCCGCTATATGTTAGAATTTAAAAAAAAAAAAGATCTTCCAAATGTAACTGTGAATAGCACATAAATCTATTTATTATTAATATATTTCATCGTATCAGCACCATTTTTAATAATGTGGCAGTACTCTCGAACCTATGTACAATATTTTGAATAATTTTGCAATTTTTTTACCAGATAGAGTAGTTTATGTATTCGAACCCTTAGTTGATGTTCTAAATTTTATAAGGGTTTTTATGAGATTTTAATGTTAAACTTTTTTTTTGGAAATGTACATATTACATAATGACACCAATTTTCTGAAAAAATAAATAATTGTTTTAGAATTTTTTTTCTTCCGACTATTGCTCACAATTTTTACAAAAATTTTTATTTTGAAAATGCTTATGAGTTAAATTAATGTAGAAATTTTAGAATTAATTAATGTAGAATTACATTAGCAGGTTTGTTAAATAGTTTGACTACATAAGTAATAATAAATCTATCATGAAGATTCATAACAGCTGTTTTTATAGTTTCCATATAAATATCTAATTCATTTTAATAACAATATCACTCAGAATTTTTTTAAAAATCATATTTAATACAGACTATAAATTGCTTAAAAGCTTCAAAAGAAAATAGTTAATTTAATTTAGTAATAAAATTCTCATTACCTAAATTAAATTTTTCTTAACATAAAAACTATTTTTCAAATGTTATGTCTGAAATTATTCTTATGATTCAGGTATCTTTTAATAACTTATTATGAGCACTATCCAAATTTCTATGTTTACATGTTGATATTTCTCCTTGATATAATCTTTGTCAGCATTACACATGCAAATGTCCTCAATTTCTTAAGAATCTAAGTTATCATTTGTCATTAAAAATAAATCGAATACGGAATGTTTCTGCTCGATTACTTTCTTTTCCTGACTTTCGGAAGTAATTTTAAATATTTATTTAAAATCTCAAGATTCACATCTACATTATATTTTCAAGAATGGGATTATATGCTTTTTATTCTCTGAGAAGAGGGTGATTAATAACTTTTTTAGAGATGGCGGTGGATCCAAAATGGTTGAGAAATAATAGTCTAAAAGCATATTTATATATATATATAAAACTCTTGCGTGTTTTTACACTAAGACTTACGATCATTTATAAATTTCTTTAATCAGTTTAACAAAAGAAATATTAGCAAAGGAACTTTTCTACAAAGTTATAAATAATGTATATAAACAGATGGTAAGGAATTTGAATATATTAATCATTTCGATGGAAAAAATGTATAGATGCTGAAATTTATTTTTTTTAACAAATCTTTCATGAGCTATTCTCAAAATAAGAAAAAAAAGACAATTAAAGAACACTGACTTAGTGAAAACCATTAATGGTCGATGTAATTACACGTTCTGAATATTAAATATGATTCTGAAGAAAAGAAAGTAATGCCTCTGAAAAGAAAGAAACTGTAATTTTATTCCTCTTCTCTCTCTTGCGTTTCCACAAAGGGAACGCTTAATTAATCTTTTATTCTGTTGAAATAACAAATTGTTGTCTTCTCAAAGGGATAGATTTAGTTTTCTTTCAGATTATTTTCGAAAACATTCAAGCAATTGTTGTAAATTAAGACTCGATTGGAGAGTTCAAATTGAATTCGGGTTTAAAAAAAAAGCCTTGAATCTTAATTTGCAATTCAAAAAAGATAGTCCTGAAATTTTTTTTATTTGTTACAAGGACAGTAGGAGTGGTATAAATGTTTCACTCAAAAAAAGTATAAAAAATTTAGTCATCGAATATTTCCGATTCAAGCCAATCCGTGTTTAAGGCGAGAGTGCGTTTTGGAATCCTGTACAACATTCGAGACCCATAGATAAGCCGAGGATGATTCTGAGTAAGAAAAGGACATAAATTCTAGTCTGAAAAGTGATGTTGATTTGCATCCGGACATTTTGTTGAATAGAAGTTAATCCGATGGATAATTCTGTGTGATTCTTGGATTGTGACACAAACTCAAATATTATATATATATATACATTATTATTATTATTATTATTTTTATATTTATTTTACATTATTTTTTAATTTTATTCTTGGCTCTCTATTTCTCTCGCTTTCAATATCTCTTTATATGTGTTATTATATATTTGAAAGATTTTTAAATAAGTTTTTTCTTTCTGTAGGGTGAAAAATTTTTAATATTTGGTGTCATTAATACATTTTTAATATTTGGCCATTTTTCATTTTCTTCTATTTTTTCTCCTTATTTTGTTTTTTAAAAAAGCTTTGAGTAAGTTTATTATTGGTTTATTAATTATGTTAAATATTGTTTTTTTTTTTTTACTATTACTTTTCTGTATTTTCCAATAAGTAAATTTAAGTAACTGATTCATTCGTTTTCCTTCAGATCAATCAGTCAGAATTTGTGAGTTTCCTTTAAATCAGTCAATTAGAAATTTTTACTCTCTTTGGTGGAGAAATCATTCACAGGGTATTGGTATATTGAAAGGAGTATTGGTGGGTACAATTGTGTAGAGTTTACTAGGTTTGTATTAGTTTTATTTTTTAATTTTAGTTTTTTTGATGCAATATGTTCAGAAGTTTTTGTATAACTTAAATAATTTCATTACACTTGTGATATAATGTTTATATGGATCGATATTTTATATTTATGATGACGGGTAGTTAGTAAGTATTTCATATTTCACTATGTTTTAGTTTGCTAACCTTTGTGATATAATTTTTGGTTTTCTTAATTTAACTCTTTTTAGTTTAGGTTTTTAATTAGGTGTGAAAATATTTTAGATGAGTGTTTAGATGTAATTAGGCATTTTGTACTGTAATTGAATACCTCTCCTTCTTTATTATTATTTTTTGTTGTTACTGAATTTCTGAGTTTTGGTTTGTTATCATCTTATTATGCAATTTACTGAAGTACAATGGTTACACCTGTAGTTACCCATATAAACACACATTAGTTACTTCCCAAAAGTGGATTAGAAAGCGGAAATTACATTATTTCCATTTTTCTAAATTTTGGCTCCTCCATAACTTTAATAGTTTTAAACTGTTTGTTATTAAACAGTTTATTAAAATTTTAGATTATTTGATTCTTTAAGTAACTTTTTGCGAGATTTGCATTAATATGGATTTGAATTTTCATTATTTCTGAAAATATTTAGTTTTTTAAGTCTTAGTTGTTCCGGTTTTCAATACTCTTATTTTTTGTATGTTTATAAAATGTACTACACACCCACCCACACCCAATTTTTTCAACGGACCCAATCCTTGTTCCTTTTAATACAGATATCACCTTAGGAAACAGATAGAATTCGCAGGGCGTAAGTTCCGGCGAATGGTCGTACACTGGGATGTTATAATTGGCCTAGAAACCTTTTGACAGACAATGTGGAATGACTCATTCTCTCACAATTCTGGTTGTTTTTTCCTTATTCTTTCCCAGATTTGATCAAGAACGTGGCGATTAATAGCTTGACTTTCAGGAACCCAGTGAAGGTACACAATCCTGTGAATATCGAAAAAAACAATCATCATTGCTTTGAATTTTAATTTGCTCTTTCATTGTTCAGACACATACGTGATAAACATGTACATTGATATGATATATACGTAATACACATAAACACTGATAAGGCATAAATATGATAAATATATACATTTATAAGAAATATACGTAATAAACATAAACATTAATAAGACGTAATAAACATAAACATTAATAAGACACAAATGTTATAAACATATATGTGATAAACTATCCATTGATAGATATGCTAATGTTAGTAGACATACACTTTAAGGACTATTTCATGTAGAAATGATTCGCAATTATAATTGGTAGTATAAGATTTGAAATCATTTGAAGCTCTTCAATGCATGCATTTAAAAACCAAAAATTTATGTTAAAGTTACAATATAAACGTTTTATTAATAATGTATAAATAAGTTTAAAAATTAATTCTGGAGTTTATCATAAATATTTATTTAGGGAATTTTATAAACCTTAAAATCAGATACTAATAGGACCTCGCATTTTGAAGAACGGCTAAGAATTTAAAACATACTAAATTTCGAGTTTTAGGTAAAAAAATCTAATAAATGGAAGCATCATAATCCAATTAAAATTTTTAACCTGCATTTGATATGATTTTTTATAAAAATAATTATAAACATAGAAATGTAAAATTCTTTGAAAGACAAAAAAAAAAAAAAAAAAAACCAATGTAAATTAAAATTGTTTTAAAATTTTCAATAATTATTAAAAATTAATTAAAATTATACGCAGTTTTATTTGGAATTGCCCACCGTTTATTGTTAAAATGACTTGTTTAAATAAGAGGGCTAAACCAAGATTGAAATTCGTAAAATTAAATTATTTGAGAATTATCTGATTGAAATTGTGTATAAAGAAGTATTCAAAAAATTTCTATTAAATTGCCAATATAATTACAGAGCTACTTCAAATTAAAAGCTGAAGGCTTTTGTCTACTGATAATCTTGATTTCGTAAACGTAGTATTAATCTTATGGAGTTTTTGAATTATTTCTCAAAAAAAGGCTAGACTGATTTATTTATTTGAATGCAATAAATTATATTTGAAAGAACAAAAATTAATGAAAGTTTTTCCGAATTACCTTTAATCTCTAATTTTTAAAAATATTTTTATGTCTTTTTTCATAATTCGTGTATGGGTTTCCTGCTCTTTAAAATATATTTTAAGAGATATCAAAATTTTGAGAAAAAATACAATTCTTCAGAAACTTACATTATTTTTGATCTTTTGGATATACTTTATGGTTTTCAAATTGATAAAGTAGTTCAGAATTGAGCAGGAAAGCACAGAAATGTCTTAGGATTAACATTACTTTCAACAAATCAAAATGGCTAGTGTATGGGAGTCTTAAAAAGGTGAAAAAAATTTTGGAAAATTTATTTTCAAGGTATCAGTCATAGCAGACAATCAGCATGCATTTCTGACTTCGATCCATTTTTTTTATTAGAAAAGGGATATTGCGACTGAAAAGTGTTCGATATTTTCGCGATAAGGGGAGTAATGGGCTATTAAAGTACGAAACACGACAACCAGGTAATTAAGACTCAAGCCATTAAAGGTACGTGCTCATATATCTCGGTATCAAAATGAGGTAGTGTCACGTCTTTTAATGGGAATTGCAGATTTTCATAATTTTTTTACTTTTGGCCTTATCCAAAATCTGTGCCATTTCTGAACTGAAATGTAACTGCAGTGAGAAATATATGAATATTTTATCAAATTTTAGCACGTCACGAAAAAAGATAAGTAGATTCTATTTTTAGCACATTAGAATACTCGCAAATTAAAGCTATTACAGTTAATTTTATCTTTGTTTCTTTTTGTTAATTTTAATAATCTGCTCGAGTGACAAATTTAATTTGAATTTGAAATAAAAAAAAAAAATAATTAATCCCTTTTTTCTATATTTGGTGTTAAAAATATACTTTGACGTAAAGATGAAGTTTTTTTTTCTGAATGATGGAGTATATTCTTTACAGAAAAAAAATAGAAACGATTCTACTTATTTTGTGCGTTAAAATTATAGAGAAATGAAAAAAAAAATATACAGAAATATCTCTTTTCTCTTTAGATTACGACACTGCTTAACGAATAATTTTTTCCCATAGTTTCCTATATTTCAGTTACAGTAAATTATTTTAACCGTGGGAATAATGTTGTATGATTAAGCATTTTTTTTTTGTATTTTCAACATAATTATAATTTAGTAATGAAAACCCTTTGGTGAATATTGTTTGTTAAAATTTTTCTGTGATATTTCTTACTCGTTCAATAATTTATTTTCCGAGGTTGTAATTTTAGTCCTTTTTATGAAGATGATGAAGAGAAATTACACAAAAAGGGGCTGTATTTCAAGCTGAAAATCTAAGAAAAATAAAGTTGAATAAATTTGTCTGTGTGTTTTTTTAAAGATGTTAATATCTTAAAGCTAGAACTCAAATAATGAAAAATAATTTTAAAGTACTGAGTTTTTTTCTGAACCTACTTTTAGTTTCTGTTAACTCAAAGAAAGAAGAAGCATAAAAAGAATGTAATAGGATTAAAAAATATGTCATATAAGCATAGCAAACATAAAACAATATTAGATGAAGAATTGAATATATTTTCATGAATTTTTTCTAAGAATAAATAACAACATATAACACATACATAAACAAGTTAGCAACATAAACAATACCTAAAAGCTTAAAATAATCTTTATATTACATCAAACTTCAAGAAAATATTATTCTTGATACAAAAACTATAGAATGATATTGCCATTATATGAAAGATAACCGATATTAATGACATTTTGTTTCCAATGTCTGATTCTTCTAAATTTTCCTTCAAATTTTAAGAATTATAAGTAAGAAAGAATAAAATGATCCGAAACTCTTGTTTATATTATTAACAAAGATATTGGATATGACACTTTTCCTTTTCATTTCTGTTATACATGTGTTATATATATATATATATATATATATATATACATATGTGTCTGTATGTGTGTGAGGAACAGTACTGTATCACTTTACTTTGAAATATAATTAAATTAAACAGCAATGCATATTCTTTCCGACTAGCGTTTGCGCATACAAATTATTTCAACTTTTAACTCTTTAGAACAGTGAATTTTATAATATTCTAGATGACACTCAGAGGCTGCTAAGTTAAAAAACTCCCGTTTTGCCAAAGTAAAAATTAAGGAGACAATACTTTCATAGGAATTTTTGTTCTTGTATATATATATATATAAAGAGGGAAATGTGTGCGTAATTTTGTTTTAAATGTGCATAATTGATAAATTTTGCTTCTTAATTTGTTTTTTCGTTTCGTCTATTTTAATTTACTATTTAGATTGATTCAATTTTTACTCACTGAGGAGTGTTGGTACCATAAAACATGTTTGACCAAAAATTTAGTCCCTAGTGTGAATGTTCTAATCTTTTCATGTTGGATATTCAACTATGCATTAAATTATTTATTCATTTGCCTATAAATATTTGTTTCTTTCCGTTTTGTATTTTTTACTGATTTGTAAGTTATCTATTCTTTCTGTTAATTTTGTATTTTTATTATTAATTTGCTTATATATATATAAACGAAGAAATTTCTTGGTGTATCAAGTGATCAGAAATGGGAATTGCATGCCTAATCACCATATATACCAGGCAGTTATAATTAAAGTTACACAATTCAGAGGCCTGTAGAACACGTTCTACTTATCGAATTTTGATGAAACTTGGAATTTCTGCTATATGGACAATAGGGAAAAGGTTTCTGCAATAAAAAAAAAATGTTCAAATTTTGACCACTAGGAGGAAATGTGTTGCCCAAAGAAGAACAAAAAATATGTTAGAAAGGTTAAAATTTATTCAGTTACAGAATATGCTCAATATGTGCTCCATTTACATCAATAACGTGTTGAAAGCGCATTATAGCGTTTTCAATGGTAGCGCGAAGCAACTCACGAGGGATTTCAGCCACATGGCGTATAATGCTAGCTTTCAAATCAAGTAAAATCCTAATTCCTCCTTTATAAACACGGTCTTTTAGAAATACCCACAATCAGAAATCACAGGGATTTAAGTCGGATAAACAAGAAGGCCATAAATTCGGAAAATGTCTGGATATTACACGATGATCGCTAATGTTAGCACTAAGCAGTGCTTTGACTTGGCGCCCAATGTTAGGAGTTGCTCCATCTTGCATAAAGATAGTGGTTTGCAAACTTTGTCGTTCCTGTAAAGAAGGAATGACCTGTAGGTGAAGGAGTTCTCTATACCGAGTACTCGGGACAGAGCATCTTTTAGGGCCTTGTGGAATGAGAGTCTTAAAGAAAAAAGGTCCGAAGATAAACTCAGCAGTAAATCCGCATCAAGTAGTCGCGTAAGCAGAATAGGGTGGTTGTTGATGCAGGACATTAGGAGGTGAAGCACTCCAGATGCGGCAGTTATGACTATTAACAGCTCCATCTAAATAAAAGTGTGCCTCATCTGACAATAGAATTTTCCAAGGCCACGCGTCATCAACTTCCATTCTCGCCAAAAATCGGCAAGCAAATTCAAGGCGTGTTTTGTGATTTTGAGGTTTTTGCATCACATGGATTCTATACGGATACCATTTTAAAATGGATCGCAGAAAGAATAGACCACAGAATCTCCAACTCGAGTGACACTGATCGACCACTTGCTGAAGAATAGATGGAATTGGAGGCTCTTTTAACCATAGCAGTAATGAATTCGGAAGTTTTAGTCCCAACCGGTTTCCGTCCTCTTCCAGGGCAGCACACCCAAATCTCTAGCCTTTTCAAATTTCATGATCATCTTTCTCAAACCAATCCTCGATATGGGACCTTTTCGTAGATCCTTTAAAAGACAATATTCACGCTGAGCAGCTAAGTGGTTGCTGCCGTTCTGATAAAACAGTTTTACCAGTAAAACTCGATTTTTTTTTTTCATAAGGGGATGATTACGATGACAAACGCATGCTGAATGATTCTCTGGCTATGACTGCAAGTTTATATAGAGATTTTACGGATTTGCATAAGGAATATTCCCTAAACACCACCTGGTGGTCAAAATTTATACTAACTTTTATATTGCAGAAATCTTTTTCTCCATGGTCCATATAGCATAACTATATTCCGAGTTTCATCAAAATCCGATTAGCAGAACAGGTTCTACAGGTCTTTGAATAGTGTAACTTTAATTATAACCACCTGGTATATATATATATATATATATATATATATATATAATATTTGTGTGTGTGCGAAAAAGAGAGATATTGTGATGAACCCACATTACCATTTTCCCGTTTTCTTTTCTTATTTTTAACTTCATTTCCCTTTTGGGAATGCTTTTTATTTTCAGCACCTAAATAAACCGCCCTAACTAATTTTTCACAAATATTAAGCTATAACTTTGACTCCAGTTATAAAGCCACTATTTCGAAGAATCTTGTGTGTTACGTTAGTATCACGAACCTCTTTAAGTTGTTGAATTAACAAAATTTCTGGATTCGCCTAATCTTTTAGGGTATAAAAGTCGTCACCCCTTTCTCCCAGCCACAACCTAGATCTTATCTCTCTTTACGTTTTAAATGTGAGATGTACAATTCAGTGCTTTTGCCATGACTTCTTTCTCCTTGAGAAAATAGGTACGATATATATATATATATATATATATGAGATACTAGGTGTGGCTATTAAATAACCAGACTATTTCCTGCAATGGTCGACTCTTCAAGCTATATCAGAAAATAATTGAATTTTGTTCCATTCAAAAGTTCACTCTCCACATGCTTAACTAAATCATCAATTCTATGTGACACTGTATAATTTGATAAAAGAATCAGGTCAAATGAGTTTGATCAATATTTTACGTCACAGGGGGGAAAATCTTATCTGAGAATCAAATTTTAATCATAAACATAGCAATGTTATCTCAAAAGTTTTGCTAAAGTGGTTTGTACAGACATTAATGCTATGCATTGTGTTTTAAGACATTTTTAGCAAATTGTACTTAAATTTATATGAACAAGATATAGAATGGCTAAAAAGTAATGTATTATGTTTTAATTGCTTACATCCCCATATAATTTCGAACTGTGCGACTATCAAAGAATTGTTGCTTTTGCAGAAAAACGCCATCTCAAATCTTTGCATTTTCCAAAGATAAGATGTAATGCAAACGAAAAAGGAATAGTTTTCTTCTTTAAAAAATAAAATTATAACTTAAACAAATATGAATAAACTAATAGATGAGTAACTGACTTTGAAATCCAATTTAAATGATTTCATTCAAAAAAACTTTTATGAGTAACTATTTATATAATAAAAAGCGAAGTTTCTTTTTGCCTTCGAATGTAATATGTTTTCTAATTAATGAGATGAGTCATAAGTTTAGAATATTTACAGGATGTAGGGAGTGAAACTATAGTTTTTTTCATGTCGTGATCTCAATAAGTTTTTGCAGGTTAAGAAAACGGGGGGGGGGGGCATATTAGTTTCAGTATTAAATGCTGATTTTTGGAGAATAAAATATAAAGTTAATACATTAATATACAAGATGAGAATTTTGTCAAAACTGAAGACATTTTATAAGTACCAAGGATTACCACATCATCAGAATTAACGTCTTCACGTGTTGACATTTCAACACTGAATTTTTCCAATATTAATCTAGCAGATTATAGATTTAATACACTAGAACATGTAGAGCAAGAATTTTTCATGAACTCTTAAGCCATCTTCAAAAACCGTATTTGGTTTTGTGTAACATGAAGTTTCTCAACCGATGATAAAAACAGAAATCATCGTGGGCTTATAAAGGAAGAAATAATCTAGATTAAACGCAAAAAATATTTACACATTGGATCTAATTCTAATTCTCTATTAAAATATTTAAGAGAAGGGATTTGGCAGTAAATAGCAAATGAGAGAGAGAGAGAAGAAAACTTGTACACAAAAGTGTGTAATTTATTAGTGAGCTAACTCTAAACCTGTATAACAGCTACCGAATATCGCATTATCCTAAACTATCCCTTTAATATTTCTGGAATTGATTTTTGTAGACCTTTCTATAAAAAATAAAAAAACCAGAGGAAAGAGATACATAATAAGATTTATGTTTATACCTTTATTTGTCTTGTGATCATGGCTATAATACTGGAAATAGTGAAATAGTTACTAATTTAATTTCTGCAGTATTTTTAGCTACATTAAAAAGATTCATACCTCAAAGAGGAAAATGTAGTAAGCTCTATGTATATAACATCATGAGGCAGAGCTCACTAAATTTTTTAACGAGATCAATCAACCAGATAACCTTTTGGAAGGATATATGAGTTCTGTACATATTAAATGGCAGTGTCTACCACCTCAAGATCCTAATTTTGGAGATCTCTGGGAGGTGGATACAAAGTCATTTAAATACAACTTTAAGAGAGTATCAAGAAACGTAAATTCAATATATCAAGAATTTTTACCATTAACTGTACAAGTTGTAATAATGTAGGGTCGGAAGGTAAGGAAGGAAGGGTCGACATCTCTAAAACAATTTAATTTATTAACAGAAGCTCAGCTACAGAACAAATCTCTCCTCTCTCTCTCTCCCCTCTCGAAAGCCTATATTATATATATCATAATAATTTGCATGCTCACGTTCTCTTCTTCGGAGGAAGCTTTCCAATACAAACAATTGTTTGAGGACTGAAAATTCCCCAAGAGGACTGTTGGTGACAAGGTCGCGGACAGACCCGTCATAAAGTTAGGGGAATTTTAAATTCTTGACCATTGGTTCCCTTTACTGCTGATATGCTGGATTTCGTTGTTTTGACGACGCATTTTCAGAATCAGACTTGAAAACCATAACAAATAGGTTTAGTCATTGGTAAGATATTATGAAATTGATTCAAAACATTTAGAGAAGATGGTATTTATATTACGTAAGTAATCTGCAACAGAGATCGCGCGTAGAAAGTTAAAAAAAAAAAGATAACACTGAAAAGGGTGCTCTGTATTTTGAAAAGACGGTAATTTGTCACCATATCAATGGTCACAAGGAAGACCCAATAACTTACGTGTCCCCAGGAAAGGATAAAAAAAGATAGAGCTGTGGAAGTGAAAACTTCTCATGTTATTAACTACAAACGTCCTGTCACAAAACTACATATTCTTCCTTCGAATAATTGACATTGTTGCATTTGTAAAATAATGTTTAGGAATAATTATGTAATAGATTTTCTATGTGTATTTTTAATATTTAATTGTATGTTTTCTTGTTTTATTTGAAATATTTATGGGGTAACTTATATTGAATGTTTAGGCAAACGATGTCAGTGACTTTAAGATGAGTGTGCCTGCTCAATTCTAATTATTACCCATGACCGCTGCTTTGCTGTAGTTGTGAGAGTGAAATGAACCACAGCGAAAACATTCGTCAATGAGTTGAGTTCTTACGAACAAGTATAGTTGTGATTGTGTCCAATAAACCATTGTAGTAATTGGATATTTTAGAATTACTTTTTTTATTTTTACATATCAAAAATCGATACATTTTATTTTGCTATAGTTGGATATTTTAACTACTATATATATGATTATTAGTATTTGTATGCAATTTTCGATATTATTCCTACAACTTTTAAAGGAAATCAGTATTTGTAATTACATTAATTTAATACTGATTTGATTTAGTAGTAATATTATTTTTTTTTATCAGTTTTTATTTTACATTAAACTTTTTAAAATTTATTTTTGCTACAATATTGTTTGTTATAATTTTTTTATTGATTTATATGCATACTTATTTCGTATATATATATATATATATATATATATACATATGGTAACGGTAACGGCTAAAATTACGAGGTACCTGTTTTAAAATTAAAAACATACCCTCTCATCAGAATTACTATTAAAAAGTTAAAGTGCATCATTTAATAAAATTTTAGCTTAATTGTAATCAACTATAATAATTGTGATCAAGGCAACAAGCGCCTGGGCTTTCGGCAGAGTGAGGAACTGCCGAAACAAAGTTGGAAAATAAAGTTACGAAAGCGCATTGCCATTGGACGCTGTAGCCAGTAAGCTAAGAAGCATATATAGCAATGGGCGGAGAGAGCGTTAGGGGATGGGACTTCAGTTCGAAGGCGAAAACGACTTCGAGAAAGCTGTCGTCCGCGGGTTTTTGAGAGATTGTAACTAGATAAAAATAAAGTTAAAATTAAAATGAAATAAATAGAAATGCCGTACCGAAACCAATTTAAAGAAAAATGCAATTTAAAAGTTTGATATATATATATATATATATATATATATATATATATATATATATATATATATATATATATACATATATAT
>BMAW01014919.1:33528-46839 GCA_019974015.1 Nephila pilipes | reverse complement strand
AAAAAAAAAAAAAAAAAAAAAAAAAAAAACGCCGGCCGCTAATAACAGACTTTGTAACAAAAAAAAATAATAAAATAACTAACAGAGGCCGTTAATAACGAACGAAATTCTTCATTTGTATCAAAGGCGACAGTTGTGCTAGACATTTCTGACACATCTACTCATGATAGCATTTTTGATCCAGTTCGTAATAAACGTGCACACATATTATAAAGCAGCGATGAATAGTTGTTAGTCAGAAGTTTTATTCCTAATTTCAATTTCAATTTTTATATGTTGTATGTACCTATAGATTAAATTTTCCCTGTACACTAACTTTAATACTTTTTGTAATAAAATGAATTGTTTTTATTTTATAAGTAAATAATATGGATTTCATTAATACTTTTTTTACACGCTTTACTATGCAAATATTTGGAGTTATTTCATCTTACACGATTTTTGAAAGTTGTGGAACATATCCCCCAATGTTTACCGTATGTCGCATGTATTTATTTACAAGAATTTTTTTTGCACGGTTTTCTTAGGAACGTATCTACCGTATAAAAAAGAGTTGGATATTTATATATATATACTGTTACAGACATTTCAATAGTAATTTTTAAAATTCCGTTTTGGCTGTGGATGTTGACTACGACTGCTTGATTTGATAAATGGGAAACCAAACTTAATAGAGACTAAGTACTTTCACCGATCAATATGAGGTTCTGATGTATTGTTCTTATCTTTCCCCCTTACATTCCTATGAAAAATTTAAAAAGTATATTTTGAGAGATAATAATAAAATTACTTTTCGTTCTCTGCAAAAAAACTTTATCACTTTCTTTGATGTAAATTATTCATGGGATAATGTCTTTATAATATAATTATTCAGAAGTGAACATCTTTTAAATCGAGAAACTTTTGTTTAAAAATAACTTTTTATAACGCGGGAACATTAGAAAGAAATAAGTATTTTTCGAGCTAAACCAAAGTCTGTCACGAAAAACTTCCATTAACTATAGAATTACATAAATAAACCAGATATTTATATGAAACGTGTTTCGGTTTGAACTAGAGTGATATTTTATTTTATGATAGTTTGAAATACACCCAGTACTTTTAGCAACATAAAGATATATCTTACAAACTATAAATCACGCATATAAATTTCTCTTCCTTAAGTACATTTCAGAAGTTTTTTTTTACTTACCTTATGTAATAAGGATTGAAATATGTTTTAAAACTAAAATACGATTTATTCTGGTTGAATTGTGTTTGAGATGTGTCGAAATTCGAACAATGTTTTGATAAATGTGTTTTTATTTTAAATCAAGATATTTTTATTTTATATTTTAAATCCTTTTTTATAGCTACAATATTACATTTTACAACAATGAGAGGGACTAGAATATCAAACATATACCTAAAAATTTATTTATCCACACATTGTAACCTTCAATTCGTTGTATCACTGAGTTAAGCGCAATTTCTTTCAATTATACTGTATAAATTTAACATTAATTGCTTAAAATATATTTTAATAAATTTCTTCATCAGGAGGTAAAATTAAACTATCAATTTATTTCTATTATTATACTTGAAAAATTAACCTCGAAGAGAAAGAAAAAAAAAGGCTTTTTTTAAAGGTTAGACAGCTATCAGTGTTCAATTTATTTTGAGCTATTTTTTCAATTATAGTGCTATTAATTAAATGCAGTGCAAATAGTTTTATATGATAAAAAAATAATTATTTACTCACACCATTTTAATTATTGGATTGTATCGTGACATTCTATTAATTTTAAAAGAAACTAAATTTAATATTGATTTTAAATCCATGATTATATTGGAATAATTACTTTCTTTGAGCTCAATTTTCTAAAGCAAAAGTAAATTGATATAATCTATATTAGTTATTATTTATTTTTCAGATATTGAATAAACTCAATCAATAATTACTTTTTGACTAAGCAATAAAAGTAATCGAATTACAAAAAGATATAAAATATTTTTTCTCATAATCCATGTTTTATGTATCATTAAATAAGTATAGTATTTTCACTAGTTTTTGTTATTTTATAATGCGTAATTATTTCTTAACATTTGCCGCATTTGACATTTTTTCTCAACATTTGACAGAATTTTTATTAGATTCTTATAATGAGAATTTACTGCAAGATATCGATTAATTTTAACTACCTTTTTTCGTAAATCACTTTATGTGATCCCTTTATTTTTAAGACGTTTTAATCGTTTGTAATCGAAAGCTGATTTATGCATTTTCAATGATTACAAAGTTTCAAGGAGAATGTTTTTGTTCTGTAAAAGTAATTTTCCGAATTTACAAAAATTTCATTTTCAATATAAAAGAATTTCTGAGAGGCCTGGGTATTTGTTTTTGAAAGTGATTGTTGATCGTTTATTTTAAATTTGATTTATGGACAGTAATTAGTTAATTTTCTGACTAGAATTAGAAAACAAAATCTGTAAATCTAAAAAAAAAAAAAAAAAAAAAAAAGTTTTTTATAAATTTGTATACAAATACATAGAATTTGTTTCTGTAAATGTTGAACTAGAGAAATATGCTTATTTGTTACCCATAGACTTCATTATTTCCGCTAAGGAGTCTTGCACTGTGAGGTACAGCTCAATAGAGTTGTTTCTGAAACCAGGATTCAAACTTGATTAGCTTCATGACCTTCTGTCATCCTGCTACCACGCGCTGATATGTTATCAGAACTCCTATAGCTTTCGTAGTCAAAGCTATACTGTATGAGAGACAAAACACATCACATAAGGAATCAGGCTATTGAAAACCAATCAACTTACTATAACATAGATTCGTTTCCAATTAAAGATAGTGTGATTACTGATCATTAAATAAACTCATAAAATACTCATATGGCAAAATGCGGAATTTGAGTGTGAAATACCAGTTAAGATGTGGACTTCGTAACTTATTAACTTTCAGGAGTCGGGCACATTAGAGAAGAAAATACTTTGAAGGCGGGACTTGTACATATGTTGCTTTCCCTTTTCTTTGTCAAGATTAGCGATTCAGAGCGTTCTCTAACAATAGGGTTGGCTATAGTGTTGGTCACCCGCTGGGAAGTGGGGATGTTTGGGATTCAAGAAGACCCTAATAATCAATGATCCTCTCTGTTTGTAAGGAAAGTTCTCTCTGAAAGCTGAATTGTGATTATCTGTCTGGTTTCAATTCAAGAAATATTCAGAAATGCGTTCTAAAAATAAGACCCATTTCTTTCCATAATTTCCTTTTATCGTCCTTAGTACCATAATTAGAATTTTCAAATAGTAAATTATTCTATTCATATGCAAAAACAATTATAATTATTTTACTTAACAATAGATTTAGTAAGCAGTTGCATCACTACCATTACATGACGAAATTGTGAACATAAAATCATTACATTATTTAATATGTAGACTATAATATTATGAAGTATCTATTTTTAAGGCACACAAAAATATTTCACTGATATTTCAGAAGTTTAAATAGGTTTCTAGCATCTTCATATAAGAATAAATTCACAAAAAAAAAAAAAAAAAAAAAACTTTGAGCAAAGAAGGAAAATGTTCCATTTAACAAAATTGTAATTAATATATCTGACTGATATATATGAATCATAAATGAAATTTAAATGAATAACAGAAAAAAAATTAAAAGGGGGAAGAAAATAAATGCTTATCCCGCCCACGTTTCATCTACTAATATTTACCATAAGTTTTCATCTATGGAAAGAAATTACGGAAATTTACGTGTATCCTGCCAAGATCAGCCACCACTTACGTGAAAGTTATGTTTTTATCAAAGGTGTTCAGTAGTTTTTTTCTGTTATGTTTTCCAACCGTTCTCCGCATTTCAAAACTTTATTCGCAGCTTATTTTTTCTACTTCTGTTCTTAGCTAATGTGATGATATAACGCCATCTATTATCAGAATTTTAAAATGGTTCTCTAATAAGACTTGGATTATTTTGACCACCAGTTGCGGTTGACTGCGGCGATGAGGAGGTGTTAGTATCAGTCAGCATCTAATTGCATGTTGCACTCTATTTTACTTAGTGATTATTTCTTTCGTGTAATTACTTACCAGTGAGTATAAAGTATTGAGGATATCGTTAGTTTGAATAAGAATTTTTTGTATATTTTGAAGTGAAAACGTTATACCAACAATCTCTCTACCATAAGTGGATATTTTTGCTGACTATATTCAGTTGAGTTTTTTTTTTTAAAATTTAAAACACTTTTTATTCTACTGCCTTATTTAAAAGACAGCTGAAAACAGCATGTGAAGATCCGCATTTGTTTGATGTGAATGCATTATCAACAGAAACATGTAGGGGGATGCATAAGTTTCTGATAGCATAAGGTCTCCCCCTTCCTTCCCCTTCTGGAAACTTCGTTCATTCTACGCATTAGATGGTGAGGTTTATATCTTCTCTTTACGGTTGCAGAATTCTTTATCACTTTACTTTGGATATTTGGCTGGGGATTTTTTTTATTTGATAGTACTCTTATTATCATCCTAGTGGTTAATTAAAGCTTTATTGTTATTTGATAAATTTTAGAATATTATTTTTTAACTGTCCTCTAAATAGGAGAGTGAGGCGATAATCATTCATTTGACGCCTTATCTCCTCCTCTCCTCTCCCCCCAAGAGTACAAAAAAATATCCTTCCTAGTTTTTTATCCCTGCTGAATTGCGTCAAAGCTAACGTTTATAAAGTTAGAGGAAGCATAAGAATTATTCGATAGTTAGATTCAGATGAGAGAGATGTTGAAATTGCTATGTTGCCCCCAGATGCCAGTGTGCTAACTGACGAAGTTAAAGGGGAGAACAATGATGTAACTATTGGTGTGATTATTGTAAACGACGTTTCTGGTTTAGAATTAGAGATTGGTGGTTAAAATTATAGATAGTTTCCAGCCTGAAATGCCTACAAGCACTTGTGTTTCGATAACAAAGCGCAAAAAAAAGTTAAAAGACACCAGTCATCTTGGATAAAGACTAAATCTCCGCTATATACAAAATAGGAATTACAAGCTGAATCAACTGCAAGTGACTTGTTCTCGCAGGTGGGTACTGCATTGAAAGATGAAACTCCGTCAGAGCTTTTGGAACACTTTTATTCTGATGAAGTTAACGATCCCTTAGAAAAAGAAACTGTAATATGCAACAAATGAAAAAATCGATCATGATTTCCTGACCACTGTTAACAAAATACGTGTCTTTGTAGGTTGTAACAATTGTAAAAGTTGTAACAATTTTAAAATGTAGCTTTGGGTGCAAATACTATTGCTCGCCATGTAATAGATATGGTGGAAAACGTTATGATTCAAATAGTGAAAAATACAAGCAAGTTTTACCATTTTTCAATTGCAGTGGATGAATCTCTGGGCAGATGGTCCACCTCTCAACTGCTTATGTTCATTAGAGGTGTGGATGAAAACACGAAAATAATATAAGAGCTGGGTTCGCTACATAGCATGTATGCCACTGTTTTACCGGAGAGGATATATTCAGTGAATTGAAAAAAAGAACTATTTGCTCATTATAACCGGGACTTGACTAACCTCTGTTACCTGACTGTTGATGGAGGAAAGAACACGAGTGACATAAAGAAGGGACAAGTGAAGCAGTTGTGCAATGAGAAAAACTTACCGCAACCAATGTTCTTTCATTGTTTCATTCTTTCGTTGTATTATTCACCAGAAAGCGTTGTGTGCGAAATATGTGGACATTAGCATTGTGCTGAATCCTAGATGGTGAATTTGATATCACATGGGCTCAACCATTGACAGTTCAGAGACATGTTGAAAGATACAGACACAGAATTGCAAGATTTGCCACATTACACAGCGGTAAGATGGCTAAGTTGTGAGAAAGTTGTGAATAGAGTAATTAAATTAAGAAAAGAAATAGGCGACTTTCTGGAAAATAAAAACAAGTCACAGCCATTACTGTCTGAGGAAGAGTGGGTAGGGAAATTGGCCTTTGTTGCAGACATAACTAGTCATTTAAATTTTCTGAACCAAAAACTACAAGGAGAGAAAAATCTTGTTTCTGATCTATACACCCACCTAAGAGCCTTTTGATCTGAACTTGTCGTGTTTTTGGAACAAGTACAGGCCAACAACCTTAAGTACTTTCAGAAGTGCAAGGTCCTCATGGTTGAAGCAACAGCTGAGTTCTCCACGTCTTTTGCATGCAAGATCATCAAAGACCTCCTGCTGCAATTTCAAGAGCGTTTTTCTGACTTGAATTCAAAGGCAGAAGAAGTGAGACTGTTTCAAAACCCATTTGAAGTAGATGTTTCTAGTTGCTCAGAAGAACTACAGCTGGAGATAATTGATTGCAACCAAATGACTCTCTTAGGGATAAGTTCAAAACTGGACTGATGAATTTTACGAGTTTTTACCCAAGGAAGACTTTCCAAATGTCAAAAATTTTGCATCAGTGTACCTTTCGATCTTTGGATAATTTAAGAACAAACTTGCCAGAGGACAATCTAAGTTCACTATTGATGTTAGGGACATCAGAGCTAAAACCAGAAATGTCTGCTATTTTGGCATCCAGGAAGCAATTCCCACTAATACAGGTGTTCATGTGTATCGTATCAATGTGTTATTAAATGATAACTGAATAAAATAATGTTAAATAAATAATGAAAAAAGATATATATGTTTTGATTCTTTTTATTTAGACCTCGAATGTGTAGTCGGCCCCCAAACTGCTGTTTGACAGTTAATGTGGCCCTATGGTTGAAAGATTTGGAGACCCCTGATCTAGAATCAAGAGGTGATAGATTCTCTGTAGCCCTATTGTAATGGTATCTTAGGGAACAAAAAAAAATAAAGCTACATTTCTTGACACGTTAAACAAATTAAAATTATAAAAAGACCATATATTTTTACGAATCCAAGATGGTGCTTCCCTACAATGAGTCGTTTACAAGGGCAAAGAGATGTTTACGGATGTTATTTCAGTCAACCATGGAATTTTTAAGCAATGATCCCTTAATTTTGGAGACGAATTTGGTGTCATAGCATAAAACTTGGCTACAAAATGAAGATTCTGGAAAATGCTGGAATCTTGGCGATATCTCTATCAGGTCAAAAGCTACAGACTAGTTATTTTTTTTCCTTGAATTTTCCCTGGGATGTCACATCTGGCAAGAGAGGCCAAAAGTACGGAAAAAAGAAAAATCACAGTGGTATCGATCAGAGGGGTTGACATTGGCTGAACGGACTTGCAGAGGAATCTGTCGTTAGCATGGCTGAGGAAATCTTCTGTAAAGTGGTTTGTATTTACCAGGAACTTTCGGAATCTTCCATGGAAGTGTAGACAACAAGATCCGAGATTTTCTCGGGATGCGAACTAAACTGGTGAGCTGAAAGTTTTTGATAGTGCAGTGGGTGTCATTACGTTTCACTAATTTATACAAGTGGTGTGTTTTTTGATTGTGTTGTTAATGTGTCCAAGTTTTGTTATCTTTGTGTCGTCATGTCCAAAATATTTGGGAGTTAAATGTCATTCTAAATAATTCTTCATTATAGACTGAAATCACCCTTTATATCCTCACTAGCTTAGGTCTTGTTTGGTAGCTACAGGACAAACGAAAATACACTAATAACGAAAAAACAGCTGAAATATTAAGAAGTTAACATATAAACTAATATTATAAGTAGATAATAGTTTTATACTTGAAATTATAATTTAGAGTAATTATTTACTAATAATATTTTAAAACAGAAGAATTTATAATAACGATACTAGAGATTTGTAAATATTTGACACAATCAATAACAAAGGTATAATAATAATAAGAAATGTTGACCACAAAATATTCATACTGATAGTGAATTAAATATGGAAAAGTAAATGAAATTATAAAAAAAAATACTTAAAGGTCGTTTTGATATTTATAAGCATACATTTTTTAAACACATATTGATAATTTTGATATTTTCGGTTATAATAGTTGGCAACTGTGACGTTTTTTCTCTAATGGACAGTTAATGTTAAATGACTATCAAACTTTTAAGTAAGCAATATTCAAAATTGTTTTATTTTCGCTTAATACTTTCTTTGAAGACATCTTGTCGCAAAAAAAGTATGAATTGTGATAAGTTGGTTTTGTTTCAAATTCTTATTTCTTGAAATATAATTTATAAGGATATATTTTTATGAGCAAGGAAACTTCAGTTTTATAGCAGAAAATAGAATAACATTTTCTTAACGTGGTAGTATTTGAAAAATAGAAAAAAAGCTTTAGACTAACATAAGATATTCGGCACGTGAAACTTCCATTAACTATAAGGTAATATAAATAAAATAGTAGTGCTTTTGAAAAACGTGATTCGTCGAAACAGAAAAAGTATTTCTTTATGCAGTAGTTTGAAATATATCATGTCGTAAAGATTAATCCTAAGGATTAAGAAAGAAAATGAAAACCTGAAGTCAAATCAAACTAGCAATACATTTTCACGCAATCTTTCGGGGAATTACATAGATGTCAACCCAAGTAATATACATTCAATACCGATCTTGGATGAATATAAATAGTTGAAAACTTTTGGGAATTATTAGCCACCCAAAGGGCTGTTATTTTTGGTGGATCACTTTAGGCGTACCAGATCACTTAAATTTTTTTTTTTATCATTTGCTTCAGTTTTAATTATATTTAGATAAAATATATTCAGTTTAATAATTTATTGTTTGTTTTAAATTTAATTACATCGAGTTCTAATATATTCTATTTAATCGCTTAATTTTCTATGATTTTAATATCGGAAAAGTTTACTATTATTTATTTCTCTATATTTCAGTATTTACTTTAAACTTTATATTTAATTGAGTAATTTAATAATAATTTTTTAAGAAAAAGTGAATTTTTTGGTGGCTAAAATCTGTTCTTTGCAAAACTTTGCATATAACTTTTTCCACATATTTATATTTCTTTCACTCATATAGTTTATTATCTTTTTGTTAAGGATCGAAAAGCAAATTGTTTCCTCTATCGTGAAGGTAACAATTTATGTTACGTTCATGATAGTGGGAACACAATATAAACAGTTGAAAAATTTTGTAAACAATTTTATTCTTTTTTCCTATCGAAATAGTTGTTAAACGCGCATTCAAGATACAGAGATAGCTGACGGCATTCTTTCCATCAAATTATAAGTTCGAGTCTTGATGATACAAGGAAACGCCACGGATGCATTTTAAATCTTTCGACGTCTAAGTCCTCCCATTGGTATGTTGTGAAAGTTCGAGGAGAAGAATGTTAGCTCAGGTGTTAATTTTAATTAAGTTCAATATTTCAAGATCTGTCACCAATTGCTGTTGTATTGCTTTTTAGTACGATTTTAATAAACAATCATCGATATCTCCCCTACCTAAAAATATTCTGACACTTTGAAAGCATCAAAGAAATCTCTACATTCGAAATATTGATAAATTGTTCAATAATACACATGTATAAAAAATTAAGTAATAGGTGTTTTTTGCCATAATTTCAAGATAATTCCTCTAAGATACATAAAATTCAGAAATGAGTGGCAGTATTTTATACTTTAGAGATGACGAAAGCATAGTTGCTCAAAACTGAATACTGTGCATATACACTCATGGACAAATAAAAAAAAATTAGCTTACCAAGAAGGAGTCGTCAAAAAGAAACGAAATTTTACATACGTAATGACTACTTTCATATAAGTAAATGATTAGAAAATCAAAGTAAAAGGATCATTTATTTCAGAGAAAAAGGCAAGAGAACGGAGGATTTAATACCCTGTTGAACACCCTGCAGCGCGAATGCACGATATGATACGATCGGGCATTGTGGCATACAAGTTCTGTATGATGTCTTGAGACATTTCGTTCCATATTTGCTGTAACCTTGCCTCTAGTTCGTTCAAACTCGTGGGATGCCCAACTCGCCGTCCCAAATGATCCCAGATATGCTTGATTGGATACAAATCTGGGGATCGGGCAGGCCAAGGAAGGGTAGTAACAGTGCCGAGACAGTCTTGTGACACCCTTGCCGTGTGAGGCCAAGCATTAACTTGTTGAAAAACGGCTCCTGGAAGCCGTTGCATGAGTGGCAACACATGTGGTTGCAGGATATCATGGACATACCACTTGGCTGTCATGGTGCCACGGATCAATACAAGGAGTGACCATTTATTGTAGGCAAGGGCACCCCATATCATCCCACCAGCTGTAGAAGCGGTGTGTCGCTGTAAAGAAAAGGCAAGATTGAGGTGTTCACCACGGGGTCTCCACACACGAACACGATTGTCATCACTGCTGAGATTGAATCTGGATTCGTCGCTAAAGACGACCTGGTTCCATTCCGCTGTAGTCTAGTTTTCTCGCGCGCGACACCACTCCAAACGGAAGCGTCGATGGGTGGGCTTAAAGGGCAGCACACGTAATGGGCACCACGATCCCAAATGTCTTACAACCAGGCGCCTTCGTATGGTTCGAGAAGACACAGGGGCCCCTAGTGAAGGTGCTACCTGTGCCTGGATGGGGGCCGTTAAGCAGTTGGCTGTACGCGTGTATTTCTTACAATGTGGCGGTCTTCTCGACGACTGGTCTGTCGAGGGCGTCCTGAGCCTGATCTTCGTGTAAATGACATCTCTCGGATCCACTGGTCCCAAAACCTCCTCACAACACAATCAGAGCGGCCAAATTGACGAGCTACTCGCCTAGCTGACCACCCAGCTTCCATCATGCCGATGATTCTCCCCTTCTTAAACTGCGACAGCTGCTCATATTGCCTTCGAAAACTGTGTAATGGCCTGCCTACGTCAGATCTTTCCTTGTAAATGATTCAGCTCACTCAACCAAGCTTTGGTTACCTGTTTTATACTCCTCGGAGAACGACGTTAAACGCCCTCTACCGGCTATACGTAATGCGCAATCACGCTGCATTTCTAATCATTTGCATATCTCCCCGACATGTACCTTCATGCTAAGTTTCGTTACGATCCCGCAATTATTTCTTGGTGCGCTAATTTTTTTTGTCCACGAGTAAAGTATGGAATCAAACAAAAAAGGTTTTATCGAACTCATAGCAACATTACATATGATTGTCTGTTAAAAAGGAAGAACAACTAGCAGATGTTCCTTAGAATGGGATATGCCTTCCCCTTACTGCAATGGTTTCTTCACACTCAGCACCTTCTTGCCCAACAGTTCTTGAGTTTATTCCTCAATCAGCATCTGTTTGAGTCGTTGGGTGTTCCCCGAGGAGCCTCAAGGCGTCTCCCTAAAGCATCCCTTACCTGTTATATAGAATTTAATTCAGAGGAGAACGCTGGACAATCCATTCTAGAGATGACTTCACTTTCCACGAGCTGCTAAACATCAGCAGTCCGGTGCGGCCATGTATTGTCATCCATAAAAACGAAGTATGGTCCAATAGACCTCTGAATTAACACACATGAGGTAGGATTACCTTCTTACATTATCGATATACTCTTACAGATCCTCTATTGAAAACATGAAGCTCAATCCACCCACAAAAAACAAAATGCCTCCCCAAACAATTCCATGACCATCATAATGGTTTCTTTCCATGATGTTACAGGGAAAAACCCGTTTTCCGACCTCTCTCCAAATCAACTGGTATTGAGAATGGCTTGTGGCACTGAATCAAGTCTCATCCGTAAAAAGGGCCAGACTCCATTGATGAGATCTTTAGTTTATGTTCTACCTACATCATTCTAAACGATGGCCTGATAAAGGGGATTCAGGATGGCGGGCGAATAGGCCATCTTTGTGAAGGCGTCTGTTTATAGAAAACCGTGACATTTATCGTTCTGTTGCTGTACACAGTTGCTAAGCAATGGCACTCGCTGACTGGTATTGGCTCTATTCGCCTGTAGGACGATATATCGGTCGTTCACTGCAGTTGTTTTCCTAGGGCTGCCACCATCAACCTTTCTAACAGCTGTATCTATAATTTGGAAGGCTTTCCAAGCACGCAAAACGACACTTTTGTTGATTCCGAATTCATCAGCTACATTGGTCAAACTACTCCCCTCCTCCAGCTTTCCTATACTTTTTCCACGTGTTATTTCATCCAGGTGATTTCTCTTAGCCATATTTCACGAAAGAACTCACTTGTACTTGCAGCTAATGTCTTTAATTGTACCTCTGTTCTTCCTTTTATTGTAGTTTTGGCTACGTTCGCGTTTTGCGTATACTTACGTCGACTTTGTCGTATTGTTCCTGACAATTGCATACGCATCACTTTTCTACTGAATTGCGTGTTCATTGTACTGATCACAATAACTCCTTTTCTTCAATTTCGTGGCTATCTGCTTAAAATTTACATTGTTGTTTAAGTGTTTCATGCCAGTGTATATACATATACATATATGCACATAATATACACACACACGTACGCACGCACCCCCCCACACAAATATTGTTGCGAAAATATTTTTTCGTGCGGGAATAAGCGCGGAGTAAAAATCAGTACCAATTCGGAGGATAACGATAAATAACGATTTATTCGTAAGTCTTCAGGAAGACAGGAAGGTCGCACAATTTGGACAATTACAGATACATAGCACTTGCATACTTCAATCACACAGATACAGGAACAAAGCACACATTAAGTACAGTAACAGTTATTACACAGCTACTTTAAGCTCTCCATCTTATCGCTCCTCACTACGTTCAGCCACTGCACTTCCAGGGCAGGTTCCAATGATTAGAGACAGATACAAGTTGCTTCTTTTCGAATTCACACGGCACGCCTCACTTCAAATGCCGACAGCGTTAAGTCGATCATTCGATCAATCATTCAACAGAGTGTCCAAAGACAGACTCTTCGTAACATTTCCGCTAAATTCAGGCCAAATCTCTAACAAATTCACTCGGCCACGATTCCCCGATCGGTCTATAAATCAGACCCTACGGACAAACTGATTCCGTACACAGACCCATCCATCAGACTCGCTCATAGACCGACTGCTCCGACTGCAGCTCTTGACGTATTTATACCTTTCCGGCCAGGCATGACGTCTGATAGGAAAATTCACGAAAAATAAGCAGCTTTCTTCCCAAACAATTTTTCGTCTAGATTCTTGCACCTTCAATATCTTTCCTTTTGTCGCCAAGTTTCTTACCAAATTGCTAAATCCGTCACTATGGTGAAGGTGTCAATTGCTTAAACTCTCTTTTGCTGACTGGTGAAACCTCTGTGATCTATCTTTTCCGCTATAAGAGAGGCGTTGCAGGGAAGAATCAACTCACATTCGTGACAATATATATATATATATATAT
>BMAW01014919.1:0-12805 GCA_019974015.1 Nephila pilipes | reverse complement strand
ATAGAATTAGAGTTTCTGTGAATGTTGCATTAGAGGAATATACTTATTTGTTGCCCATTGTCTTCTTAATTTCCGATGAGGACGACAACTCACCAGTAATCTCGCGTTGTGGGGTACAGCTCAAAAAGTTGTTGGTGAAACTACGACTCGAACTCAATTAAGTTTCATGACCTTAGTTTGTCACTCTACCGCGCGCTGACTTGTTATCAGATGTCCCATAGCCTTAGTAGTCAGAGCTGTACCATATGTTTGGCAAAATGCATCGCGTAAGGAATCAGGCTATTGAAAAACAAAACAACTTTCCATAGTGGGATGTTTGGGTTTCTAGAATCGTTTCCATTCAAAGATAATGTATTAAACAATGGGTTTACCGAGGATTAAGTTAACTACATTCTCAAAATTCTCATATGGCAAAACGTGAAATTTGAATGTGAAATACCAGTTAAGATGCCGATTTCGTTAAGTATTAACTTTCTGGAGACGGACACTTTCAAAAAGAAAACACTGCTAAAGACAGGATTTTTAATATAATAGTTTACACTTTTTTATAACAAAATTTTAAGTTCTGAGTGTTTTATAACAATAGGGCTGGCGATAGTGATGGTCACCCTCTGGGGATGTTTGAGATTCAGGAAAACCCTAATAATCAATGATTCTCTCTTTTCGTAAGGAAAATTCTTTCTGAAAGCCGAGTTGTGATTACCTGCCCGGTTCCAAGAAATTTTCAGAAATGTGTTCCAAAAATAGAACCCATTTCTTTTTTCACTTTCCTTATATCTTCCTTATTGTGGGTGTGGTAGCCTAGTGGTCATGGCTTCGGATTCGTGGCCGGCAGTTTTCGTTGAGTCGCGAGTTCGATCCTTGGCCGCTAAAGACCTCCCGTGCAGACGGGGTTGATGCGCTCGAAATCTGTCGGGGTCCAAAGTCCTCCCATTGGCGTGGTGTGGGTGTTAGGAGAAGGAGTGTCAGCTCAGGTGTCGTTCTCGTCACTTGACCATGGTTCAAAATTACGAGATCTCTCGCCAATAGCCGTCATGTTGCTTCAAGTGCGACGTTAATAAAAAACTAAACTAAACAAAAAAGTATCTTCCTTATTACCATAATTAGAATATTTATGCAGTAAATTATTCTATTTATATGCAATAACAGGAAAAAAAAACTATTATAATTATTTTACTCAACAATAGATTTGGTAAGGAATTGCATCAGCAATATTACATGACGCAATTATATATATTATATCATTACATTTTTAATATATAAACTATAATATTATGAAGTATCTATTTTTGTGCTCAAAAATGTTTTACTGATATTTCAGAAATTTAAATAGGTTTCTAGCATCTAAATGTCAGAATGAATTAGATAAAAAAGTCTTTGAACAATGAAGGAAAATGTTACATTCATCAAAATTGTTATTAATATTTCCTATTAATATTTATATCATAAAAGAAATTTAAATAAATAACAGAAAAAAATTAAAAGAGGGGAGAAAATAAATACTTGTTTTGCCTTAATTTTTTGATTTTAATAATTTCTGTATGTGTAACAATACTTATTTCATGCATAATTTCTTATAAATATGAGGAAAATTTGTAAATATTCCAACAATATTTCTTTTATAATATTTCAGGCCCTGAGCACATGTTGTAACACACTACGATAATGATCTAAAATGAAGATTTGATCGTTCCACTGTATCCTTATTATTGTGTCTTCCAGCTTCAGGTCCGATTGTGTTCGAATTAAGACGCTTATTCTTCTAATAAAACGGGGGGGGGGGCGCGCTTCTGCAAGTTGGAAAACTCTTCATATGAGATGATGTGGAAGTTAGGAGAATATGGTATTAATTCAGATTTCATTCTTAGTGCTTGACAGCTTTTCAGATTTACGGGCTCCTTCTCTAATAGTTCAGGTGCAGGTCTAGACAGACCTAAATGCAAATCAAATAATTTTTTCTGTAATCTTCCGGAATGATATTGGTATTAATAACAATATCCAATAATTTTATCCAAAAGTAATACAAATTAAAGAAATTCAATTTAATTATTCATTTTTATAAAAAAAAATTGCAGCAATTTATTTGTAAATAAAGAAAATATTTCTTAATATTTATTGGACAAATAATTAAAGCTACAGTTTAAAATTGTAAAAAGAGCACATATTGTTACGAATAAGAGGTGACGCTTCCCTACAATGCATCTTTTACACGGGAAAAGAGATGCTTACAGATATTATTTAAGTCAGCGAAGTAATGTTTAAGCAATGACTTTATAATTTTGGCGACGAATTTGATGCCCATTTTGGTAACATAGCAAGAAACTTGGCGACAAAAAGAAGATTCTAGAAAATGCTGGAATCTTGGCGATTTCTTGATTAGGTCAAAAGCGACGGACTAGTTATTTTTTTCCCTGAATTTTCCCTGGGATGTCACATCTGACAGGAGAGGCTAAAAGTATGGAGAAATGCAAAGCCATAGTGGTATCGATCGGAGCGGTCGACATTGGCTGAGCGAATCTGCAGAGGAATCTGACGTTAGCATGGCTGAGGAAACCTTCTGTAAAGTGGTTTGTATTTACCAGGAACTTTCGGAATCTTCCATGGAAGTGTAGACAGCAATATCTAATACTTTCTCGGGATGCGAACAGATAAACTTGTGAGGCGAACGTTTTTGAAAGTGCAGTGGGTGTCTTTACGAGTCGCTAATTTAAACAAGTTGTGTGTTTCTTGATTGTGTTGTTATTTTGTCCAGGTTTTGTATCTATGTGTCATCACGTCCAAAATATTTTGGAGTTTAGTGTCATAAATAATTCTCAATGTTTGCCTGAAGTCACTCGTTACATCTTCACTAGTCCAGATCATGTCTGGTATATATATATATATATATAACATATATATATTCATGTCTGATATGTATATATATATATATATACAAAATATTTAAATCTAATTTAGGTTAGATTTAAGAACATTAACCAAACCAAAGAAAACAATAGTGGTTTTTTTCAATACTTACAAATGAAACAATAGTTATATACACACACATATATAAATCTTTAATCTTTATTTTCCATTGCATGCTCGAAATTTTTTATTTATTTTTCTTAGTTACAAATGTAAGATGATTTAAGTTACATTTTGATGCAAGTTGATGATTAGTTTAAGCCCTGTAATCTTCGGTATAACATTTCTATTCCTGTACGTTGAAAATCTGATATGTTAACTTTTTAATATGATTACCTTCATACGTTTATAAAAGCACTGAGATCTTAGATTTACGAAAGTATGCTTTGTACCATAATAATTAATAACTGTAGTTCCTCTCAATAATTCTACCTCTCTAAAGATTTTATTTTTATTTTCAGCTTTTCTCCTTTATCATTGAAACTCTTGTTTTAAAAAGCTCTTTAAAAAACCTTTCTTTGAGACTGTCAGTTTTTAATTATATATTAACATTCTTTGTAATAATGGACTCACTTGACCGAGGTTCAAAATTACAAGGTCGATTGCTAATAATATCCGCTTTGGTACTAAATGCGACATAAATAAACGATTAATCAATTGTAACAATGCGCAGAGAAGCTGTTTTTACGGATGATGGCAGCTTCTGATATCTTCATCAGAAGTTAAAGAGCATTTTGAAATCTGAAGCTATATAATTTGTATCTTCTCTGATATTATTGATCAAAATGCTGTAGAGTTATATTTCCTAGAAAAATGAGATTTGCAGATTAAGAAAAATGCTACTGTCTGAAAAAGTTTTTTTTTTTTTCTGTTTCATTACACAACTGCTTCTTCGATTTTACGTTAGCGATGATTTTGTCCAAAAATTTTGTTTTGATAGTTATCAGTGAAACAAAAAGGCCCGAATAGTGCTTTAAAAAAGCGCGTTAAAATAGGAAAATAAATAACAGCTTGGAATCATTTTTAACGGTACTTAATTTTACAAATAAAATGACCAAATTGAACGAAACAAGCTATAATAAAAGAAATAATAATCTTACGTTAAAAGTTGAAATCAAATTATCAACTTTTTATGTTCATAATGCTATCATAGTTTTTATACCAACTAGGATTCAGCCGTTACCATAAATATTAGTTCTTTTAGAACAAAATTAAAAGAACGAATTTTTCAGAATTATAGCTAATGTTACTCAAATCTGAAATATACAATAATTACACTGTATGCTTCCCTAAATGAGAGTGAAATTTATAATTAATTTACTTGATCGTTTGATAATGTAAACATTTTCTTTATTAGTTTTTTCCATTATAAATTACATCAAAAGAACGAAGATATTAAGGAGAAAGGAGAATTCTATTGCTATATGAAAACAAAACTTAAATTACTTCATAGACATTTTTTTGAATTCCATTTTTCTACAATTAATGTTAACTTACCTTTTTTGCGAAGGAATATGAAAATAATAAAGAGCAAAAAAGATGATCAAACACTAAAAATACTTTTTTAGAATAAGGAATATTTGCCAACGTACACATATAAATAATTATATAAGATAATTGTAATAAATTTATTATTACCAGATTAAAATAAAAGCTTTATATTATGAAACTATTTTCAGAAGAAATACTTTGATACTTTTTTGTCGGTGGTATGTTTGGATTACTTTTTGTCCTAATGAAGGAGAAACATTTGTAAAGGTAGTTTTGAAACTCAGCAATATCTGAATGAAACCAATTACGCAAAATGTTTTTAGTCTATTGGAAAGCAATTGCACATTTATTAGTTCATTTGTATGACAGATTTTAAGAGAATAGAGACTTTTTTTCGTGGTGTCTAGCATAAATTCGATAGAAAGAATGAAAAAAAAATGATAAAGCAATGAACATTAATTTTTTCATAAAGGAGTATTAAAATTATTCAGGACAGTACTAAAGCTTTCAAAAAACAATTTTAGTATTTTTTTATTTTATTAATGAGCAATGTAATTGACTATTACTTTTTTGGAAAGCAAAATTAAAGGAAATGTTCATCGATATTAATGAATTGTAGAAAGCGTTTTTAATCATGCGATTGCCCTTTTTTCTATATATTGTATTTCTTTTAATAAATAGTACTTGCTTTGATTTTATGGTATTTTTTTCACTCAGAGATTTTGAGATAATGCTAATTGATTCGTACATTACCAGAAGCAATTAACATTCTCATGAAAAAAAAAAAAAAAAAAAAAAGGAATGCGATATGCAACAAATAAAAAAAATGTCAAAAAAGTATATCGGAGACAAATAATCTTATTTCGCATCAGTAGGAGATGTTAAAAAGACAAGTTGTTTGTATTATCTAAATAACACTCAAGCGATTCTCCACTATATATAGGTTTAAATAAAATATTAGGAATTTCAATAAAATGTATTTTTCATCACCAAAGAAACAAATGTTTTTTTTTTAAAATTTAATGCTATTTTCTTTGAATTAGAAAACAAGAATTTATTTTGCTATATGATTCATTTTCCTATGATAACAATAATGTTAATAGTTAACGATAAGAAAATTAAATGCATAATCAAATATTACCTAAAAATTATTTTTTCTCGTTTGAAGAAAAAACATTTTAGTTTGAAATAACCTTCATCGAGTCCTGGATATATCAATATCCCGGCCTTCAAAAGTTAAGGTACGACCAGGTTTTTGAATCTAATTTGAAAATAAAAGAAAAGGATATTTGGAAGGGGGGGGATGTCGGAAAAGTGAACACAATGTGAGCTATGCGGTCGTGAAAGGTATGATTTGTACAATTTTGAAATCAAATTAAGAGATAAGTAATAAAAATTAAAGAGTTTTATATGAGAAAACTTTTTTAAAAAAAGTGATATTTTAAGGGTCTGATGGGTGTCGAATTCTTCTAGACCTTTTTGCGTTAGGGACGGGGAATACTCTTCTAGATTTATCATATTTTCATTTTTAGTGAGGTTTAAGTAACTGAAAAAATTAATAGAGAGTTTTCTAATAAATTCTTTGAAGGTGGGGATTAATAAGGCTTTTCTAATTTCATCGTTTCTGAAGTACCAATTAGCTTAAGGAATTAATCTGAGGATGGAATTTTGTGATCATTCATGAAGTTCAATGTTATATTTGGCTGGATAGGCCCACATGGGGTACCCATAAAATAACATAGGATATTGATTGGAGGTGTACAGAAGCAACTTGTTTTCAATAGACACTTTGGAGTTCCGACAAATTAAGGGAAATATTCCACTTTTTTTTCTTTGGAACTTCTTACGTGTTTATATAAAGTATAAATAAGACACATATACACATTATGAGGAACTGTTAAATATGTAATTGTAGTATACGAATCCTAAAAAAAAAATAGAAAAAAACAGCATTTAATAATGTACTGATATTTAATCAGGAGCTTATACTAAAACACACTTGTAAATAAAAAATAAAATATAGATTAGCTATCATCATGGCTCCACGTCAAACACTACAAAAAAAATGACTCACCAAGAAGGTAATGAAATTTCGTATTCAAAGACATTTAGACCGAACATGCAAATGATTAAGATTTGGTGTCTAATGAATGAATAGCGGAAGCTACAGCGTATCGGAACTGCGCACTCATTAGGTATATATAAGAAGCGATTCTCAATCTGAAAGTCGAATTTTCTGTTGAATTGCGATTTAGGATTCCTTTCAACGATTGAAAAATTGCCTCGCTCCTTCGAGCTCATTACGAGCAACTGTCACAGTTTGAAAGAGGTCGTATCATTGGATTAAAAGAGGCAAGGCGGGCAAATCGGAGAATTCGCTCGTCATATGGGTCGAAGCAATGCGGCGATTATAAGATGCTGGCAAGAATGGGTGGACAATGGCACATTTCAGCATCATTTGGCAAGAAATACCGCAGGAGACCATCAGTTTGTCACAGTATCACTCCATGCCTCTTCGTGTGGCAGCTTGCATCCAGGCTGGAGGTGGCTCAACACCTTATTGAGCCCGTTGCATTGTAACTATGTAATTCTGAAATAAATCATTCAATTTTTCTGAAATTTTAATTATTTTCTATTCTGTACATATTGTTCCTATCCTCCAACTTTTGTCTCCAACTGACAGCTCGTTCTTAGTCTGTCGCTTTTTTTGTTATAGAGTGTATTTTAATATACTCATTAAATCGTTCCCTCCTCCTCTTCCTTTTCTTTAATTCAAGGTCACTAAATTATATATTCACCCATATGACACAACACTTGCTTCCTCTACAGTATTTGTAATAACAGCGGTATATGTAAAACGCCCAATGACCAACAGAACACTTTTACATTTCGTAACATATCTCTTATACAGAACAAAAAAAATCGTAAACGATACAAACTCTATCTTTGTGTACTGCTTTAAATCATGTACAAAAAACAGTGAATACCCTAAAATGTGATCAATCGGATTGTAATATTGTTTTTGAAAATACTTGTAACACAAAACCCAAGAATAAACTCCCAGTTATATCATCAGGTAAATGGACGTGTTTTATACTTCCACTTCAGTACATGACAGAAATACCATCGAATAACATAATAATAAGACCAATGTTCCATTAAATAGATATAAATCTTATATATGAATAATTATTGAGTTTGTGCATTATAACAGAAATAAAATATTTTCTGAAAATAAGCCCTAATTTTTTTTTCGAATAAAAATTAATTTAAGGTTTATTTTTATTTTCTTAAACAAAATATATGGTAATTAAAAGCATATAAAAACTAAATGTTGTACTTGATTGACTTACTCAAGATTTATTCTAAAATGTACAAATAAACAAAAGCGGGTAAAGAATCTCTCAAAATTTCAACAGTGTGAGTAATTTATAGTATTTTTTAATGGCACATGTGTCAGGCGTGGCCATGCTGTTCCAGAAAAGGCGTAACTATGATCTGGATGTTTGAATGAGTGAGTGATATTATTTAAAATGGCACCGAAACCAGATGAGACCTCTCTGTGCCAAATTAAGTCAGTGAGTGTGAAGCTAGTAAAGTGTAAAGCTGGGATCTAAAGCGTGTGAAAAAAAAATGAAAAGTAAATAAATAATTGCTGGATAAGAAGAAGGGTCGGAAATAGAGAAAGATCGCTAGAGTATTTCGGGGGCGCGTCACCCATCTTTACTAAAGCCAATAAACCCCATAGGAAAGAGAAAGATCACAGGGACCTTGAGGTCAAGATGTCCATACTTTCCTAACCTAGGCAACACCCTGAGGTCTCCCAACTTGGAGAGCTTATCGTCTGATATAATATCGAAGTGTAGAGTGCCCACCTATGCCCCCAGACATTGTGTATCCTTTTTAGTCGTCTCTTATAACATGCAGATGCTACATTGAGACTATTCTTTCACACCCGGGAATCACACGCGTCCAAAATCTTAAGAAAACTGACATCGTTGGGTCAAATGACGGTGGGGGGGAGTTTTATTTAAAAACCTATCGTACATATTATGCTTGGATATGAATTGTTATGTCAAAATCGATTATTGAAACGGACGAAAAGAGTTGAAGATTTCATTTATCTATTTATTGCAAAATATTATATTTATGTATTTAAAAAAGGAATTTGTTTTATTTTAATACATAAATATAATAACGATTTGATAGAGAATCATTTATATTGAGTTTTAAGCGTTTGTCATAAAACAAACTTACAAAGATTTGTTAGCCACATTAAGGATTTCAAAAAGTTATAATCTTTTTTTCAGAGAATAGAGTGATTTGTATGTATGAAACCATCACTTTCAAAAAATAATGTTTTTGATTAATTTTAATAATTATTATTTTGCGTTATTATAAATATTATAATAACGTTTCCAAAGGAGAAATAGAAGACCCCAAATGTTTTCTGTAAGTTTAGACGGACTTAAAAACATATAATTAGATGCATTTATAGTTGAATATGGAAATGTTCCAAAAACGAAAATTTGATTTTAAAACGTGTAATACATAATCGACTATTTTTACATTTGTCTTATTACTGTCAAAGTTTATTTATTTATTTTCAACACAATAGGGTATTCAAAACGCAATTTTTATTCCCATCTCTAAAATAAATTAAGTTCAGATATCTTTCTCGTTCGCAATACTCGATATATTTTCTTATCTTTGGCCGTAGATTCAACCAACGTTAAGTTATTAAAAAAGTAAAGTTCTCGGACGATTAGGGAAAAAATTGTGGAAGAGGAGAAGAGAAAATAAACGGAGATTTAAAAATATATTTATATTTAAGAATCTTCAACGGGAAAAATTAATGACCTATCGGACGTACATTACAGAACAAAATAAAAAATGCTATAAATATATTTTTACTGAAAAAGAGACTTTTCTGAACAAGGAAATAAATTTGATTTTCAAATATGATTAATTTGCAGAGAACTATAAAATTTTTATTCTTGTGGAATTTCTTTGAAAAGATGATGTATTAATTAGATTAAAATAAGAATTTACATTATTGGCTTATTTATATAAAAGGAAATAATTTCAAACAAAGTTATAACAAGTTTTTTACATTACGTCAGTGTATTTCAGTAACATTCTTGTTCTGATGTTATCATATACTACCCATCTTAATAATGTGACTTCGTGATTTTATGAACTTAAATGAAAACTGAGATGTCTTTAACTAGTAAAAATGAGTTAATTTTCATGCAAACTTTAAGTAATCCTCATTGTTTTTAAGAATTAAAGCAATAGGAGCCCTATTTTAATATTATGATGCATGTATGGTTCAATATCTGCTTATGCAAAGAAATAAATCACATTTGTATTTACAAGTAATTATGTATTAACAATTAGTAATGAATATCCGTATTTACTTTTATAAGTTACATAATTAACATTGTGTACATCTTTCACAAATATACTACTATTTCTACAGTATTTATATCTTTAAAAATTAACAGAGTGTTTAAACACATTATATTCTGCACATAATTATAATTTTTAAAATTAAATTGCATAAAATTTAAAACTTTAAAAATTTTATGATTCAAATTTTCCAAATTCGCTTACAAATGTTGAACAATACATTTGCCTGCATATATTGTTCAACATATTCAAATACATTATATATTTGTTAACAAAAAATAACCTATATTCCCACATAGTATAAGAAATAACTTCATTTCGTATTGTACAAATATCAACTCAATGGATAAAGCAGATTTTGAGGAAAGTTTATCGGAATATCCTGAAAAACCGCATTTTGAGAAAAGAACAAATACAGATATTTTTCTCAGTTGTGAGGGAGGGACATGGCATGTGTATTTACAATTTCAAAGTTCAATTTTCACGTAAAATTAATCAAACTCTCATAAGTAATACATCTACGAAGAGCTAGCAAACAGTCTTCAACTCTTAACAATAAGATAAGAAAATACAAAATCTGAAGCATTTGATTATTTCACAATTTCATTAAATTTCTTATGTAGCATTCTGGGAATATTCTGAGAGGGAGGAACTGTCAGAGGAATCGACTTCATCGAATAGAAATACTTTTCGTTTGAAATTCTGATAGAATTTGATTCAAAAACTAAGCAACTTTTATTATTAATCATAGCATTTATCTCAAATTGCACAAACAATTGTTTTTCTATATAATTTGAAATTTTGGAGAATTTGAAATTTTCGCTTGCTCCTAAGGATTTTGCTTCAAAACAATGAAAAAATGCGGATAATTTTAATTATTTTAAATAAATTGAGTTCTTCGTTCGTTCCCTCTTAGACCACGGTAAAAATAGTTCGTGAAATTTTCCAGCTGGCATATAACAAACGGTATTTCTACTGATAAGACATATAAAGTACGTTGGAATATCACTGCTTTAAAGACAGATACTGAAGGAATAAATTTGGTATAAAACTAAGATGAAACTGATATTGATTCTGCCTTTGACTATTCGGAATTTTTCATACTGCAATCTTATATGATAACTAATGCTTTTGTGGACTCAGATGTATATGTGTATGTCGAAAAAATTAAGGTAAATAGTATTGCTGAAGGGAAGCAAAACAACCACTCAGAGGGTGAAGTGTATGATAATGAAGAAGACAAGGAAAACCACTACCTTGTGTAGCATTGAACCTGAGGAAGCAAATGTTGGATAAAAGATTAATCTAATATTTAGCCTGTTTTCAACAATTCGGAAAAAGGAACTTTTGATCCTTCAATTTCGCATTAAAAGTATATTAGCATGAAATAAGATGTGTCAGCGTGTGGCGAGATAATTGACACGGATAACATTACTCAAGAGACCGAAAACAGACAATCAGAGGACGGAATGTGCGGGGATGAAGAAGACAAGGAAATCCAGGAAAAATCCTACTTGGTGCAACAGAAGCTGTCATTCATATACGAGGACTACTCCCTTAGGTAGGGGTTCTTAATTTCTTAGAAATGGCAAAAGTAATATATTTTTGAAAAATTTCCGAATTCCTATACGTACATCAAGCACCAATTTCGTTGTAGTTGCTTTTCTAATCAAAACCCTTGATGAGCCAAGGGATGAGCATTCTTGTGTTTTTATCAAAAAAGTTTCTCAGCAACTTTTTGACCATTATTTTTCGACCTTCTAGGCCTCATCAATGGTCAAAAACTTTATTTCATCCATTAACATCTTCAGAAATTCGAACAGATGAAGACCTGAAGAGGGATTGTTGGTGGTGTCCAAAGTGAATGTTAGAGGGTTGCTTTGTGGCGTTGGATGTTGGGAGACGCGCATTTTCATAGAACAAACACTCTGTCTTCGTTAGTATTCCACTTATTTTGTTTAGTATCGTCCTCAAAAACTTTTAGGGTTTCTCAGTACCTTTCGGTATTAATTACCTCACCATGGGACAAATATTCAATGAGGAGAGTCTTTTTACGATCCCAAATGACAGAGACCATTAATTATTGGACTGAAAGAACGATTTTGAATTTTTCTGCCACTTTAAAACTCACGACACCGATTATATAATACTGTATGTCAAATCACCATTCCAGAAAACAGTTTTATTTCTTTAAAAAACTTGAACGGTGCTTTGGCGTGTGGAATGATTTTGAAACAACATGGCTCACCAATATACTTTTATACACGAATATTTTGTTCTAGCACGAATCCTACAAATTCTCCACCCCTAAAATTCAAATGCTGTTTTAACCGCCTAATACCTCTTTGATTCAGCCATTCGATTAAGGTATTATATTAGCATTTAAAATGTACTATATAAAGTAAAGAGTTTAAATATATTTTAGACTCAGTAGAAGAAAGAAATTTGACTTCTGTGGAAGCATGGAGAAGTTTACGATTATGGGTTGCATTACACATGTATCTTTTGTCATCAAACAATTAAGCTAATTAATCTTAAATGCTTGTTGGAAATTTTTTTTGCCAGTATGTGTCAAAAGTTTCACTGTACAAAAATCAGCTGTGAGTTCTGAAATTATAACTATCTCAAATGCTATTAGTGGCGAAGATTTTAACAACATACAGACGGTTGACATCGTTGAAATGATGCTAGACAGCCCTTTGGATGAGGACGATTTGATCGAATTTATGTCAGTTTATGATAATAAAGAAGTCTATAATGACGAAGTCGAAGGTGAAATTCAACTATTAACAGCTGATTTAATTCACGAGGGCTTGAAATTTGCTACAAGTATGGAACCTTTTCTTACTCACGGTCTAGATATATAGCGTGCATTAAAATTTCAACGTAATCTTTAGTTTTGTGTGGCAGAATATGAAGAATTATATAAGCCACTTGAGAAACAAACAAACAAAAAAAAAAAAAAAAAAAAAAAAAAAACACCCAGAGACCGTTAATA
>BMAW01014915.1:0-31318 GCA_019974015.1 Nephila pilipes | reverse complement strand
AATCAAAAAATACAAAAAATCAATTACTATATAAAAATATAAAAAGTTTATCTTGTCTACCGATGTACATTACTCTCTCTTTTTTCTTTTTTTAAAAAAAAAAAAAATTCAACATACTCCAGTACAGTGACTGATTTTATGAGACGATCTACGCAATAGCTCTGAGACATTATGGTCAGAACCGACTTGCAATTGTTTCTTTTTCATCTTACTTTGATCTCTTTCACTTTTTATTCGGCGTTCAACTTGATTCCTAGCCCTTTAGCAAATTATGCCGGGCCCGTCTTTTTCTTCTCCGTTTAGTTCTTCCATAGATAATATGCATTTTTACTTATCTCCCATCTGGTGATTTCAGCTTCTCTTCCAATTCATTTTATTTTGTGATTTATTTCTCTAGATTCCTCCCGATTGCTCCTATGAGCTTGTACCGTGTTACTTTTGACCGTACCCTCCTTCAGGAGTTGGTTTCTCTTTCTCCCTTCTGATTTCCGACTTTCCCCCCTAGGGTTAGTTTTGGTTTCGTTTCGTTCGCTGCTTGTTTTACATTTCTCTCCTCTTGATCCTCTGCGGATTTTCGCTCGGCGCTCTGTCGTCCCCCTCTTAGTTTTCTCTTGAGGTTTCAATCTGACTTCCTTTCGGTGGTTAGATTGGAATTTCGTTATTTTTCTCGATTGATTTCCCACTTCATCCTGCGCTTCATTGTTTTATTGTTTTTCGGGTGTTTACTCACCTCTTTTAAGCGTTAACTTATTTTGATTCTTTTTTACCTCTCTTTTATCCGGAGTATAGGACCTCTCTTTTGAGGATTGGGACTCCGAATCATGTATATCCCACTTGTACATCACGTTACAATATACCACGGCAAAAACCTTTCATGACTAAGTTATGCTCTTTGCCTATCTCATTCTTATCGATACAAGTCGTGGTTATATTCAACCTTGATGTAATCTTATTGGGTTAGGAGAACTATTGTCAAATAGTTCAAGGGGAGCAAAGGGACATATGCAACCCCTCCCCCACGAATGATTCTGGAAATTGAAGGATTTTTGGATAAAATTCTTTAGTATACTATAACAGATGTTCTAAACTTTACACAAAAAAAAAAATTTTTTTTTCCTTAAATTTTTCATCAATGAGAGAAAAAATGATTCTATCGAAAATAATCCCTGAAAGAAGAATAGAAGTCTTTTTACTGTCTCCGATACGTTCCCTTAGACGAGTGCTTTAAGACGAAGAGAGGAGGATGCACGTTCCCTGCCAGCAGATATCCAAACCCTAAGCCACGCAGAATGCTTGGCGAGAGACTGCTCAGTCAAACGATTTGTTGCGAAAAGCTTCCATGCGCATGCGTGCTTATGGTGAGTTGACTGGTGTAATATGTGATAACTGGGAAGAAATCTATCCTCTCTGGAAAAGTATTCCATGCAATGATTTTAATGAATTAAAATGTTTTTTAAAGAGTAAAAAAAGTTATGAAGGGATTTTGAATTAAATGAATTTACAATTTTAGAAACGCAATTTTCGTTAGAAATTAATAATGTTGGTTAATGATCAAAATAATGATAGTTAATACCTGTTGGAATATTTTGAATATTAAGACAAAGCCACAGAAAGAAAACCGATTCAGAAGAACCTCTTGAGTCTCAAGCTCACATTTTTCAACCGATTTTCTTGTATCAAATTTGAGATTAATCATCTTAATAGGATTACAAAACACGACACATAGTCATTTTTTTAGGAAAATAAAAAAAAAATATCTAGATTTTTGTATATGTCCATTATAATGGACATTGGGTCTTCGTCTTTCAAAAACACATTTTACAAATAAACAAAAAAACGGCAAAAATACGTATTTTAATTAACTCAAATGCAAGAAAATAACTTAAAATAGAAAAATATTTTTTTATAATTTATGAAAAGAGTTACAATTTTTAGAAATCTTATTACTCACACATTTGGTTTGGTTTGATTAACGTCGCCTAGAGACTTAGCGCTCAAGCGCTATTGGCGACGGACCTCGTAATTTTGAATCTCGGTCAAATGACGAGGACGACACCTGAGCTGGCACTCCCTTCTCCTGGGAGGACTTGGGGCCCCGACGGATTTAACGAGCGTGAGTGAGTGAGTGAATGTAAAGTTTATTGGCGCAAGAGCCAGATATGGCTATGCTGCGCCAAACAAGATTAAACTGTGGTCTAGACGTGAAGGTGAAAAAAGTTAAAAGTGGTTGACAAGAAAGATCGCTAGGGTATCCCAGGAGTGCGTCACCCGCGGATTTAACGATCATCAGCCCCGGCTACACGACGGATCTTTAGCGGTAACAAGGTTCGAACCCATGAATCGAGGAAAATCGCCAACCACGAGACCGCAGCTATGACCACTAGGCTACCACGGCCACAATTACTCACACACACTAAATTTAAGGGATCTTCGATATTTATATAAAAAATATCGAAAAAACCCTATCAATGTATTTCCTAAAAACAATTATTTTGCACTGTAAAACAAAAATATTGCATTTCATTCTCTTTATTTTTTTTTTTTCAGGTAAACGTTCTCATTCTTACACCTTACAAAATTCTTAATGTTCATCCTTTTTAGAAGACGTTTGATTTATTTTTTTATTATGAGGAGTGGAATGCACTCTAAAATTAAGTCTTTTGCGCTCATGTGGGCCGCGGTAGCCTAGTGGTCAAGGTCGTGGACTCGCGGCCTGGATGTTAGGAGAGGGGGGTGACAGCGCAGGCGTCGTCCTCGTCACTTGACCGTGATTCAAATTACGAGGTCCGTCGCCAATAGCCCTCGTGTTGCTTCTAGTGCGACGTTAATAAAAACTGAACTAAACTAAAACTTTTGAGCTCACGTGTGTCTGTTTCTTCATCATTAGAATCACCATCCAGTCAGAGGGCCTCAGCAATAGTTCTGCAATTATGGTTTTAAAATCTAAAAATTGCATGCATTTTCTACCCACATTTGATTTTTGATCTTCTTTCATTAAAATCCAAGCACTCACAACATTGAGATCAAAGAAATGAAGAACTGTTTTGATCGCCAATTTCTTTGTGTTTGTCTTAGTTCTATAATAGCAGATAATCCTATCAATTCCCCCCCCCCAAGTTGATATATTCTTTTACTACTGCTGGTCTCGGCACACTTTAATGCATTTTTTCTCCTTTTTTGACCAACGTTTACATTTATCACGGGGTTCTAATCCAATGAATACAGCAAAACAGCTTTTTTTTTTATCGTACCATTTTACGGTGCATATTTCATAATCATGACGCACTGACATGAGAAGAACCTCTTTCTATTTCTGACAATTTTTTTCTTCTTTTGTATCACTATTAGAAGGCTCATCATTCTCGCTTGAACTATATTCATCTAATATTTTGCAGCGAATCTCTTCTACCTGCCTTACTAATTAGGCAAAATAAGACGTTCTCTTTAGCCTAGTTGGTTAAGGAATGACAAAAAGCGACCCGTCAATTTTCCTTCGGATCAGCTGGTTCCGGGATAGGAACAGTTGTTGATGACCTTGGAGTGAAAAGGTGCCAGATGTTTCGACTTCGGCGACAATCTGGACTGAACCACTTCTCTCTAGTGATCACAACCCCATATTCGTCACCATCCAACTTCAACACCACAGTAAACCAAGATCCACCAAGTTATTTACCAACTGGTTTAAATTCCAATCTATCCTTGACTTCTCTATAGAAGGGAACCCAAAAATATCCAATACAGATGAAATCAACTCCTCAATAGCTCAGTTCACAGAAAACATCACGCAAGCGATCAATCAGTCTAGTAAAGTAAAATTCATCCAGCATCCAATCTCTGACCTCCCTCCTCACATCATCATGAAAATTAAAGAAAAAAACAGGATCCGTAAGCAATGGCAAACCTCCAGATTTCCTCCCATCAAAAAAATTCTAAATCAAATCCAAAGAGAAATCAAGAAGGACATCGCAAATCATAACAATCAGAAATGGAACAAAGCACTATCTGAAGCATCTACGGAAGACCTTTCTCTCTACAAAATTGTCCAGCAAGTCAAAAAAAAAAAAACCCCTGCAAAACCCATCCCTCCTCTCCTATCGTTCCGTGGTCTTGTTTACGACACAAGAAAAAAAAGCCAATATTTTTACTGATGCCCTCGAAGACTCCTTTCAAGAAGATAGCCAGAACTATTCGGACTCCCACATCGAAAAAATTGAAAGAAAAGTTGATAACTACCTCCATAGTGAAGCCTCCACTCCACGCCTCACCTCCCCGTCAGAACTTGGTTCCATCATTAGAAAACTAGAAAAAAATAAGGCCCCTGGTAAAGACCAAATCAAGAACATAGCACTGCAATCTCTTCCTCTCAAGGCGGTTACTCACCTCACCAAGATCCTAATAAGATGCCTAACGCTCAACTACTTCCCTCCTGCATGGAAACACTCCATCATCACGTTAATTCCTAAAGCCGATAAAGATCACTCCCTTCCATTGAACTACCGCCCAATCAGCCTGATTTCATCTATAGCAAAAATTTTCGAAAAAATCCTCCTCACCAGATTAGAACTTCACGTCACGACTAACAACATCCTCCCCCCAGAGCAACATGGTTTCCGGCCCAAGACTTCGACGTCGCATCAACTCCTCCGACTCTCCAACAAAATTATCTCCGGCTTCAATAGTAACCAGACTTCGGTCGCTGTCTTCCTCGACGTCGAAAAGGCTTTCGACCGCGTATGGCACGACGGATTAATATTCAAACTCATCTCCCTCAATTTCCCACCATACCTCATCAAAATAATCAACAATTATCTCAGCGACAGAACTTTCCAGGTGAAAATTCAGAATACCATCTCAAGAATAGGAAATATCAGGGCAGGTACGCCGCAGGGCAGTATTTTAAGCCCCCTTTTATTTTCTATCTTCACGTACGACTTCCCCACCTCATCTAATCTTCAACTCTGCCTCTACGCCGACGCCGACGCCATCATCAGTCAAGCTGCCAATCCCAGCACCTGCACCAAAAAAATCCAACTCTACCTCAATAAACTACAGACCTGGCTTAAACTCTGGCGCATCTCCATCAATCCTGAAAAATCTGCTGCAATAGTCTTCAAAAAAGGCAACTATAAAAATAAACTTCCAAATCTCACCTTACGAAATAAGAACATTCCATGGGCTAAAAGTACTAAATATCTCGGGATTATCATCGACTCCAAGCTTAACTTTAACCAACACCTATTAGAAGTTCAAAGAAAATTCAAAAAAAGACTGTGCTTCCTCATGCCTCTACTAAAAAGAACCTCCATGCTAAATCTCCGAAACAAGAGACTGGTTTACCTTCAATTTCTCCGCCCCCTCCTCCTCTATGCCTGCGAAGTATGGGGTGCCACCTCCACCAGGAACATCAATAATCTTCAACTTCTACAGAACAGAGCGCTCCGCATTATTGTCAGTGCTCCAGTCTACATCCCCAGACGTGTTTACATGATGATTTACGAATTCCCTCCATCCCAAATCAAATCAGGAAAAACTCTGTCAACTTCCAGAAATCTGTCAGACTGCACTCTAACCCTTCAATTCAACAGCAAACTGATCCTGGACCCTCTACTACCTACAGATTCCCTCATCTAGCCACTCAATGTCCTAGCCTCTTCCCAGATTGATTGTAAAACTATTTTTTTCTTATGTTTTTCTATTTTTTGTAACCTTCTCATTCAATGTACTCAAACGGAGAAAGAGCGGCTCGAACTGGCCGCTGGTACTCTAAATAAAAGCTCATCCTAGACTCTGAAAAGTTTAGATTTGACCTTTGAAACCGTGTTGGAATGGAGGAATAATATTCGAGCTATTGGCGGGGTGCTGCAGTCTAACTAGGAGAAATTTTTCGAATACTTTTGCAATTGTACTCAATAAGCTGATTGGTCTATAATTTAATGGAATCTGACTATCTTTACCCGGCTTGGGGAGAAGAGTAACAATTGCATGCAACATGTGAGGGGGGGGGGTTCATTTTTCGCTTGCTGAACTAGGCCAAAAAGGGAAGGAAAGGGATTGTTCCATTAGTGTGTACAAAGGGGATCAATCTTCTTCCCCACTGAATGCAAGGAGTGGTTGACATTTACAACCGCTTCATCATTTTTAATTTACAATGAAATTTATAGTCACTTTACAATGGTTTTGAGAAAGCTATTGTATATTTGTGTGAAGGAAGGAGAAGAACGACCTTCATTTCCTTTGACTTTTATAGCCGATATCTCAACGAAGGGCAGAGGGTCTATTTCAGAAAAGTTCTTAGAATAAAGGGAACCTCCAAATAACCAGATCAAAAGCTACCCCATCTCTTTAAGAACTTATTGGGTTGGAGGGAAAGTTCTGTCGTATTTTAAATAGGCAGGTGATTTTTCTTGTAAATAAAAAAACATCTGGCTAGTGAGTCATTCGGATTTTTTTTTGTTGTTGTTTGTTCTTTTAGATGCTGTATAATATAAAAGGAGTCCTTTTTTACTGTTCATCATTTGCATGTGATATTTAAAGTGAAAAACATGTCAGTAGATAAAGTGCATTTACGACACTGCATTTTGTATGAATTCCAAAAAGGAAGAAACGCATCAGTTGCATGTAAAAATTTATGTGCGGTATTTGGAAAATATATTGTAAATGTCCATACTTGTCAAAGATGGTTTAGCAAATTTCGTTCCGGGGATCTGAGCCTCCAAGAAAGTGATCGATCTGGACGACCATCCAAGATCGATAATGATGTTTTGCGATCCATGTTGGAAAATAATCCACATTTAACAAGTCGAGAAATTGCAGAAGAGTTTGGCATTCATCATACAACTGTTAGAGATCACATTAAATCTCTTGGGTTTGTGTTAAGGCTCCCGTCTACCCGTCATTTTGGTTTCGTGTGTTAATCCTATGGAATTTTGACTTTAATTCTCACACCTTTGCTATTTGATTTATTTGAATGCAATAAAGTGCATTTGAAAGAGCAAAAAATAATGAATGCTTCTGTGGAATTACTTTTTTCCCTAAGATTTTTAAAAGTATATTTATTCTGATTTTAATTATTCGTTTTTGAGTTTTTCGGTCTTTAAAGAATATTTTCAAATATTTTTAAAAATCGGAGGGAAAAAGTAATTCCACAGAAGCATTCATTATTTTTTGCTCTTTCAGATGCACTTTACTGCATTCTAATAGATCAAATAGCAAAGATGTGAGAATTAAAGTCAAAATTCCATAGGATTAATATTACGTCCACGAAATCAAAATGGCGGGTAGACGGGAGCCTTAAAGCAAAGTGTTTGGTTCCACATGAATTAACGGAAAGGAATTTGTCTGATCGTGTAAGAATGTGTTCATCACATCTGATTAGACACAATGTGGAGCCGTTTTTGGACAAGCTGGTTACTGGAGATTAAAAGTGGATTCTTTACGAGAATATTAAGAGAAAAAAATCTTACTGCAAACCAGGAACATCACCAGCAACAGTTCCAAAACCAAGTATCAAGTCAACGAAAAGTACTGCTTTGTTTGTGGTGGGACAGGAAAGGTCCAGTGTACTAAGAGTTGCTGAAACAGGGAAAAACCATTAACGCGTATCTGTACTGCAATCAGCTGGATAAATTGAATACAGCAATCAAAGAAAAAAGGCCAGCATTAGTGTCCAGAAAAGGAATAGTGTTCAACCACGATGATGCTCGACCGCATACTGCAATGTTGACACAACAAAAACTGAATGCGTTAGAATGGGAAGTCCTTAGTCACCCACCTTATTCACCTGACATTGCATCATCTGATTATTACCTGTTCAGATCTCTGCATAATTATCTAACGGGAAAAAAAATTCAAGTCTTTTGAAAGGGTTTCTAAGGCAGTTGCTGAATATTTTAACTCCAAGGACGAGAACTTCTACAAAGCAGGAATTCACAGGTTACCTGAAAGATGGCAACAGGTTGTAACAAATAACGGAGCATATATAATTGATTAATATTAAACACATATTCTTATAAATGAATTCAAATATCTTCTTTAAAATACGACAGAACTTTCCCTCCAACCCAATATAATGGTTTTTCAGATCATTATCCTCGCTAGCAAAATATTTGGAACTAAATTTTAGCCACCTTGATACAATCAAGGCAGCGGATTCGGTTTGAATTAACGAGCGAAAAATAGTAAAAAGCATAATTTTTTTAGAACAAATGTATTCGACGATGCATATTTTTTATATTATTTTGTACAATGACGATGAATTTTTTTTTTTTTTTTGTTTGTTTGTTAGGCTAAGAATAAAAACATTTCTCGAGTAAAGAATATAACATTAAATGTTATATTCTTTCATGTTGTTGAATTCTAAGAGGTTTTAATCAATCTTATATCACCATAAGCCGTAAAGAAATTATTCTTATCTAGAAAGACTGCCGAAAAATTCTGAAATAAAATTATTTCCATGAATGTCACCGAATTCTTTAATCAGTCGCCATCTGCGGGTTCGAATTAAAACATACTTGTTTCTCAAGTACAAAAACGATACCAACTTACAAACGATTAAGCGGAGTAAATAACAAATTACTAATTACGTATTAATGTTGAAACAAACGATAAATATTAAATTGAATATATTTTAAGGTGAATTTAATTATTGTTACAGTTTGATGACAAATTTAACGTGTATCGGCCCCATTATATGTTCAAAACAGGAAAAAAAAAAAAAAAAACAAGTAAGTTTTATGAATTCATCGATACTAGGTGTTCTCAATAATTAGTGATCAATTACTATTTAATCAGTTACAGATGATATCAGAAGTAATTATGACACCTATTTGAGTTTCCATCAGCCCTCAACTATTTAATATATTGAGGGGGAATGCGCAGGAATTCATTAAAATAAAATTGTATCGTGTTCTCTGTTTTCTCCTTTTATTACATTAAATAAAAACAATATTGTGTAGATATAATTAAAAAAAACTACTACCCGTAATTTTTTTTTTAATCTTTTTTTTTTTCTTCTCGAGAAAAAGAAATTATTACTTGGTGTTCCTAAATGTACCATTTACCTAACAGAAACATGCATGTGTGTGTAGGGGTGTCTTAAGATTTCTTGAGATCCTGGGCCCTTATGAAGAAATAGGCCCCATCTGCGATCCTTTCACTAATTTGGTGTACATACCTGTACATATCAATAAAAGCATCCATAGTAAAATGGAAGTTTATGTAAATATTCGTTTTCTACATTTTATATTTGCAAAATTATGTATTAGTTCTTGCATTGATAACAAGTAATAATATCGTCTGATACAATATACTCTATATTATTTAAACACTTTCCTGCAATAGAATCTTACATGTACCTTTTAAATTAATTTACATCAAAATTATGGGTTACGTTTTTTCTGTTTAATACTCTATTTATAAAAGTAAGATACAAAAACACAATTCCTGCGATCAGTTTGTTTCAAATGAATAGGATATGAAATATGCCTATCTTGTTTTTCATGTAACAAAATATTTAACATTCTTCTCCATAAATCTATTAATTTAATATACCTACTTTCATTTCCGAAACCTAAAGAATCCTAAAAACATAATTTCTTGACACTTAACTTAGCCACTTATAAAATCCAGTTACGCGACACATTAATGGGAATGAAAATAAATTCTGCATTCTTAAGGTGGTTAAAATTATAGAACTTTCCAAGAGTTAAAATTTCAAGTAGTTATTACGATCACAATCGTCCTCCTTGTTAAAATTAATATTGCGTTCAACAATGTAATTTTTTAAATTTTCGTCGTTTACTATTGAGGTTTGAGATATTCGAATAATACTACAGATTCTTTTAGCTTATATTTTTGAAATTGTTCCATTTCATTCGTCAATTTTGATTCCAGGGGGGGGGGGGGGGGAGAGAAAAAAAATTTAATAAAATATATAAAAAAAAAACTGGCAATAAAAAAAAAAAAACAGAAAATCAAAACTTACATGAAATCAAACAAAAAAGAACACTAAAATAAAGTTTTATGCAAAGTTTTGCAAAAAACAGATTTAGCCATAAAAGGTGTGCTTTTTTTTTCAATAATTACTTAATTAAATATAAGAATTAAAGTAAACGATGAAATACAGATAAATGGACAGTTGTAAACTTTAACGATGTTAAAATTAATGGAAACGATAAATTATAAAATTGAATATATTTGAGCTAAATGTAATTAAATTAAAGCATACGATAAAGTTTTTAATTGAATATAATTAAGCTAAATTTAATTAAAATTGAAGCAAATGATTAAAAAAAATTTAAGTGATCTGTTACGCCAAAAGTGATCCACCTAAAACAATAGCTCCTTAGATGGCTATATTAGTAAATCAATATAAAATCATTTGACCCCAAAACATTCCAAGAAGGAAGCCAAACTAAAAAGACGAAGTTAGAAATTCTTGAAGGGGAAAAAAATGGCTGCCTCATAGCTGTCTGAATAATGTTATTTATTTTCAGTCATATTTTGATTCTAGTTTACATATGAATTAAGGTAATATATAAATTGATAAGTAAATAGAATACTTAATTTTTATATTTGTTTCGCTTCAATCCAATAAAAAAATTGGGGGAAATTTGTTACATATTTTTGACAATCGAGTTCATTACTGGTAAAAGCAGGTATCAGACATATATTACTTATATTTTAATATTTGCAGGTCTTAGGAACGAATCAGGACGTGTAATGCTCACTTTTTTGAGTGGCAACGATACAATGGTTACTGGCACATTATTTCTGGTCTCTTTTTGTAGATCGCCAAGTTAACCATACGGCTTGTTATTTAGCCAAGCTGTATTACATTCATAAGAGATTTCGTGCAGTGAGGTTGTATTTATCCGTGGTTGCTAGTTTTGATACTGATTATTTTCTTGAAATTGTAACGTATTATTTTTATTTCACTGTTCTTCATTGTTGATTGATTTCATTTGTGTTTAAATTTTCTGCTTTTTTAATTTCCAGGTTTTTTTTAAACATATTTGCTAGATTAATGTTTTGTTTTTTTTCTCCCAGGGATCAAAATTGACGAACGAAGTAGACCAATTACAAAAATATAAGGTAAGGGAATCTTTAGTATTATACGTGTCCCAATCATCAAAATTTGAGAATAAATGTTTTAATATTTATATAGCTGAAAGCAACATCATTTTAAACGAGGAGGAAGGTTTTGATTGTGATAACGTACATGAAATGTTGAATAAATGTGACAATGGTATTTATAAGAGATGAAGTCACATTGAAGGTGCTCTTGTTCATTATAAATATTCAAAATGCTGCATATTGTGTAGAAATACATATTTTACTTTACAATCTTTTTCTAATCACCGTAAAATCTGCGAAGGATATATATACCGCTATTGAAAATAAGAATGACAAAAAAGGGATCGGTCAAGCAGGGAAAAAAGCAGTATTAGAATGTAGTATTTATCTAAAAAGTTTTTCATATTATCAAAATTACAGAAACATACTGAACGAGGCTCAAATTCAACTTTGCTTTATCCTTGTCCACATCTTGAGTGTATTTGTTTAGGTACTTGGTACAGTCGTTAACACATGGAATAAATATGATAACGAATGAAATAAATTTTGAAGATAAGTTTTCAATTATGGCTAGAAAATGAGAGTGCTAGAACTTTTTCTTCTATTAAAAAAAACTTACTGTTGAGAAAACAACGGAAACAAATGTTTATTCATATTACAGTTGTCAGTCCGTAATATCAAAGCCATATAATAGGAAAACTAGTTGAAGATATGTCAAAGGCTTAATTCCCCTAAATGAATGTCCTGCTCGATTCATTGTTTTTGAGACGGATAAAATATCATTTTTAAGTCCTTTTCAAAGCATAATCATGAATTAAAGGCCTCAAAGCATAAAACTTTAACCAATTAAAAAGACTTGTTGGGAATTTATTAAAGCTAACCTTCGAATGGGTATCGAGAAAAGTACTGGAATGTGCTCGCTGTAACAGAAAAATGAGGAGTGATCGAGATAACTATTTTGTAAAAGAATCCTTTTTGACAAACAAGAAAGCCTAACATATTACGGGAATTCTTTGAAATTACTTTTACTGCTCTATAAAAAAGATGCTGGTTGAAATTATTAATAATAAATTGCTTAATGAAACTTATAATTGTATTTTTTTTATATAAACCTCTAGGACAAGATATAGTTTCATGTTCTAAAAACTTAAAAAAATTGCCAAATAATTCATTAGTAATTGGTTGACAAACAGCTGAACAAAAAGAAATGATGGTAAAAAGCTGTAATAAAATATTATGTATTGATTCAACTCACAAAACCAATGAGTATGATTTCTATTTAATGAATTTAATCATACCTGATTAATATGGAATAGGTTATCCAATTGCACATTTCATCACAAAGGAATTAGATATGGAAACTATGCATTGTTGTTGTTTTTTTTGACAGCATAAAAGAAAGATTTTGATTTCATTTATTTCTTTGATTCTATTGCAGGTAAGTGTTTATATAATATCTAATATATTGCATCAGTTGATATTAACTCATGTTATTAATGCAAGCAGAATTATATACACTAGGTAAGTTTATTCGTGTAGCTTTTTAATTATTTAAAGTACAATATAAAATGAATATTATAATTCTTCTATTTCATTTGTATACTATTAAAAATTCGTTATTTTGTGTAGCAAAAATAATTGTGTGAGTTTTTTAAAGTGTGAAGGAATATATATCCTCTAAAGAACCTACCTTTTCTGTTGGAAAAGGGGTTAATGCATTTACATACTATACCTCCTGGGTGATGTGGAAAATTGTGGAGATAAACCAAATGCTCATGTCATGTATTACTTTAGGAAAATATTTTTAATAGTTCTTATTTTCTAAGCAATTATCCATTTTATTATGTGTATCATTCAATCGAGTGCTGGAGACATTCTTGCATATCGGAAGTTTTTGATACAAGAAAATGTTAGATGGGATTTCCATCTGTGGTGACATTAACTGTATTATAATTGCTTCATAAGTTGTGAAAGACTTTCTGAAGCATCAAAATTTGTAAAAAATAATAGGAAAGTTATATTTATGTGAAAAATATGTGTAATGGATCGCTCTCTATACAATATGAAATGTATTTATTATAGTTGTATATTAAATATTATTACAGAAACGATATATATGTATATGTTAGCTAACTCGTAAAATCAGGAATACCAAGTAGTAATTTCTTTTCCACGAGGAGAAAAATTACACAGATTTAAAAAAAAAAACAAGGGTAGTAGTTTTCTTATTTACAGCATTTGCAGTATTGCTTTTATTTGATATAATAAAAGAAAAAAGCAGAGGATGCAATACAGTTTTATTTTAATTAGTTCATGTGCATTCCCCCCCCCCCCGCAAATATATTAAATAGTTGATAGTTTATGGTAACTAAAATATGCATCACAATAACTCTGCTATCTTTAACTTATTAAACAGTTACTAGTTGCTAATTTTTGAGCAACTAGTAACTGTTTAATAAGTTACTTTTGCTGTTTTGAACATATAATGGGGCTGATACACATTGAATTTGTAAAAGCTCCCAAGTCTTCCCCCTCTTGGTATGATGGGGAAGTTTGGAGGAGGAGGTACCAAACAAGTGTGGTCCGCGTTACTTAACATAGACTCAAAATAATTCGATATAAAAACCAACGTTTTTAAAAATAACGTTTTTATATGGTGGCAAAGTTTATTAGAGAAAATTATTGAAATATTAGTTAAAACTGTTAGTTATTTTTAACTTTAAAATTCACTTAAAGAGAGACATTTGTGAGAGTTTTAAAAAATTCATAATACTCATAAAATCAAAACATGCATTTAAAAGTTCGTAAGTCATTCTATTAAAAAAAGAATGGGAACCAGAATTCAGAAAAAATTATTGTGATAAGACATGGTGCCAAATATTGGAAACTTTCTTTCTTGCAAATGATTACTGACTAAAAGTCAGCAACCCTTACTATCTCGGAGATAGTTAAGGGGAGATAGTATCTCCCCTTTGTGAGTACAAAAGTTTTACGATACCCCATGCGGTGTGGGGAGTGCCCGGTGTTCCCAGAGGGAGAAAGAAATTTTTCCTCAATCCTAAAAGCGCCGAGAGGAAAGAATATTTTGACTTATTAAAATTATTGAAATATTAGTTTAAACTTGTTGCAAACGTCTAAATATTGCATTGTTAGGCGAGTACGAATGATTCCCAAAATTTCAAAGCTCTAGCTTGATGGGAAGTTGGTTAAATTAACGATCGAAAATTTGATGACACACACTCACACCAAGTGAAATTCAGAAAAACGTTTTAATTACTAGGTCAGTCGTCAATAGCCTTCATGTTCCTTCTGAGTGTGACACTACTGAGCAATCATTAAATCAATTAGTAGTAAGCAAATGGGGAAAAACTGAAATCACCGTTTTATTTAAACTATTTCTATTTGAGTGTGAGAACAACAAAAAAGTGCTTCAAGTTGCATTCTCTTCCAATTTCTGAAAAATGACAAACGTTAAGTATCGCATTAAATAATAATTACAAATAAGCAAGTTACTATTTGATTTTTAGAGCTGTTACAGAAATAATCAATAAAAAATATCACTTTGCATGTTTAACAATTAACTGCACAAATCATGGGATTTTTTTTATTATTATTAATAAATCCTTCAGTTACAGAGAAAGCTCAAACATCAAAATTTATTCAAGTTCATCAAGTTGTAAAAATAATTAAATTCAGCTTACAATATTTTCAAATTTTTTTATCTTTTGTTTCAAAAGAGTCACTCCACCAAACATTTAACTAAAAAAAAGTTTTTGGAGAAACGTTCTTATGTCAAAACGGCAAGCAAAACTTAAAATACCTGTATTTATCCCGAGCAAGCTCTGCTTGTTTTCGATAAATGATTAGGATGTCTTATGCAACGAAAGCAATAACCATTTTTCATTAAAATCTCTTTTCTTTTTTTCCAAAGGCAATGAAAAAGCAAATCTACACTTCAAGGATTCATATAATGAGTCATTATAAAATATGTATAGATAGCTTTTAGCATTATTTTCAATGGATAATAAAGCTGTTGCTTTAAAAACATTTTTATTTCGTTTGTTATTCTTAGTTAAATGTTTTGACGGAGTGACAAATATTAATAAGTAATCAGTAATTAGTCGTTTGCATATCTTTATCGTTTATAAGTTGGGATCGTTTCTGTACTTCAGAAACTAGTATATTTTAATTCGAATATACATATGCCGATGGATTAAAGAATACTATGATATACATAAAAATAATTTTACATTAGAACTTTTCCGTAGTCGTCCAAGTTAAAAATATTTTTTTACGAGTAATGGTATTAAAAGATTGTATAAAGCTTCATAGAGTTTTCAACAACAGTACAATGTTATAGTCTTTACTCCAGGTATGTTTTTATTTTTAACCTTACAAGTAAAAAATACATCATTGTACAAAATAATATAAAAATTATACATCGTCAAATATATTTATTCTAACAAAATTATATATTTTACATTTTTTCTCTTGTTAATTCAAATTGAAATGTTGATGAGTATCTTCTGTATAATTTAATCTTTCATTTATTTATTTATTTTTTCTTTTGCAGTAAAAATTATTATGATACATGACATGAAAAATTTGAGTTAATGAGCTTTTTTTATTTTGGAAAGAACTTTCAGGATTTTTAAATTTATGTTTTGATAAAAAGGAATACAATACCGGAGCATATGAGAATTTATGTGATTATATGTGTCATGGTACTATTGGTTAACACTACATTTGCTGCTTTGATGGAATCTAAATGACAAAAGTTAAGCTCAAAATATTTGTTTTCTGAAGACGAAAATCTGAAAAAAAAAAAAAAAAAAAAAAAAAAAAAAAAAAAATTTTTTTTTTTTTTTTTTTTTTCTGAAAAAGTTATACGGTTAATAGTTATATGATGCCTGAATTCTTTTCGACGAAAAAGAATTTACCTTTTATTCAGCGCAATTTATATTTGGATGAAAAAAAAACTATTACTAAAATTAAAAGCTAGAGTTTAATTTACGACGCACCTTTCTCTTGAAAGGAAGGAATGGCCTCAAAATAGCTATCGTATTAAATTAAAAGTAATAGGAAGTTCCATAATTAAATAGAAAAATTAAGTTTTCAGAAATAAAATTCAAATTCACGTATTCTAAATAGCGATGCGATCTATTCAAACATTGGAAGAGTTAGTAAAAATATATGAAAAAACAAAAGTGGATATCGAAACAGCGATAATACGAGCGAAAGATACGGACACTTGTCCAGAAATTAGCAGTCAAGTTTCTTTATCTTTAGATTCTTCAGTTAAAAGCATTCGTACAATTACAGTAAGAATTCTCAGTGAACCAGAAGGGGTTGGTTTTTTTTTTTTTTTTTTTTAAATCTTTAAAATGTGCATTTGGAGCTAAAAGTGTTCCAGATAAATATAAGCTCGAGATTTTACTAAATTTACTGTAAGAAAATAATTACTTAAAGATGATGATCTCAACTTGTGAAAAAATAAAGTCTTCAATACTTCAAAAGTTTGAGCCTACTCTCTAAGAATATTAAGAGAATTTTAAAAAAAAAAGCAATGCGTCTCAGTTGTGAATCATAAATACAATTTACGATTGATTATTTACAAAGTGGTAGTACTGTTTAAAAACTGGGAGACGTTTCAAGTATTGAATCATTAAAAGAATTAATTGTTCCTGGATAAATTGTTCAGTTCGTTAGTTAAAGAGATCGCTTTGCATAAGTATTCGTCAAGAAAATAAATGATTCCATAACACTGACGAGCGAAAGAAATAATTTATTTTATTCATCTCGTGGCAAAACATAAAATGAATGTTAATTTGTACCGCAAAAGTAATAATAGTTAATAGAGGCATGACTAGAAAAATTTTTTCGAATGATAAGCATTAAAAATGTGTCTTGCGTAAATCTGAAAGCCACTGTTTAAGTAAATGTCCACAAATATAACCAATTATCTGTAAAGAATAGAATTAGTTAAAAATAATTCCCTTTGTTTTAATTGCTTGTAATTCAATAAAGTTATGTTTTGCAAATCAAAAATCCTTTGTTGATGCTGCCTCAAGTAACATCATTTTTTCGTCGTGTTTTTCTCAAAATCAAAATTTTGTCGCAGCTAGAGAACCTCCCTAGAGAACAGTTGCACTTCACCACCACTGCTTCTTCCTCGATTTAGCAGCTTCCCCCCTCCCCCGACACTTTTGTGTCACCTCTTACTTCAAACCGAGAAAAATATTCCCTAAGTAGGGATTGATGCTCGATAAAATATTAGGCCCGTTCCTAGAGAACAGAAAGAGTTCGTTGCCCCCCTCAAATGGCGAACTTTCTCCCCCTTCAAAACGATAAATAACGGAGGGGTGAATTTAGGTACAGAAAAGGAATGTTTGAGAAAGGGGACTCGTTATTTACTGCGGTCAAGTTACTGCGATCTTTTTCCTGAGAAGCTTGTGCACAAAACGAGAGTAATCGGTGGCAACGAGTAATTTTATTTCGCAATAGTGTGTGAATAGACTTAAATTACAAAGAAAAAAAAATAAACGTTTTAGTTTTCGGATTGAATAACTCGGAGTTAATGATTCAGTCTGGGTAAATGCAACGATCACAAGTAGAGAAGAGAATTACGAGACAAATACAAATTTTTTTGTGGAGCCGCGAATTGCAGATATGATTTCTTCTCAGTCATTTAATGCTTGTTTAGATAATGTAAGTAGTGAAAAATTGGCTTGTGAAATTTTTAATATTCCGGGTAATATTGATCTATTGCAGCAGAATTTTGTTTTATGACATTCTTATATCGGGACAAATAAAGCTTTTGAATATAAAATTAATTCTTCCAAATAATAATGTTTGGCTTTATTGTGAGTGGGAGTATACCGGTTTCTAAGCTCCGTTGTGGATTGATTAAAGACAGTATTGATTCAGAAAAGACGATGAGAAAATTTTAGGAAATCGAAAATATAGATTCCGAGACAATAAAAAATAAAGAGAATAATTTGTGAGGAACATTTAAAAAAAAAACTCTCGTTATAGAGAGAATATCGGAAAGTATAGTTTCTATGCCATTTAAAAAGTATCCTATTTGCTTAGGCCAGTCATATTGGTTTCAAGAAATTGAACTCGTCGTAGAATATGTTTATAAGCAAGAGCCTAACTATTTAAAACTGCAATGAGGCTTTTTAAGAGAATATAAACGAACACGAGAGAAGTAAATGATCGTAATGAATGCAGTATATACGTCATTCATGATCTCGATGTGTATCGTCCCGATGAAAGTACTAGTAAATTAAGAGTCCTTTTTAGTGCTTCCAGTCTAACTACCAAAGGACATTCTTTAAAACTCTACAGTACAGAGGAGGATTTGCTCAAGACGTTATTTTTCTTATTATGGTGCGCTTCAGAAAGCACATTTTTGCGTACAATGCAGATGTGGGGGGGGGGGCATGTTTAGGATGATTTGGATTCATTCAGATCAGCGCATTTTTTGGAAAGAAAAAATTGACGAGCCAATAAAAACTTTTTGAGTTGACAACTGTCACTTATGGAACAACGAGCGCGTCATACTTGGCTATTCGAACGCTAAAACAATTAGCTTTAGATGAATCAGAGAATTTTCCATTAAGAGCTTCAGTTGTAGTAAGAGATATGTATATTGATGATGTGCTTACCATTGCCTATACCTTATTTGAAACAGAGTTAATTATAAAGAAATAGATTGGCTAAAGTAAATGGTAATTTAATTTTTTTTCCCACGTTTGTTTATTAAATAATCATACTTTCGATAAAACTCAAACTATTTGCTGATTTTCTAACAGCATTTTATTTCAGCTTTTAAATGTCTTTTTGGCACGAAAAATATATAACATTTGAAAATCTCGGAAAGCTTGATTTCAAAACGCAATGTAAATATGGGATTTAATCCATTTTTCTCAATTTGACAAATTATTTTCTACCGATCGTCTTAAAATGATTTCAAATTTGCTTCAATAAGTGATAATTTAATTTCCCTCTTTCATGACAAGTGTGCAATTACATTCGTATTTTCAATGTTAGAATAATAGTAATTATCTAATAGCACTTGTTTTATTTTTATCTTCTTAACAATAAATTCTTCTCAATTAATACTTTAATCGGAATGTAAATTTTATTTTTGACTATGCAAGAAAATCCGGCTATTGATCTTGAGCCGTCTTAATTCAATTTTTCTCTCCTTTTAATCGAACATCTTCTTTTATCAGACTTTGAAGTACAAGAATATTAAAAGAAGACATCTCTTACAAAAAAGGAAATATATCACTATATAATCTTATTTTTGAAATTATTCTAATTTCAAAATTTATCTTTTTTTTTTTTTGTGAACAAGCAAATACAGAAAGCGTTAATAATATGCATTAATAAAAATACAAAAAATTTTAAGGAAACCTTTGATCAAATCTTTCAAATTTTGTGCAACATTTTTTAAAGTCATTTGTTGCAATTCTGTAAGATGATGATTATTTAAATATTAGCAACATTTATGCTTCACGAACTTCATTGTTCAAAACAGCTTTTCAGCAATATGTTGCAAAAACTTAAAGTTTTTGGACCATTTTTTTTATTCATATTTTTCTAATGTTTTCATATCAGTGATTAATCTGAAATAAAAAGTAATATTTGATATCCTTTTAACTCTATATTCTATTTGTACAATTACAGTGTTAGAAATAACATTTGAAATCATCTACCGGATCTCCTATAACTTCATCTTCTGCTATTTCGGAATATGAAATTTTTCGAATTTCGTTTTTCAGGAAAATGTTCTGAAATATTCAAATTACTTACTAGTACTGAGCTTCGTCTAAAAATATGTTACATTTTTTTTTTCTTAAATTTTGGATCTTAGTTTTAAATTTTATTGATTAAATTAAAAGCCGAGCAAAGATAAATTGTTTTTGCTTTAAATAGTTTATTGATATTATTTAAATAGTTTATAATATATTGGACAATATTGCAAATCATATCAGACATAAAATAAATAACATTTCTTGTATTGAATCCAATTGACTTTTAGTTTCGTATACCACCATACTATCGCAAATTATAGCAATCAATTCTTCTTAGACATTACAAATTTGTATTACAAATCTCCAGTAATATCAGCTACTTCACAATAAACCCTAGAAATGACTCATTTATAGAACCCTAGAAATGACTCTTCTCTCTTCAAAATTTACATACCTAATATTGATTGTAGTTTCATATGGTGTTGAGATTTTTTTTTCTAAAATTCCAGGACCCATGTGGTGACCGGGTATGACAGAATAGTCCCACTATAGCTCATGGATGTCGTAAGAGGCGACTAAAATGGGTATCCAGAGTCTGGGGGTATAACCGGGCACACTGCCTCCGAGGATTATATCAGGGAACCTGAGGGACTTACTTCTTTAGGTAAGTACGAGCATCATAACACCGAGACACCCTAATGATCTTTTTTCTTTCCTATGGGGTTTACTGTCTTTGGTAAACACGGGTGACGTGCCCCCGGGTTACCCAAGCGATCCTTCTCTATTTGTCGACCCTCTTTCTTGTCCACCAATTTTTGTCTTTTTTTTTTATTTCAATTTCTACTCCACCGTTAGATCTTGTTTGACGCATCATAGCCATATCTGGCTCTTGCGCCAATAAACTTTACATTCACTCACACTCTAAAAAATCCAGTTTAAGTGGAAATCCTCTGGAGTTCCCCGAATCAAATAACAAAAACTTAACACTCGCATAATCAAGGATTAGTTTGAAAATTGTCGAAACTCAGAGACCTACAATGATAATATTTACGATAAGATGTAATTTTCGTCATACTGACAACGATAGGAATATTGTCAAGTTTTCATCTAGCATGAGTACATTATTTTAGTTCTTGATCATGCTGGAGGCCCGGTGCTTAGCATCCGCAGCAACCCCCAGATGGGCGGCCATGGCTGACGCTCATTAATGATCTAATTTTGAGAGTATTGATTGATTAATTGTTTTATTAATGCTGCAATAAGAAGCAACACAAAGTCTGTTGGCGATTGACCTCATTATTTTTGAACCTCTGTCAAGTGACGAGGACGACACTTCAACTGGAATTCCACTCGATAAACTTCCACACAACACCAGTGCGAAGACTTGGAGCCTCGTCAGATTTGAAGTGCAGCAGTCCCACTTAACAGTAAATCTTTTGAGAAATCTGCACTAGAACCTATGATTTGAGGAAAACAACGCTGATCACGTGTTAACAATCATGACCACTCGGCTACCGTGGCCATTTTTTGTAGTAATCGAATCATGATTACATCAAAATTCTACTTATCGAACACTGGAGTCTGCTTCATATTAAATTTAATTCAATGATTTGAATCTACTTATTGAATACTTAAATACTGCACAGAAATAATAATTTAAATGGTAATCTGAGCCTATTAGAATCAAAATCGTATTATTTGTGAAGAATCCGAAGTATCTACAGGATAGAACAAACTTTAGTTTTATGGATAATTCGGCTCTGTGAATATGAAAAGAGAAACGCTTTAAAATCTAAAGTTTCAGCACCTATTCATGTTTCGTTTTGGCTCTTTTCTCAAACTGATTTCTCGTAATAGCAATTAACAATTTAAAAGTGAGTATCAACTATAATTTTGCCTCATTGGTCATTATGCAAATATAATGAGCTAAATGGGTAAAGAAACTTTGTAAGGGTTATTTGCTAAAAATTCGATTTAACATAAACCGTTATATAACATCAAATCTTGATATATATTTTTTTGAAAATACAATCAATATAAAGGATATAATCGTATTTGAAACTTTTTAATGCAGCTGAATTCGAAACTGATGTAAATAATTAATTTTTCAGAAATGCATTGAATACAAAATGTGTAATTGTATTTGGAATCTTTTTTTATGAGCGTAAAGATATTTTTTTAAAGATATCAATTACAAAATATGTAATTGTTTTTGGAGCTTTTCCATGAAAGAATGTATTTTTTTAAATGCTATCAATTATATATATAACACATCGATCAATAACTCCCGAGTCTAAAATTGAAAACAACATTTTTTTTGCAATTTTTTTTTTTATTCATCAACATAACACCTTTTGTTAATCACCTTTTACGTGATACAAACGTTTCCAAGCTTTTTCCAAACTTTTTTTTTTTTTTCGCAAGAAATCTTTTTTGTTGCGAGTAAATAGCGATAAACAGCTTTCTGAATCATCGACTCGTTGCTGTTTTTGTTCCATCGAAAGCAATCGCGGCACCCACTTGGAAAAAAGATTTTTCACTTCACTTCAAAAAACCTTTTTCCTGGTCCGATCGACTTAAAATTTTGACACGTTTCAAGCAAAGGTTAGTACTCTAGAAAGACCTGGTTACTGGTTTACTACGAGCGCCATCTCTGGGTTAGTCTCGGGAGTTATTGATCGATGTGTTATATATATATATATATATATATATATATATATATAAAAGAATTTTTTTTATGTAGCGGAGTGTGATGAAGTCATTAATGCACTCTTGAACTACATCAAAATTGCAATTAACTGTGCCAGCACCTCAAAAAATATCTCCACACCGCACCTCAGGCTCCTTCCACATATTCGCAACCTTATTAAAAATAAAAACAGATTAAGAAAGTTACAACAAACCCATTCCCCCCCCCTTTCAAAAAAGAACTAAAAATTATCTAATTACTATTATTTAATTAATTTCACTTTTTGTTAAACTTGCTTTATTTTAATACATAGTTACAAAAACTAGGCTTTATTTTTTAACAAAATGCAAGCAAAATCAGTTAATTATCCTGGGTGAATTTAATTTCAATTGTTTCTCCTTTTAATAAAAGACTTCTTTCTTTTTATCTTACCATTAATCAAAATCCCAAAAGAATATTTTAGAAAGACTAAGAAAAAAAATATATATGTATTTTCAACAATTTTGTTCACTAATACAAAGGAATGAAAAATGTTCAAACAATTATTTTCATATCCTATTTACATGAATTAGATTAGTTAAACTGAAATAAAAGTTTGTATCAGTTTGAGGTTGAGTGAAATTTAATTTAAGATAAATTATTACAACTGAATAGAATAGATTCAGGGCCAAATAGTAGTCAGCAAGATGATACTTTTGTAACTCAACAAAACAATTTTAATCTGTTTTCATAATAAACTCTTCTATTTGGATGTAAAATGTAAAGAATTTTCATTTTTATAAGCTTACAATTATTCTTACTCAATATTGTCGTATGAAATGTTATGCGAATGTTGCATTTACTTTTATTTTTTACATAAATAAGTGTATCAAGAAATACACAACCATGTATTTGAAAAAAATTTGGCTAATTTTCTTCCTGACTCTTTTATTAGTAAACATATTTAAAGTACTTAAGACTTATTTTAAAATTCTCACTATTTAATAATCATAAATTATTTTTAAAATAGAAACAAAATATATCTATATTATTATGAGTTAGGATAAATAAAAGACTATCACACAATACTATATACTTTTGCCACACCGTGTCTGTACTTTTACCATAATGGGTTCTTATATTTCAGAAATATCAAAACTTACAGTTTCTTACATTAAATTGAAAGTTTAATTAGGATTTAAACATAGATATAAAATGTGATACATATTATGCAAAAAATATTTAACATAAGTAAATATAACATTAAATATAAATTAACAAAAATACAAGTTTTGATTTTATTATTATTAAATGATTATTTCACTTGACAATTTCTAAGGAAATATATTTTTTTAAGCATTGAATACTAAATTTCATTCTAAAAAGCTAACAAGATTTCCAAGTTCACTTAAGACCAAACAAACAAAATCGTACATGATTTTGTTAACATGTTATACTTTCCTATTTTCAGCTTAAAATGCTCGTATTTACAATTTAACATTAATTCACTTTCATTATATATATAAAAACTAAATATATCATGTTTCTTATGAATGTTACATACAAGTATATTAATATAATAATTTAAGACTTTTTGAAAATTTAATCAATTCTTAATTGAATAAGATATTGTTCAGGTGACAAGGTTTTACTCTATCAAAGAATATAATAATCTTTTTTTTTTGGTTATGACTGGATGAATTTATCAACAAGATTTATTTTTTGCATTATATCAACAAGACAGACGAATCGGCGATTTGTTGTTTTGTTCAATATTGTAATTATTTCGAAATTTGCCAATAGTTCATAAGTATCTAGATATGATACCCTAAAAAAATCTGAGTGTTCCACTACTACTACTAAAATTAGATAGCAATCGAGCGCCAGAGAGATTGCCGCTTCTGCTCAGTTTATCATATGGTAAAAATTTAACAAGAACAATTAGAGATTTAAGAATGTGAATTTAAGAAATAAAAGTTAAAAAAAAGGGGGGGGAGTAAATTAGAAATTAAGATAGAGTCTAAGCTATGGGGGCTTAGTATAAATGTTTACAGTAAATCTGCAACCATTTCCACAACCGGTGTGGCGGGGGGGGGATAAGTGATGCTATCAGCGAACTTTTGTCAGCAAAGATTGAGCACTTATTGATAAAATGAATATATGGCGGTTTGAGAGGTTGAGACCATTTCGTAGTTTTGTAGGCGAAATTTTGCTTTAGGTTTACTTCTGTAAATAAATATTGTTTGTGCTCTGATCAAGGGATTTTGGTGATTTTCTATAGTTGTGAAAATATTTCGGGATAGTTTGGTGATGAAATTTTCAATTTGGAGGTCATTGTGTATGACAGAGTTCTTGACGTAACCTGGAGCGTTTATCATGATTTCAAGAATTTTGTTTTGGAGCGTTTGGATATGTTTCAGATGGGTCGGGGCTGCTGCCCCCCAGACGAGGGAGGCGTAGGTGATAACTGGACGCAAAATCAGCTTATTGAGTAGAACTTTGTTTTTGAGAGAAAGTGGTGGATGTCTTCCAATTAAGCTGATACAGAGATGAATTTTGTTCCAAAATTTATCTTTTAAATGTTTAATATGTTTTTCAGTTTACGGGGTTGAAGATTTTTCCCCGCCAAATCCTAATTTCTAGTTGAAGGCTGATCGCCAAGGTGTTGTCCTTGGGAGAAACCAGTTTGTAGCAACCGTGCGCAAGACGATCCGCGGGGAAAACTCTCTGCGTAGTAATACACTGTTTTTCTGGATGTTTACCATTTTTCAAACGGTCTTGTTTTCTGAAAAGCGTTGTCGTCTAAACTGTGCTCCAGCCATCTTCTTGCTATTAAAATGAACCATTGAAAAATATTTTTAAGAAAACGCTTACCTATTTGAAGAAGTAAATTAATTATGTAATAAAAGTAAATAGATCGGCTTAATCGCGCTCCAGCTATCTTCTTGCTGCTTACCTGAAAGTTTTGTTTGATATTTTAAATGAACCGAAATTTTTTTTTTAAAGAAATGCTTACCAATTTGAAGAAGTATATTGAAGTTGTGTAGTAAATAGCGAATCGAAATTAAAGTAATTAAAATTGTAAAAAAAAATTGTGATTTTCAATACCGTAAGTACTAGAATAAATAATTTTTATCCTTTAAAATTGAAATTGAGTTTTTTTTTTCTCCTTCGTTATTATTGGATTACTGAAGATTATTCTCGTATTTTTATTTTCGTACATTTATATTTTCTAATGAAGGATGCATCTGAAACATTAAAAAAATTACTCTAAATTAAGTTTCATTGAAAATAAAATAAATAAAGAAAGCTATTCTATCAAAATTTATATCAGATATATTATTTCTCGTTATAAGCTCTCCAAAAAATGAAAGTAATGATTACAATAACCTAAAATTCGATTAAAAATTTTCGTAGCTTTTGCAATGAAAATCTATAAATTCAATAATCAAGAAATGTTATCGTACGGTAATTTTTCATTTTCGGAACGAAAATGCTAAAATTGACAGCAAATTCTAAACCTTAAAAAGGACAGAGAAATATTTTAATATGCCAAAAAAAAAATGTAATAAAGAGTGCACACAAAATACTAAGTATTTAGTAAAAATATGCATTGTAGCATATTAATTATCAGAATAACTTTTAGAAACATTTTATGGATGAAATATTTTATAAACGTACCATAAAAGAATAAGCAAAAAGTGAACTGGACTTGACAATGCTCTGAAAGATAACAATGTGAGAGTTACATTAAATGAAACTTGCCTCCAGAATATTGCATGATTTGAATCAAAGGAAACACTTTCTTCTGTAAATTGGAACAGTAAAATATTAAGAATTTAGATGCATGAAAAAATGAATAATTATAATTAATGGGCATATTCTAGATCAGTATAAAGTCGAATATATAAGTTATTTCTATGATTTTCCAAAAGCATGCAAAGTACTTATTTCTGTCTAATTTAAAATAATCACTCTTATTATTATAAGAAACAATAAATTTAAACTTTCATACATTTATATATACATAAAACGCTTTTAAGAAAAATAATAATAATAATGTTCAAAATTTCTAGGCAATTTTTTCTTCATAAATATTATTACAAATCATTCTTCAATAGAAATTAATTTATGAAATTTTATTAACAATGGCATTTTTTTTTTACTAAATTCCATTTGAAAAGCAAAGCATTCTTAATAAGTCTACCTGAGGAATAAAGAATTTATTATTTATGTTTTTATTCTATAAAAACCTCCCTCTTTCTTCCTCCTTAATTTTGCTTCTAAGTATAATATGTAAAGTATTCGACATTAATAAAACAAATGAATGAAATGTATAAAAGAGGTAAAAGTTTTCAGGAGAAATTATTATTAACTTATCGCTGAGAGATTGAATATTTTTAAGAAATAAGGGACAATTTCTACTAAAATAAATAATCAAATTTATACTTATATAAGATCACAAAAATTTTTTCGCACAGGTGATAATTTGTAAAAAAAAAAATTCTTCTCTGTCTTAACTGTCCACATACACATTTAAAGAAAGTTTTGTCTACATATTTATAAACATTTATTAATAGTTATCATAAAATAGAATAAATAAGAATATATTATTCATTTACTCTTAAATAACAGCAAAACAAGAATGCATTCTAAAATCTATTGGTAAATATACATAGATACATTTTATTAAGAATACACATTAAATATTTTTAAGATAATATTTACCAAGTGATACAAAAACATACTAGATAATTTAAATTTTTTTTCATCAATTTCAATTACTCTATTAAGGCGGGAAACGAAGAAATTTTAATGGTAACTAAAATATTTGAGAATTTATAAGAAAGATAAAAAGTTCCAAGAAGCTATATTTTACATCCTTACCAGTTATCAACAAACATTCAATATAACCAACACTTAAATTGGCAATGCCGAGTCAGATTCGGTACTCCCTCTGACAAGAAGAAAAGATTCCCACGATTGTGATTGACTGATACATTAGAAACACAGACCTTCGAATCTCCAAATCGACACTCATATTGCTTTCTAGACGCTCCTACGAACTAACTACAGAAATCCTCTTATCCAAGCCTAACCTATTTTTGCACACAGCAATGGAATCCACGCTTTCTCTCTCAATCCTGTGAAAATTACTTTCATTGAATCCCACCAAAACCAAGAGCATTTTAACTACCGATACCCTTTTAATTTTTCTCCCTTAAAAAGAAGAGAGCTAACAAAAAATAACTTTCCATTTTCGTTTACGCTGGAATACGCTGGAATGTTATTCGAGCACATAGGCCGCGGAGCGGCCCTTAAGCTCGGGTCGGTGAAATATAGCATTTGAACATTGAAAAAGATGGTGTTTGAGCATTCTGATAGATGGTTTCAGAAGTAGGCTTGTGATTGGCTGTCTGGGAAGTCTGGTAAAGTAGGCACTTTGGAGGTATAGGTTTTGGTCAGGGGTGGCGCTGGTAGTTGATTTTCCCATTGGTTGTTGCTTCTCGGAAGGGAGCTTTCCCATTGGCTGCCACTGACTGCCGTGTTTGTGGTGTGGGTGAGACTTTGTAGTTGGGCGTATACGGCTGCTAGTGTGCTAGGAACAATGTTTAGATATTGCAATTAAGTGAAAAAAAAAATAAATAAATAAATAAATAAGAGAGTGAATTTAAATTATGGGGGGTTATAAGAATCAAGTAATACTGTGCGCGGTCTTTTAGAATTATGTCTGGGTGTATAATTTTCTAAATTAATCATGTTGGGATTGTTAGTTGTGTTTAGAGTATTAAAGAACTTTTTTGCTATTTTTTGTATGAATTTTCTAAATGTGGGGATTTTAGTGGCTTTAAGTATTTCATTGTTTCTTGTGTACCATCTTGCTTTAGTAATCATTCGGAGTGTTGAGCTTTGTGTGGTTTCTAGAATTTTAATATTAGACTTTGCCGCATACGCCCAAATGGGACATGCATATGTTATGATCGGTCTGAGAACGGCTTTGTACAGAAGCAACTTGTTTTCTAAGGTCATTTCAGAATCCCGGCAAATTAAGGGATAGATACTGCACTTGGCTTTCCGGAATTTTTCTCGCGTGTGTGTAATGTGAAGTTTCCAAGTTAGTGATTTATCTAAAATTAGTCCTAGATATTTAGTTTTCTGAGACCACGGTATTGGAGTGTTGTAAAATGTGGGGGGTGGTGTGTTGAGTATTCTTTTTCTGGAAAACAAGACCGCAGCCGATTTTTCGACGTTGATCTTTATTTTCCAGTCGTTGTAATATTTTTCTAGGATGTTTAGGTGCTTGTTCAGTGCAAAGGTGATGGTTTTTTTTTTTTTAAATTTTTTTTTATATTTTGCAAGAATTGCTGTGTCGTCTGCATACATGTTTATGATGGTTAGGCTGTAGTCAGGGATGTCGTTTAGGTAGATATTATATAAAATTGGTCCAATTAAAGATCCCTGAACTACTCCATAATTAGTGTTATGTGAGTCTGAGAGGGTGTTATTAATTTTGACTTGGTAATTCCTGTTTGTGAGATAAGAATGTATGATGTTGATAAGTGTTGGAGGAAAACTGTAGTTGATGAGTTTGTATATTAGTCCTTCTATCCAGACGCGGTCGAAGGCTTTTTGAATATCTAGAAAGACCGCGCCTGTTGATTTGCTTTTTTCAAGTCCGGATGAAATGTGTTCAGTAAGTTTTATGAGTGGATGTGTGGTTGCTAGGTGTTTAGTAAATCCATATTGATTTGGATTACGTATGTTTGTGTTGTCGATGTGTTCGTTAATTCTAGTGAGGAGTATAGATTCAGTAAGTTTGCTTAGTGAGGAAAGTAATGCTATTGGTCGATAGCTATCAGGTAAGCGTGGATTTTTCCCCGGTTTGAGAATTGGAAATATTACTGAAGTTTTCCAGGAGTTAGGAAAGTATTGAAGTTTAAGTATTTGATTAATTAGATAGGTTAGTAGGTAGATGAGTTTAGAGGGAAAGTTTTTAAGCATTTTATTAGTTATAAGATCTTTGCCAGGTGCTTTGTTAATAGAGATTCTTTGGATGTAAGAAGTGATCTCATTGGGCCAGACAGTGTGTGAGGGTGAGAGTGGGGGTGTTGGCGTGTTAAAGTAGTTTTGTAATGTTTCGTGAACTTTTTTATCTATGTCAGTTTTATAATTTAATGGTCTTTTATTTTCTGTGAAATTGTGTTGAAGTGTGTTGGCTATTAAGTTAGATTTGTCAATTTCTGATTCAGCTATGATGTTGTTGTTTTGAAGGGGGGGAATGTTGCTTCTTTTGTTTTTGAATGCTTTCGTAATTTTCCAAATGGATTTATCTTGTGTGTTAAGTGTTTGGAGTGTTTGTGTCCAGCTATTTTGTGTAAATTTATGAATTTCTTTTTTAATATTGTTTTGTATTCTATTTACTTGTGTTTTAATGTTGGGGTCAAGTGTTCGTTGATATTGTTTTTTGGTTTTGTTTCTTAGTTTTATGAGTTGTTTGATGTGTGGAGGAGTGTATCTCTCATTTTTGGTGTTAATTGGTTCAGATGATTTTAGATGTGCATTAATTATGCAATTTGTGAGTTCGGTGATTTTTTGTTCTATTTTTTGGGTGGTGTTGATGTTGAGAAAATTAGTGAAATTAATGTTTTTGTTAATTTCTTGTTTAAATTGAGTCCAGTTGGTTTTAACAGCTCTTTTATTAATGTGATGTGTGAGTGTGAAGTTGAAGTCTAAAATAATGGGATTATGGTCTGATGAGAGTTCTGGAAGTGAGTTTATAGTGTGTTTAAAATTAAAATTTTTAATGAGTGCAAAGTCAATGGTTGATGCTGAGTTGGTACCATATCTAGTGTGTGTGGGTGGGTAGGCTAGTGTGATGTCCTTAGTGTTAATGTAATTGTGTAAATTAACTCCTCTGGGTGTGTTGGTGTGTGCATTCCAGGTTTGGTGTTTGGCGTTAAAATCACCGATTATGACGCAGTTGTTATTTAAATTGAATAATGTGTCTAAGTCTTGGGTGAAGTTTGAGTAGTGCGATGAAGGTGGAATGTAAATAGAGACGATGGTGACATCTGAGTGGTTTGGAGGTGTGAGAATTACTATGGTCGCTTCAATATGTTGGAGTGGTGGGGTTGTCAGTCTGTGGTGTGCAAGTGAGTTTTTAATGAATATTAGTGTACCTCCTGAAGCTATTTCGTGGTGTAGCCTATCATCTCTGTAGACTGTGTAATTTGGGATGTGTATTGTGTTGCGTGGTCTCAGGTGTGTTTCTTGTATCATTAAAAGATCAGGACTGTGCTTCTGTACAAAATCTCGTAGCTCAACGATACGAGATAGTAAGCCGTTCGCATTCCATGAAATTAGACTGAGGCCAAATAATTTGTAGCTATTGTTCAGGTTTGATAATGTAGGTAGTAGTGGGGGCTTATTGATCATCAGAGTCCATTAGTGCTTCTATTAAGGCGTATGTTTTGTTGGTTTTCCCCTTGGCTGCTTTTATCTTGGGTCCATTTTCGTTTCAATCGCACTTCCCTTTAAAATCCCTTGCTCCCGTCAAAGGGGGAAAGCTAATATATGATCTAAAAGGGGCCGCAACAGACTGACCACACATTTTGAGGGAAGTGGTATCGTTGGTCTGCTTTCATTTAACATTTTTTGGCGCCGTCCAGACACAGTGCAGCGGAAGTTTACAGGGGAAGAATCAGCTTTTAGAAAATGCTGTTCCTTGGGGCGGGGTCAGAAAGCCAATCTCTTTCAGAAAAGACATGCCGAAGGCATGTCTTTTCTGAAAGAGATTGGCTTTCTGACCCCT
>BMAW01014911.1:0-21203 GCA_019974015.1 Nephila pilipes | reverse complement strand
AGAGTCGAAAGGTTCCGACATTTTGTACCTCTCCCACACGTGTCTTGAAATGTTGCGTTAGGGTTTGCGTCCCTTACACATATCGGTATTGAATGCGGTTACTCTGACGTTCGAGGGAAGAATTCGGAATGTTTTCCTACCCTCTTACTTGAGAAAAATAATTAAGACCGATAATTGTTAAAAAACGGTTAAATCCTTTGAAAATCCACACTCTTCATTTTTGTTTAAGATCTTATACACAGATTTTGATCAGGATATTATCATATTTATATATTAGTATACATAATATGTAGCGATTTATGAGTAGTATTTTCTGCATTAACGCGGCCGCGGTTGTCAAGTAGTCATGGCAGTGAGCTCATGGCTAGCATAATTTCCATCGCATCGTGGATCCGGGACCTGATGTTTCTAAAAGGGATGATGCACGTGCAATCTCTTGGCGCTTTAAGTCCTGATGTTGTCATAAATGTGAAGAATGGAGTTCCAGGTGAAGTGTCGTCACTTGATCGTGGCTCAAAATGAGGAACTCCGTCGCCATTAGTACAAGAGCTACTTCTACGTGAGACGTTAATGAACAATCAACCAATCAATAAATCTCTTCATTAATATCTTAAATGTGGGGTAATGAATGTTTAATTTATTGAAACTAAACTATAGAGAGAGAATGGAAAATGAATAGATTTTCCTGCTGTAGACCTAGGGTAATGTTGTAGGCTTTTTCGGTATTGGATTCCATTCAGAATCACATTGTCTAATACTATTGATAATTGTTTTGAGTAAGGTAGATGAATGTGTAATTAGATTTCGTATATCTGTTGAAATATTTTGTATCTTGTTTTGAATGTAAAACCTTGATAAGCTTTATATATGTATTCCTAGGCGTACATAATTTTTATGTGTTCACAATCTAACTTTACAACAAGAACTCTTTTACAACTTAGAATAATAAATAAAAGTAAAGATAAATAAATAAAAGTATTTTTGAGGCCGAGTTAATACAATTTTGATACTGTTTTAATGGTAAATAATCTGAATACAAGCACGGAAATATTTAAAGGGTAACGCAGATAATTTATATTCAGCTTTCTTTCCGTTAATTTCAGCTAAAAAATGTGACGCGACAAACACACGTACACAGTACAGTCACATTAATGCAAAGTACTTCTACTTTCAACGTTGTCGCAAAATAACCATCGCAGAAGAAATGTGAGAGTATTCAACCAGAGTTCGGAGGGAATTCATTGCGTCGCTTTGGTCTAATGCAGAAACGCAGCGGTTTATCCAATGTCCAAAAGGACACAATCACTGGCTTTCAGACAAAGGGTGGCAGCATTTACGAAACTGCTCATTTCATGAAATCTTCTCGTGCTACCGTGGTGAAAAAGTGACAATGCATGAAAAAAAGTACTACATAAAATCAGCGACTGGGACAAGAATGGTATATCACTCTTGCCATAGATGCCAGAGGTGAATTACGGCTATGGAGAGACTTTCGCACAAACAGACGTGTAACCGTCAACGGCCCAGATGGCTACCAGAAGTGTATCCTCGACGTCAGTTTAAGGGATATTTGTTGCGTATGCAAATGTGCAACATATGGTTGGCGGTGCTGATGGCTGTTTAACGGAGAGAAGTGCTAGAATTGGCGAGCAAATCCACAAACTAACGTCCCAGTAGTTGATCTTTTCTGATAAATCTCTTTTTTTGCTCCATTATACAGGAGGACGTTGGAGCATACGGCGTGAAGTGAGAAAAAAGGAACACCCTAAAAGAACTACCAGAAGATGAAAGAGGCATTGTTATGGTCTAGGCAATGTTTTCATGGCATTTCTTGCAGGCATTTTTCATTGTGGAAGGTTTGATGGATCAACGGAATGATGCATGCTTCTTTGCATATCATATTCATCCCTACTTGCAGTTTTTATCCCTCAGTACGATGACGTCTTTCAGCGGAATAATGGGACGTATGAAACGGCTTTCTGTGTGCATGCAAGGTTCAAAGAGTTCCAGGATCAGTTAATCGTATTCTTCGACTCTCTCACACTCACCCTGGAGTAAGCCATTAAATAATCTCTGGGACGACCTTTATCGTTTTATTCGCGTAATGAATCCCCGACAGTGAAACCGTGGGCATGGCTTAACAATCTGATAAATACCTTCCAGAATCTTACTAGCTCTCTTTCTGTTCATATCTTAGAGGTCCGCGTTGCGATAATTGATTATGGTGGCTTTTGGCAGGTGATCACATTAATGTGATTGGACAATGTGTGTCTTCCTCAGTTTACATACATAAGTTGTATAACGCAATAGCTAAATTACTATCATTTAACTCCAAAATATCCTTAGACTATAGGTACTTAAATGCAAACAAGACTATCATATCGAAAACATTGAGACCAGTTAATGATTATATTCGTATTTGAATACAAATTTGCGATATGATATCATTCATTTATCCTCTCTAACTGATCTAACTTGAATTTCGGTTTATTCATCTCAATGAATTCATCTCATTCGGTTTATTCATCTCATGTTTATTTACTCATTTGAAATAAAGTTCTCTAGCCGAAGACATCAATTGCACAAGGTACAGTGGTCTCCAAACTTCTTATCCTAATCCCAAGTCCCATACAATGCACACCTTTTACTATGTCCTGGAGAACAAGATTTAGCTTGTTCATTATACGAATATTTAAATTACGCGCATTTTTCGTTTCAGATACTAGTTCAGGTGTCCTCCTCGTTACTTGAACGTGGTTCAAAATTATGAGGTCCGTCGCTAATAGCCCTCGTGTTGCTTCTAGTGCGACGTTAATAAAACTTAACTCTAAACAGGACTAGCCAGACAGTGAGTTATGACCTTACTCGCTAGAAACTTAACAGACTAAATTCGGTTGAAACTTAACTAAATAGTCTTTGCTCCGTTTGCAATTTCGGTTGATACTTAACGGGCAAATGTCGAGTACATATGTCATTATGACAGAAACTGCCGATAGACATACTGTAAACTACGTATCGCTTAGACCATGCTAAATGTATAGGGGTGCCATCGTGTGGAGAGTAAAGAAGTTAATTGCAGGACGTATGGTCACGGTTGCAAACTCGCAACCGGCGTTGTTTCCGTTAAGTCACAATTTCTAGTCCCAATGCCTCTGAAGACCCGTCGTGTAGCGTTAATCACTTATTGTATAATAAAAATGAAATGTTAAAATTTTAATCATTAATTAAAGTTTAAATGTCGAATTTCATTTTGTATGTCAGTTATTGAATTTTTTAATTGGTTTGTACGATTTAATTACATTGTAAATTTTACAATGTATTCAAGATAAACTGTAGTGGATCAGATTGATGCAGCTCGCAGGCTGTAGTTCGGAAGCCCCTATTCTATTGGATCTAGTTGAATTACAAAATTGAGTATTCATGATAAATCTTCTGCTAATTACTCAGTCGTTTATACCCTGGGGAGAGATTTAATCACTCTTAATGTGGCTTAAAGAGAAGTAAATTATGACAGTAATTAATTAATTAAACTTTAAGGAGTAATTTTTCCGTTTATAGAAATCCGATTAGTTTTAGCTAGAATTAAGTAGAGAATTGTCTAAATAGTATATACTCCAAAATCCTTTCAAATCCGATCATTAGTTTCAAAATTTTCAAAAGACGCATTAAGGGGCCATCGTCTAGATTTGCGCAACGCAAACAATTCGTAATATGTTTCCAGTTCTTTAATACCGCTTGAAGACTGGATCGATAATTAAGATTTATTAAGCGTCGTATACCGTTGACTCTTAATACATGATCCCCTTAAGATTTCTTTATTTTTGATCGTAATTTAAAAATTGAAAATTTTAAGAATTTTTAGAATGAATTGAGGGATTTTAAAGCAAGAAAAATCCAAAAATATAAAGATGTTAGTGGCTTATATGCAATTCAATTTTTTTTTCAAAAGTGTATTGAATAATTTATATATTTTTCGTAATATTACTTTAGTAATGTTTTTTTTTTTTTTTTTTTTTTTTGTAATTTTGAAACTGAGAAAATTGTATCTATAGATTAGTTCAAAATGGTTTTGAAAAATATTGAATAAAAATGTTATTTTTATTGTGAAATGTTTGAGACACTCATTCAGTAAGTGGTTTGTCCGGTAAGTAAGAGTACTCAATGTTTTAAAATTCGAAAATGTAATATATTTTTGAAATTACGGAATCGTTTGAAAATAACAAACACTATTTTTCGACATAGTCGCCTTCCTTCACAATGGATTTTATAAACACATTGAAAATCTTCCTTCTACCTTTGTCAAAATGTCTCCCACCACATTTTTGGTACAAAGTTTGAATACAATTTAGGCTTCATCTGCTCCAAAACCATTCTCTGTCGACAAATAACTATAGAGTTTAGTTTAGTTTTTATTAACGTCGCACTAGAAGCAACACGAGGGCTATTGGTGACGGACCTCGTAATTTTGAACCACGGTCAAGTGACGAGGACGACACCTGAGCTGGCACCTCCCTCTCCTAACTTCCATGCCACGCCAACGGGAGGTCTTTAGGCCTGAACAGATTTAACGTGCATCAGCCCCGGCTACACGGCGGGTCTTTGGCGGCCAAGGACCGAACCCGCGACTGGACGAAAACTGCCCGCCGCTAGTCCACGACCCTGACCACCAGGTTACCGCGGCCCTAAATGATTATAGAGAAGTAAAACAATAAATAAATAAACAAAAAGATTCCAGAAGAGTATTGGCTGCGTTTCGGATTCGTGGTTCGTGGATTCGTGGCTGGCGGTTTTCGTTCAGTCATGGGATCGATCCTTGGCCACCGAAGACCCGCCGTGTAGCCGGAGCTGATGCACTTTGTCGGGGCCGAAAGTCCTCCCATGGGCGTGGTGTGGATGTTAGGAGAAAGGGGTGCCAGCTCAGGTGTTGTCCTCGTCACTTGACCGTGGTTCAAAATTACGAGGTCCGTCACCAATAATCCTCGTGTTGCTTCTAGTGCGGCGTTAATAAAAACTAAACTAAACTAAAATCCAGAACAGTACTGTGAAAGGGTTGGTTTATGATGTCCCTGTCGAATGTGTCCATGAGTTGTTTTATGGCTTGGGCGTTTTGGGATTTTTTTTTTTTTGTCATATATTAAATACATTCTCTTCGTTCATTTTCCTGTTCTTTTGTTCTTTCTCTCCTTAATTTTTATAGGAATTCTCAGAACCGCTCGGTATGGATTGCCTTCAACTGGGACAAAAATTTAGCGAGTAGAATCCCTTTACAGTCACAAAAGACAGGGGCAAGATTTTGCAGATCGAAAAAATGGTTTTGATTTATTTATTTTTACCAGTTTTACACTCACGACACCATTTGTACGCATTAGTATGGTTCATGATGATATCCCCGTAAACAGTTTAAATTTCTTTAAAAGTCTGGAATGGTGCGTTTTTATTGCGAGAAGGTTCCGCTCCTCAAATCGAATCAGATGGAATCAATACAAACAAGAAGCATAAGAACAACAAGACACGACAACCGCTAGAGTGCTGTCTTGCCGTTTTTGTTGAAAAAAAAAATTTTGAGTGTAGTGTCTCATTGTAGTGAGTTCAGTATTTTTACTTTCTAGACACTTTTCGTATTTGGCGACCAATGTTGTAAAACCCTGTAGCTGAAAAACTTTGACGTAGAATTCAACAAAATTCGAAATTTTTTTTTTTTCATGATTATAGATTTCCTATATGTACAAAACACTGTCATTTACAATGAGAAAAATAATTTAAAAGTTCATTAACTACGTTAATCACTGAATCCATCAACATTGTAGTTTAGCTTCTTTTTAACCATTAACAATTATATCGATTTTGTCCTGTTGATATGAACATTGTGAAAATTTATAAGATTGTTCCTTTTGTTTGCGATTTCAAATAATCTTGCTAGTTGGGGAAAGTTTCTTAGTTATTATTATAACCAGGTTGTTGAAATCTTGCCTGAATAAATAAAATATTGTAGAGAATACAATAGTAAATAAGTTATCCTATGCTGAAGAGTTTTTATTTTACGAATGTATACTTTATTTAAATTTTGTAAGCCAAAATGTCTGCGTCTTTTCTTAGCTGAAGAGACCTTAACAGGGTGATGATGGATCGGGCTGACATAGCGGTTGCAGAAATTCTCATCTTCGCGTGTTTTTGTTCACCCCAATCAGTAAAAGGGACGTTAATTACTTAAAACTCGGCTATCACCACTCTTTGGGATGAACCACCGGTGTTAAACATCTTATGTCACGTAAGATGGATGGAACAAGGAACTCTAGGATACGTTTTAGGCAGCGAGTGGAAATTTGATCTCATTTGAGAGTGTACCCTGAAAGCGAATGGAAAGTAATTTGAGATTAATTTACTGTCTCGACATTTTTTTTTGTATGGTTGCCCTGGAGATTTTGAGTTAGAAGCTCCTTAGTAATCATCCATCATCGATAAATAAACAGTAACGACAATCGATTATCTTTTCCATTAAAGTGAAGTAGATAAGAATATCGTTTAGCTCAGTAGCAATTTCCTGGATTTGTTAATTCTTACGCTATAAAAAGCAAAATATTTTTTCTTTGGCAGGCTTTTACTTTAAAATAGAATATAAGTTTTTCTTTTTTAAAAATCAAGAATAATGTGTAAAATATATGGTATTATATGTAATAAAGATTCTAATCTGATCACACAGTATCTTCTCCACCCACTCTCAGATAGCCGCGGTAGCCGAGAGGTCATAGAGTTCGCGAGTCTCGTTGTCATGGATTGGGGTCCCGATGGATTGATATTTCGATGTCAATAATGATCCATCGAATATCGGGCTGATGAACGTTAAATCTATCGGGGATCAATGTTCTCACGTTAAAGTATGTGGTAGTTCGGAGAGGGACGTGTTAGTTAGAGGGTCGTCTCATCACTTGGGTAAGAATTACGAGATATGCCGCCAATAGTATTCGTATTGTTTCTAAATACGACTTTTCTCAACAATCAATCCTATGAGCACATGACAGACTGTGTTTCAATCGAGTCGTACATTAGAGATCTGAACTCATTAAAGACCTGAGGTGTAGTGAAGCTAATGCATGTTAAGTCTATCGATATTCAAAGTTCTCAAGTTTGCATGGCTTGGAAGTTTGACACTATATCATGTGCCGTCCTCTTCACTTAAAGGTGGTTCAGTATTACGCGTTCCGTCGCCAATAGCCTTCCTTTTGTTTCTGAGTTTGACGTAAGTAAACGATCACTCAACCGCACTTTTTAAAATTTTCCAAGTTTTGAGTAATGACAAAAGTAATTAATTTTGTAGGATTATTAGCTATAAATGTTATTAAAATAGCATTTTAAAAATAAAAGTTTGGAAAATTTGTATAAACACATTTAGAAGTCCTTCAATACAAAAGTTTCCGTATTTATACTAGATTTATTATTAACTAATTAAGAGATAATAATTGTATTAGCAGGTTAACCCAATTGACAGTTTCTTGTTTTTAAATACTTAACATAAGTGCACATTTTCTAAAATGGATTTTCTAAACATTTTTGGTATTTTTTTTATTATTGCACTGAAAGAAAAGTTAAGTGTCTACAAACACATGTCTCTGCAATACCTCGAAGTTGGTGTATTTTAAAGCGAAATTTATTATTCTTATAACATAAAGGGATAGTTGATCGAATTTTGTCAAAAAATGTGAGGATTACACTGTTAGAATCGGGACTGGAGACAAATCTATTTGTCCCAGTACAGCTCAAGTTGTTCGTACCCAGAACAACTGTTATGGAACGCGTTTGAAGACTTCCGAGGCAGCTTCGAGATCCTGTAATTGCTGTAGCATTCCACCTTCCAAAAGAGTGATATGGTCCAGGTTGTTCGTTTCCTTTGATAGGCGAATCCTTTTGCTAGTTATACTGGTATGTAGACGGAATTCTATAATCCGTTGTGTAATTGTTGCTTTCTGCCACCCGGACATACTTTTCGACAAGATATCATACAGCCGCCAACATGTGAATTATTTCCAAGCTTTCCAAACCCCCAAAACTTTCCAAAGATTCCCAGATCCCTCCCTCACAAACTAAATTGAGGGCCTGACCTGAAGGCGCCAACAACCATCCTAGAATGTTGCCGATTTATATGAAAATTAGATACAATTTAGTTAAAAATTCCTCAGGACACCATCCAGTATCTTTTTCATTCTATGTCACCTTGAGTGACAACTGCATTCATGTGAGAGGTGGAACAAATCCTTGTTGATTGCTTCGCTTTGTAACGATCGAGCTTTGGAACATCATCCAATTGCTTTGAAATTGTAATGATTCCTTATCTACTCGTGTACGTCCCGTTCAACCATAGTTCCTTACCGGTGCGTCGATTTTCATACTTTAGAGTGTTTTAAAACTATGCAGTCATTGAGGTATTAAAAAGTATTTTTAAAATTTTAAATCCATGTACAAAAATTTAAGTGATGTTTTATTTCATTATGACTTTTTACATGCTAATGCAATGTTGCAGCAAGTTATGACGACAAACCGTTATATATTGTATTAAATGGAGTTTTGTAAAATTATGTGTTCCATTTTCAATATAATCTGTAAATAAATGGTATGAAATGTCTAAAACGGCCAATCCAGTTAATATTTTTAAAAGTTAGATTCGATGTAAGCCAAGTTTACGTATGAGTTCGTTAAGTACGAGGGTGGATTAAAATGATCTTTTTGACGACAGATGGTATTTGTTGGGTCAATTGTTGTTACCATTGTGTCCTGCCATTTGTTAAAAGACGCAGAAACGTATCGCTTTACGGATTGGTTTTGACTATTCCCGGGTCGAGTTGTCATTGTCGATACATGGGAAATCAAACAACAATTTAATCAATGGGTTGCTTCCGTAAAATTGCCCCAAAGGAGTTGAAACCAGTGAAAGTGAGGATTTTTTGGGATGCTAAGGATGTCGCCTTCATAGACTTCTCAGAAAAAAAAGTAAAATGATCAATTGACAATATTAAAGTGGGTTGCTTTTTTTACATTTATAATAAATTTTTAATGGGTTATTTTTATCCACTATTGCATGTACTAGTTCATCACGTATTACTGCACATGTATCAAAAAATTACATGAAAGCGTAGTAGTGCGAAATTGTAAAAGCAATTTTTACTGTAATTATCGAAATATATGTTCCCATCAACAAATGCTCTAAAGGCAAAATTTCCAAACAGACATTTTTCATTATTTGCTTACATTACTTATTCTTAAGGTTCTCTTAAATTTTTTTTAAAAAAAGTTGATATAATCGAATGAAAGCGAACTCATAAAATCACATGCGGTAATTATTCCTGACAAATCGATTCTTTCTCACAGTCCATCAACATAAAGTTTTGGTGGATTCTGAATAAATGTGAATTCCGAGACTCATTTTGGCGTGAAATTGCGGGCGCTTGTCAAAACTTCCCACGACACACCGAATAATACTGTATAATTAAAAGTCAAGTAGGGGAACAGTAAGTGCATGAATGATGGTGTGAATATTCCATTAGCTTCAGTAAACACGGTGATCTCGAATGCCACTGGAAGGAGAAACATTTCGTGGCACCAGCATCAAGATTGTTAATCATGAACCGCAACATGCGAAAAGGTCGTTTGCCGTTCGGGTAATTGCTGTTATTCTCACTAGCAGATTGTTATCGTTATGGTATATCCGCTTAACAAATGCCAACAAACTACATAATTCAATGATTCAGAATAGAATATTGTTCACCTAATAAAAAGAATCTCTGCAAAATAATGAGCAATACTTCAAAAATAAAATTATGTTTGCAAAATTTATTCTTATGGTTTCGAAATAGTTTCATTTATACAAACGTTTCTTAGCTATTATCAAGTGATATTTTTTGCCTGAGGCTATCAAGGTATTTCAAATCGGTACCGTCTTTTTAATGTCTTAGTGATCGAGCAAATTTATATATATATAAATTTCTCCTACTTCCGTTCTTCTTGATAATATGGAATTTAATAACATTTTTCTCCTTCAATCATGGCATAACAAAGAAACTTTAAGTAATTAAATTATTATTTTATTAATGTTACACAAGAGGAAAGGGAATCTGGAATAACACCGCACGCAACACACATCTACTTTTTTCGGTAAATAAGAAAGAAGATACGGAGTTCTTCCTTGTTAGTTTCTCCACGGAAGTTAAATCAAAGATTATACAATTCACCTGGTAAAAATTTAGGGAATCTTAGGCATTTTATATGAAGTCTGATTGCGTAGTAGGGAATATCCTTATTAGTTCAGAGTGTGGGAAATGCCAATCAAAACTTTTTTTCTTTTTGGAAATGGCGTTACCGCATAAATTAAAATATCAACAGAACTGAAAATACGAAATAAAGATGAGCGCATTACTATTGTAGTTAATATATGTAATATATATATATATTGTCATTTGACGCTGGATCATTCTATGTTTCATTTTCTAATACTTCGTAATAATTATAATTGTCTTTTACTGTATTAATATTTTTATTATAGCTCGTAAGCTTAAGTAGTCATCTTTAATTCATGTTTCATATCCATGTAAGCCAAAAATGAACGATTACATGATGATAAATTATTTATAATCTTCCGACGAAGCAATAGATTGTAACCCTGCTGCGTTTAATGGGTCAACAAATGGTTAATCGGGATCTTTCTGTGAAAGAGCAACTAACATTTTTACGAGATGTTTTATGTTCGTGTAACAACTTATCATTCAAATCGAAGCTTAGCGAAAAGAATTTTCTTTCTCATCTTAAAAGGACTCTTAACTTTTCCTCCACCGATAAGAGAAAACTTTTTAACTGTTGTCCATCGAGAGTTGATATCTACCCTTTTTAAGAGTTCTTTTTGAAAAGAAATGGTACTTAAATAGGGAGAAGAAGCCTTTTTATTGCTAATCGCGGATTTACCATGAACAGAATAGGACCACCCCGTGTTTTGTTGGTTTTTTTGTTACGTTCTGGAGCAAAACCGTCAGAGAAACGACAGGTAATATTTTGAGAGGATTTCAAATTCATGCGCGTTTTTTCCTCTTAAATATGAAAAAGTAAATGCAGTTTCAAAACTCAAAAGGATAAGAAATAAGTTTCAGAAAGGTTTTGAGTTAAGTTTTCTCAAAAGTCTTCGGTTTCCATCGTTCTGCATGTTTCAATTTGAAACACAGAGGACATGTCTAGGAATTTATGTGGCTTAGTATGCTAAAAATGTTTATTTGAATAAACATTTCAATTTTGAAAGCAATTTATATAAGAGGTTAAATGAATAATTATTCTGATTCACGTATAAATCATATGTGATTGATTGTGCGGGGAAAATATTTTACATTTTATAAAATTTGCTTATACGTATTAAAATGCTTAATGTGTAGGTTAAATGTATATGTATCAATTTATTATACGTATAAAATTTTAAAAAATTATAAATAATTGCTTACAAATAAGTTATAATGTATTACAAGAAATTAATGTGAACTTCTAAGATTCTGTAATTTATTTTGAAAATTTTAAACCATTTCTAGTAACTTTTGAAATACTCTAAAAGTGTGATAAAGTTTGAAGAACTGGGAAGTGATTTGTATTTAATTTAATCAAATAGCTCTTTACGTATTTTTAAAAAAATGAATATAACTTTTTCAGATTTCAATTTCCTCCGTCAAATTTTTCCACAAACGCCTTTTAACTTGCGCCATTTTAGAAGGATTGAAATAAGAACTCCTTTATAATAAAACGATGACACCAAATAGCGAATAAAGGTTTTTTTTTTTACCTAGTGTTAAATTATAAAATCCAAAACCGGAACAATTGTAGTTAGATAGAAAAAAGATACGAATAGAGAAACATGCTTTTGATATTCTATTTCAAACAATAATTTTTTTGTTATACAATATGTATTTCACTCTTCGTCTTATATAATTTGAATTTACTTTGTGTTCACGAGCTGTACGTTATTTAATACTTTTAAATTGTAAGGATACAATGCAATAAATATTTTTCTTAATTACTTGTACAAAGGAATAATGTAAAGTTTTAATTATCACTAACAAAATACTGAGATGCGTATTTAAAATTTATTCTATATATTAATTTATTCTTATATATATAGTATTGTAAATTACAGCTATTCACAGTGATTTGTTTGGCTTCAGAAAAATTGAAGCAACCCGCATTATTGTACAGCTTTATTAAATATTCCCGGGGTAATATATAATTTTAATTATTACTAAAAATAATCGAGATAGAAAATGTTTTGTACTTCTTTAGGCTTTTCTACATAGTAATCATCCAGAGTTATTACTTCATTTCTTGACATTCCGTAGGCCGTGATTGTTGAATTCGGGTTACTTTAATTAAAACCTCCTGAAACCAAACAAATATACATTAATAGCTAAGTTTTACAACATTATATACACAAGGAACAATTAATATACAGGATAAATTTTATTCAAATATATGGCTTAATTTTATAATAATTTAAACTGTACGATATTCCTTGTACGCGTATATGCACGAATTGGATATTTTCTATTGAATTGTATTATGTTTGGGACCCGTTTGTTCTTTCTTATTAATGGAAAGCAGTCTAACATAAATCAGATACGATTCAATAAATATAATTGTTGTTGTATACAAACATTATGTGTTACAGTTTTTATCATGACAGTTTTTTTCCCAAGAACAAAATTTTAAAAAAAAAATCCAAACTTTGATGAAAAAACGGGATATTGAAAAAATGTTCTGCCCTTCAGTAAATGTGACTTTATGTACTAAGTTTTTCAATGTTAGAAAGAATGGGAAAAAATCACAAGCTAAAATAATATTTATATGGGAACTGCTTGCGTCAAGACGAAGATTAAAAGAAGTAGAGCGAGAACAAATGTGACAAACGCTGCGATCACATTCAACTAATATCCAAATTAGACTTTTTTTTAATGTCTTAGGATATTCTTAAAAGTTCCAATGATGGTGATATAGTAGCTGGGCAATGTCGTATCTCTCACCCACAAGAGAGCCACGAGCGCGCTAACAGAGTGATGATGGTACCAAGTGGCGGCTATGGCGATAGTTATCTTTTGAATTCATGGTTTTTAAAATAAAAAAATATTTGTAATAGAAACCTAAGATTCGCCATGGAGCTCTAAATGAATACAATCTTAGTTACATTTGATGAAATCAGAAAGACTACTAAGTAAACTATGTGTGAATATTTTAATCTTACCCAAATATAGTATTTTTATTTTAAATCAACAGAATACATCCACTGTATTATTAGTTAATTATAGTATGAGTTTACTTCGATCCGCAAATCATCATTGGTAGTGTTGCGTCTTTAATGGATTACACATGAAACTATTGTGTGGAGGAAAAATAATTTTCTCACGGGGAAGGCTAAAGGCGTTCAATTTCTTATGTAAAATTTTATTTCGAATTGATGAAAACATTGTTTTAAAAACAATATTGTTCATTAACAATTATAACATTATCAAAATATTTTACAACACCTTCCCTCTACACACACCAAGTATTATCTGAATATAACTTAAAATTGCGATTTCTATAACCTGAGAGCCGTGATCAGAATTTATTGTTAAATTAACGACGTATATATATATTTCGAAAATAGCGGGACATCAAGAACTGACAGTCAAACATTTCCATTCAAGAGAGGAAAAAACACCTTTTCGCATGGAGTCTTTACCATCGGGCTATATATAACTCACCGAGGCACACAATGCGTGACGTCCACATGGTAATCACGTGTTTACTGCAAAATGACAAACATCAATCTCGTACTAGTGTTTGTTAAAATTCCATTTACTGTTTCAAATTTGGTACAAAAGGTGATGATGTTACATCATTAAGAATGTGCCAAAACGTTTTTCAAAGCAACTCACATAACTTTAATACTTTTAAATCAAATGCATTTTTAATTATGTTAACAACTATATGTTTTGTAAGCAAATTTTCTGCAAAAAGCCATAGACAGCAATAGTTAAAAGCATAAACTGATTGACTGGAAACACGTGATTACATCTGTCATGTAACTGCGACGTTAAATGGCCCATTCAAGATGATAATTTTATATCAATTTAGTAGATTCTATAGCAGTCATTTCTATTTTTATTACGAAAACAAAAGTAGACAGTTATAAATTTCGATAATATTTCAGCGAAACTAATCCAAACTAAAAAAGTTATAGGTCTACGAACCCATGTTTCAAACCATTCGGGAGAAAAAAATTAAAATGCCAGGAATGTTGAATTATGTACCTTAATTTTATAGGTAGAGTTATTTATATGGGTACTCATGATTTACAAAGAATCTCGACTTAAACGTTGTAAAACAATGTCTTTCAGGGCAAATTGGCGGGGAGGAGTCTTTACCAACGGGGAATATTTCAAATTGACCGTCCGCTTATTAGCACGAACTGTCGTACTCTAAAAATCCATTTTCTATGCGTTGAAAGATTATTGAATTTATTTCGGGGTTGATACAACCCTTCGGAGACTGAAATATGTATTTATGTAATAAAGTAATTTTTTTCTGGGAATGAAAGTCTTTTTTCTTCTTAGGTTTTGATAATGAGGCCTTTTGGATAAGATTTCTCTGAGATAAAATGGCTCAGATGTAATTGGCATTGTTAGCATTTTTTTCCCTTTGACAATGCTTAGAGATTAAATATCGATGTTTTGTGCTTCAGGTATTTGTATCAAGTTAATAAAAATGTTTTTAATTGAATAATTGAAAGGTTATTGTAAATTTCTACGTAAAAGAGAGAAATAAAATTTAAAAAGAGGGTACTTTCTCTTTTATTACGATTGTACTAATCGAAATGTAAAAAGGTAGTGCGAGAAAAAAATATCTTTTGGGGATAGAGATACGTAATATATTTGTGACGAATTCTCCTCGTTGTAAGTTAGAAAATTTGTTACTCCATAATCCTCAGCCAAATGTTTAACCAGTTTATTCAATCTTTAATAATCGATATTAAAATTAAATATAAGAGGATTGGTGGAAAAACACCTCTCCTCAACTAAATATTTTAAGAATGTATATTTACTTAGCTTGGGAACTCAAAACAGCGGATTTCTCATAAGTCGTTCCGATTCAAGTAAGACTTCTCTAAAGAAGGATCCGAGTGAAGTATATAACCTTTGTATATCTTCTGACACAGTTGGTCGAATCTTTATAGTAGTGGTCCTCAAAGTGTGCGCCGCGACGTTTCTAAATGGGTGGCGAGGAATGTTGGAAACGCTTTCATAATTATTTTTCAATAACAAATTACTTCAATAATACAGCTATTTGATAGGTTCATTGTATGTCCATTAGAATTTTTTGTGTGTGTGATATACGTGTTTTATAGATTTTGATCTCTTAACTCACACGATTAGTCATGCTTTGACTTTGGGAAAAGCCAATAAATCAGGTAATAGTTAAACTTACCACTACCTGGAAAGCAATTAAGTGAATGAGAGTCTAGCTCGTTATGAATATTGTGGGAAATCATTAGTAGGAAAAAGGCGCCGCGAATCATAACAGTTTGGGAGCCCCTGCCCTATAATCCATCTGTGATTTCCTATAATTCATGTTTTTCCTCATTCCCATTCACTATACTTCTTCTTAATTAGTAAGTCTAATTTACATTTATCTAATTATTATACTAATTTACGTATTAGAAGTTAGTTAAAGGCAAATGCACGGGAGAACTCTTTAAAAACTGATTCATTGAATATATATTAACGCCATAACCTAGAAACAACACCAAGTTTATTGGCAATGGACCTCGTTACTTTAAACACGTCAAATCAAATAAACGACGCCTGAACTGGAAACACGCTCTCCGAACTCCCACATCAAGCCGTCGTGAGTACTTAGAACTCTGACAGGTTTAAAGTCGCTGATCCTTACTACACGGCAGATCTTTTGCGGTGAAAAGACTTGAACACTCTGCTTGACTAAAACGTCGCCTTCCTAGAGCTCGACACAGTGACCTGCTTAATATTATACACACATGCTTGCAATATGTCATTCTACGAAGGTAAGTCATAGGGATGTGATCATAGAAAATAAACTGAAAAAATAGCCCTGTTCATATTTTTACATGTATGCATTTAACTTTTACTGAATGTTAAAATTCGCAAGTAAAGCTTTGTTGAAATTTTACTAGCAACAAAAAACAGTTTTTCATTTATTTCCGTCATTCCAAATGTCATCATTTATTTCTTCTTTTTTATGTTTTCTCTTTACTCATCCTGATAACATTTGGACTTAAGTAAATCGCACACAAAAACGCGTTAAATCCGAGTCAATTGAGAGATTATTGCACACGCGCATGATGTTTAAAAACTTAATTACTTATAAGTTAATATATAACTAATCTTGAATGACCATGAATGCTCTCGTGGTAAAAAACGAATGAATTAAACTAACAAAGAAAATTTTTAAATACAAACAGTTTCCTTCCTTGACATTCGGATATCATAATAATCTAATCAAAATAAATTAAAGCAGTTTGAAAATTTAAATGATATTTTTGCATCGCGATGGGGTTCATTTTTCTCCGCTTAGCTTCGTTTTGTACTTAACTAAGCATAATTCGATATCATATATTCTCCGGAAAAGAGTAGAGAGCCACGTTCCAAAAAGATCAAAAAAGAAGAGTCTGAAGTCGACGTGACAACAACCGAGTCTTATTGTTTTGAAGAAATCTAGCTCGATCGTAAATCATGGAAAATGTTTCCTTCCTCCTCGACATGATGAATGGAACCGGAGAAACGCAAGTAAAAACAAACATATTCCAAAATATATTTCGGTTTCCACTATCTGCTTGAAATAGAGTAAATCGCTATGTTTCATCGAATATTTTTTTTTTGTCTTATCCAAAAAAAAGTTATATCATAAATATATTTCATGCATATTTTAAATGTTTTTTTTCCGTTCTGAAAGCATGACTGTAAAATAAATACTCGGTGGCTAGTATATTTGCTACATATAGTCGCTAGTGTATTTCGTTCTGCAATTCACATTTATGAATATTTTCTATCTTGTTTCTTTTCACATTTTTCAAATCAGAGTTAGATATACAAAAGTCATCATAGTGAAGATGGAGTGTTTTGGAACAGGAGCCATAAAACACAAGCTCGTGTACCGGTACAAGTCACTGATCTGCTAAATAATGGATCAATAAAATATAAATAAGGAATTCCTATTTAGTTTAGTCTTACTTAATTAACATCTTTTCTTTTGTTGATTATGACATTTAAAGTAACACATCATTTACTTTTACATTAATTTATGTTCTCGAATTCTCTGCCGACTGTATTCAATCGAGTCGCGTACTTGAGTTTTTATTTCACTGAACAATCCATTAACCGTGGCCTCATACATGTTAAATATATTGAGGCTCGACAATCTAAGAAGATTGTATACACATGGAATCTTTTGGATTTGTGAGATTTTAGAAACTGAAGCCTAAAATATAAGGTCTATTAACTTTCAGAACTTTTGTGGAATTTTAAAGGTCTTTTAATTAAGAAAGAAATCCACCACACAACATTTCCTGAATTTATACATAGCTTACACTTACAGAAACATATTTTATTTACGGAACTCAAGAAATTTTTTGTATTCTTTTGGGGTTCTTTTTAGTTTTTATTTCTGATTAATTGTTTTAATGTTATGTTTATTAAATGTTCTCAATTTTAAAACTTTTTCTAACTAATAATTATTCATAATTTATAATTATTCCTATTCCTATCATATTTGGCAACAATTCAAAATTTGGGAAAAACTTATTTAAAAAGCTTCTTAAACCTTTTGCATTGTAAATCTTAAGATCCTATGACATTTGTATGAAAGTGATTATGAATTAGATTTTTACATCTATTTTAAATAGACTTCATTCTTTTTACAAGCTTGGGTTTAGGTTAATTTTCGGTTAAAAATTTTTAATCTCTATCTAGAAAATTTTTGTAATTGGTGTATCTTGTCTATTCTGTTCTCCTTTCTTTCGCTTAATCAATATTATATACATTTTAGAGTGATCCGATTTTTCCCCAGCAAGATGCACTGGGGGAGGTATGGCACCGTAGAACATGCTTAGCCCCTCAATTTAGTTCCTAGTCCCTATGTTTTGTTTTGTTGGGTATTCAATTTTTTTCAATTTTTATTCAGTTGTGTACTCATTTCTATAAAAGTCTTCTTATCTTGTTTGATTTTTATATTTTATTTGGTTTCTTATTTATTGTGTTTTTTAAATAATTATGGTACTTTAATTATTATATATATATTTCAGTCGAAAAATAGTTTTTTATACTGAGAATTTTTTTGTATATGTGGAAGGGGAAGCAATTCAATGAAATTGTATACTGTTCTTTTACACAAGTCGAAACATTCGAAAGAGCTTTCTAAAGCAGACGTGATTAGACGTGTTAATTAACTACTGTCATCTCATATGTCTAATACGTGATGTTATGTCACCATCACGAATTTTTTAAAAGGTTACAGTTATGTTTTGAGTATTCCCATTAAGTGGGATAGTAAATAATAGAAAAGAGTTAGTGTATCGCCTAAGATAGTCTAACACCAAAACGAATTAAATATACTCTTGGGAAGATATCCTTATAAAAATTAGATGATAGTCATTAACTCGCGGTGAAAAATATTATATGAATAACAACATAGTATGAGAGTGGCCAGCTAAACCTAAAATGTTGAGAGATAATATATTGCTTACTTTTTCTTTTACTTTAATGCGTGTTCACATCTTATTTTCTATTAATAAGTAGATCCGCTTTAACTGCAAATGTTTTTCCTCAAAAACATTTTTCTTCACTTACACATTATTAGTGTGAAATAAAATTCTCCTCTGATTAATATACCCCGGAGTTAAAAAGAATTTTTAGTGTGTTTTTTTAAGTAAGGAAGAAATGTTTTATTTCTCATCAAAGGTGACTTTTTAGAACTTTTTCAATGAGTCTATGGACAAACCTCAGCATAAATGTAATTAACGTTGTATTTATTTCTGCTGAGAAAATTCAGCTGCTTCTTAAGAGTTTTATCAAACTTTATGACATTATTTTTAAAGAAATTTCCCTTGCTTGATTTTTAGATTCAGGCTAGAAAAATTCTACATTAATACCCTGAAATAGTAGGTTTTCTTTCTTTTAAAAGTTTTATTGAGAATTTTTTTCCCGTTAAAACAGCCTTTAACTATTTCTCATTGATAAGAAAAAATGAATTCCATAAAAATGAGTATTATCTTATGTGAAAAATGAAAGTATTTAAGACCTCTAGGTGTTTGTATTAATCTTAATTTATAAGAAAATATATTTATTATTGTAATTACTGTACGTCACAAAATTAATTCATTTGAAGTTAATTGAAAATTTTACAGTGTGTTGAGAAAATAAAGTTGAAGGAAGACCTTCCAAAAAAGTAATTATTTTTCTTAAGTTTTCAATTTTAATCGCAGTCGTAAAAATTTCTATTTTCTTCATTCTATATTTTGCCTATCTTTTTTCTAATTTCTTACTAATTGCGTTTTAATTAGTCTACATTCGTAGAGTAGAAGTTGAATGTTTTTTTCTAAATGTAGAGAGGAAGTATCTGTGTATATTTTATTCCTAGTAATATTGTTGTGATACAGGAGGAATTTTCATTCGACGAAAATGTGAAATTGGCTTTGTATATAATTTAGTCTATTAATTTTTAGATTCCTTCTAATTCCTTTCGGAGTTTATTAATTTTTAAGATATTTAGTAAGGATTACTTTCCCCTCTGCATAAAACGAAACAAGCCAAAATAAGTGGGTATGGATTTTGTTTCTTTAAAACTTGATCTTGAGAAAACATATTTAGAATATTTTGAATAACTTTTGATTGTTATTACAATATTGTTCAATGCTTACATGATACTGTTCAGCATGAAATGAACATCTTATGTTTTTTTTAAGAAAATATTAAGATTCGAAACTTTTAACTGGACGTAAATCTAATTTAACTAATTCTTATTTTGAAGTAATAACGATTATTATTCAGTATTGTAATCGTTATGTTCTTACAAATATTCATCGGTTTATACTTAACAGGAAAAAACTCAACTTGAGTAAAATCGACAGTTTTTTGAAACATTAGTAACCAACTTTAATTTCTTTTTTTGTAGCAATATTATTTTCGAAATGAAACGATAATATTTTTACTGGAGGAAACCTTTCGAAGCACATTTAAAGGCAGAGCTTTTTTTACATCACGATCGTAACTATATTTTTTATTAAATGAACTATCAAAGTTTCTTTTATTTGTTTAAATACTTTTCCTTTGTTTTCTGAATGAATTCAACGAAACTCGTACGAATTCTTAAAAATTTTATATTTGTAACTTGAGTAAATCCTTAAAACTGTATGTACTACTAAAATAGTGGATTCGGAAACATTTAAAGGAATTTGAATAATAATAATCCAAAAAAGGTTTTAGATTGAAATTATTCAACTATAAATGAAAGAAAATTTCTCAGAATGACTTTCAGCTTCGCTATTTTTTATTGTCTGCATCGTTAAAGTTTCATATTGTCATACATCGAAATCCATCTGGAAATTGTTTTGTATAAATTGTATTGAATAATATAAATGAAAATACATATATCGTAAAATGTATACAGAAACAACGTAAATTTAAATATTTTAACTAGCGTTACGACGTTATAAAAGAGTGCGGTAGCCTAATGGCCATGGTCGCGGATTCATGGCCACCTTTGTTTTTGTTGAGTCGTAGGTTTGCCTCTAAAGATTTGTAGTGTAGGGAGCTGATGCATGTTAAATCTGGTTCAAATCCCAAGTTCTTCTATGGCGTGGTTTGGAAATTTTAGAGGGAGGTGCCTGCTCCGTTACTTAATTGACTATTAAAATTATGAGGTCCTTCGCCAATAGCCCTCGTGTTGATTCTCTGCGCGACGTCAATAAACAATAACAATCGTTTAATTAAAAAGAAATTTTGAAGAGTACTAAAACTAAAAATAAAAAATGTCTTAAAAAATTAAAGTGAAGAAATAAAGAAAAAATTGTAAATTGATATATATATATATATATATATATATATATATATATATATATATATAAACTGCTGTTTGTAGAAAATGCAACACCATGAAGGAATCATCAGAATCAAATGAAA
>BMAW01014908.1:0-10997 GCA_019974015.1 Nephila pilipes | reverse complement strand
TGTGTGTGTGTGTGTGTGTGAAAAAGTCTAAGATCAACATAAGATTCTCAATAATGTCCTACCTAAAGAGACACAGACAAGTAAGGATGTGTTCAGGTGAAGTCTCTTACGAAAAGAATTTAATGCAGGTCTCAAAATGCTTAGAACCATCAGAATATTTCATAGTTCTAAGATGTCCGCTAAGACAGCGAGTCAGAGTTCTACATTCTGCCCTATTGCAATCAAGAGACAGAGTGCCCTCGGACGACATCTCCTATACCAGGGGTGAACAGGTGGAACAAGCCCAGTCGTTTTATTTTGACTCTTAGCTCTCGAGAAATTTTCAAGGTACGTAAGAGGTGCAGTAGGCACAGAAGCCTCACCAGCTCCCGCCTTAGCTGTAGTGTCCGCAATCACAATATACTCAGCGCCAGAATAAAAGGGCATCCATTGTCTATGGATCTGATGCGATGTGGAAAGACGTTTCATGTTTTTAAGTATTTCCACTCCAACACTATCTTTCACACTTTGTCAGCTTGACAGATGTTGAATTGAGCTTCTACTATTAGGAAGTATCCAGATTTCCTTATTATGGGTTAGTGATTTGCGTAATTCCTGTCCTTCTTTAATGGAAATAAGCTTGCTGCGAAAAATAGAGCAGGAATCAGGATTTCTCCTCTGGAATTTTACCTCCAGATCTCTATATTTGATGTATATTCCACTGCCGCAACAGTCAATATCATTTTTGCTACCATTCGTATACATTTGAACAGCTTCCCCTGGGATAAGATTAATTTTATCAAGTTGTTAGTAACTTTAGAAAAATTGGAAGATAAATTTGTTCATAAACTTGAACAAGAAGGTCGGTGTGAAAAAGTACTCCATTAAGACCCTCAGAAGGATCAAAACACCGAGCCAAGTGTTGTTGTTCCACAGCAACAGAGATCATATTGGTAGTGAGCACTTGATGAATGGATTATTTCTATTGAGACTTTGATTGTTACTCCTAACTCTAAGAAAAGAAGATGTGTGATTCCCTGAACAAAGACTGCAAAGTTTACTGTAGTATTTGGTACAGTACTCTATTATTGGAAGTACGTTTCATTGGAAATCGTTGCACACACAAGAACCGGAACGGTTCTACTATTGCAATGTATCAAAATGTCAGATTAAAATAGGCTAAATCAGCTTCTGTATAGTAATTCATTCAATTACCATTTCATCCTGATGTAAAATGAAATTTCCTTGCAGAGTGGTATTACATATACACTCTATAACACAAGAAACGACGAAGGAGGGGTAGCCCGATTGTAATGAAATGCTAAGACATTTGGACCAAACATGCAAATGATTAAAATTTGGTGTTCATTGAATTAATAGCGGGAGCTACAGCACATCGGAACTGCTCATTCAGCAGATGCATATAAGAAGCGATTCTCGATCTAATGATCAAATTTTCTACTACATTACGATTTAGGATAACTTTCAATGACTGAAAAAATGCCTCGCCGAAGGATTCGAGCTCCTATCAGAATTTGAAAGAGATCGTATCATCGGTTTGAAAAAGGCAGTTTGAGCAAATCTGAGAATCGCTCGTCATAAGGGTCCAAGTCATGCGACGATTAGAAAATACTGGCAAGAATGGGTGGACAATGGCAGATTTCAGCGTCATGATGGTAGAGGTCAATCTATGGCCTCAGCAGATCGGGAGGATAGAATGATTGTCAGATCAGCTGATCCATCGTTATCAACCATCAGACGTGCGAACCGCTCACGAGTGTCCACTATGACCATTCACAGACGTCTGATAGAGCAAAATCTAAAGTCGTATCGAGCACTACGCTGCCTGCCACTCACGCCTGCACACTGTCGAGCCCGATTACAGTTGTTCTTGGTTCGATCAGGTTGGAATGATGATGACTGAGGACGTATAGTACTTAGCGATAAATCCCGTTTCATCTGCGTCCTGATGATGATCGAAGGCGTGTCTGGAGTTGCCCAAGGCAGCGTGCCACTTTCAATATTGCACTTCCATTGATAGCCGGACCCTTGACTCGTCATTAGAAGCACACTTACTGCACATTGATACGTCGACGACATTCTGAGACCTATTTTGTTACCTTTTTTTTGCAGTACCTGGCCTTATTTTTCAGCAAGATAATGCCAGACCACATACAGCAAGTGTTGATATGAACTGTGTTACAGCTTGTCAAATACTTCCTCGTACAGCCAGATCTCTTCTTAATCAAGCATGTCTGGGATATTATGGGAAGGTGACAGCATCTATCAGGAAATGTAGCTGACCTCCTCCAACAATTGGAGCAAATGTGGCAAGAAATACCACAGGAAACTATCAAGGAGGTCTATCACTCTATGCCACATTGTGTGGCAGCTTGCATCCAGTCTAGAGGTGGGTCGACACCTTATTGAGCTCGTTACTTTGTAATTATGTAACTCTGAAATAAATCATTTAATTTTTCTGAAATTTTAATCATTTTCTATTCAGTACATAACTGTACTATCTGTCAATTCTTGTCTTTATCGGACTACTCCTTCGTGGTACATCGGTTTTTTTTCCTTCTTTTTCTTCTTCTTTTTTTTAATATATATATATATATATATATATATAAAGAGAGAGAGAGAGAGAGAGAGAGAGAGAGAGAGAGTCTATAATTCAATTCTGACAAATTTCTGAGAGGAAAACTAGATATATTTTATTATAAATCAAACATGTTAGAAACATACTTTTAATCAATAGAAATTTTTATTCATGAATAAATTAAGTACCTAAGACTAAACACAATGAATTGGAAATTAAATAAAGCGTTTCATCACATTTTATGCACCATTGACTTAAGAATACATTTGAGTTTCAGTTTTTGTTTAGTTTTAAAAGATTTTCAGATTTTTTTTTTTTATCAAATGTGATAATACTAATGTATAACAATAACTCCAATTTCTCTAATAAGTTCAAGTTCATATACATAAAACATTATTACATTATGAATTTATTCGCATAAGTGATAATTAAAAATATGGATATTTTATCTTTAAAATTGCAAAAGATGTAAATATAAAAAAAATCCTTGCAAAAAGAAATGAACTTAAAGTTTCGACATCATTCGCATTTTTCATTTGAATACAATCCTTATATAGTGTTTTTGAAAATCCATTATTTTAAAAGTTCTTATGCGATTTGCAATTTTAAACATCACTAATTTTCCTACATACATTCAAATTATGGATTACTTCTGAAACCACCGCTTTTAGGTTAGGGTAATATTAAACAAATAACATACTTACTTTTTCCAATAGTTTACTGTTATTTATTTAAATATTCTAAGTACTTAACCGCGAGAGAAATAAAACGGAATCCTGCTTTGTTCATATTGAGCATTATGCTACTATTAAAAACTTTAAAAAATTTTATTAAAATTTTTAAGAAACTAAGCTGTATCGATAAAATTGTACATGTATTATAAAACGTTTTTTTCTTTCTCAATAACCAACTGTCATTTAAAACGAAGTTACATTTTAAAGAGAATGCTTTCAGTAACTGTAATAAAAAGAGAGAGAAAATAAGTTAATGAGTAAATTTATATAGGAAACACAAAGCGTTAATGTATAAAAATAACTTGAATATTTAAGAGCGATATCGGTGAATGAAAAAATTCTGAATAACACCCATAGATGGCGCTGAGTATTCCAAGGTATTTGGCACGTTGTGTTGGCTGGAATATCCAGCTCGAGCGATTAAGGAGCCTGCCTAGAAGTATTCAATACGAAGTACAAAGGTCAATTGGGGTAATAGGGGGAACATTATGGAGTTTACAGCTGTAAAGTTGAAAGTCTATTACTGTGTAAAGTTTTGTCTATTACTTGAGTTATGTCTCTCTCTCTCTCTTTTTTTTTCAAGGGGATGTGAGTGTATGAATTTAAAGTTTCTTTTCTCCTAATAAGAAAAGCGCTAAAGATTAAATATGTAAACTTTATTTATTTTATAAGGAAAAATAATAATAGTAAAAAATAACAAGAAATAAATAATAGAGAAAAAGTTATAGTGAATAAAAATGTAAAACAATAAAAAGAATGAGGAGAGCTGTCAGGCAATTATCAGAGATAGCACTCTGAAATGTTGCCATGTAATATTTTCGAAGATATTCAAATTTAATTAATAAAAGCAATCAATAAAATGATTATTATTTAAAAGTTTACATAAATACATTTAATCAATATAAATGTTGTAAAACAAAATTTGAATATTATTTTATCATGTCCAAACTAAACTAATTGTATACTTAAATTTTATTTCTACTAAATAGACGATTGAACTATGTATTCTATTAATCATAATTGTTCCTCGAAATTAAACTTACTTAAACCTTATGGGTAACTCCTCATTTTTTCAGAAATTCAAGCAGAAATTAAGTATAAGTAATTGGGGAAAAACTATGGATCTTTTTCAGTCATATTTATTTATAAAAAAGCTCTCTCTCCTCTCCCCCCCCCTACAAAAGTTGTTCAATATAAATTTTTATAGTTCACTTCTTTTCGTTTTATTGCCTTAATAGTTAAATTTAGAAAATATATATTATTATCATAATATATTTATTTAAAAAAAATCGGACAGTAAAGGGAAGCTTCCTTTTATTTCAGGTTTGAAACTTTCATCTTTTGTTTTGTCTTTAACTTTTCATGTTTCTTTTTATGTTAAAATATAAAAATATTTTTTTCCATATGCTACGAACAACACTTTCTGAATAAGACCACAGTACCAGAGAAAGTTCGTTTAGAATTTTAAACAAATACTTTTTTTTTATTGATGCCTGTTTCCAAAGAATAAGCAATATTGATGTATTATTGATGTAAATAGGAAATTAATAATCTTTTCTTCATTAAATGCTTTGATTTATTTTGTGCTTATTAACATCAAACGTAGGAGCAACACAAGGGCTTTGAGCCATGGACCTCTCAATTTTAAACCTCGGTCAAGTGACGAGGATGACACTTGGGCTGTCATCCTCCTCTTCAAACTTCCTTCTGATCCTTCTATTCCTTTATTTTTTGTTATTGATTCAGTACACATATTCAAATACATCCTAACAATTAGATTAATCGAAAAAAGGCTAGGAAATGTTTTTATTTTCCGTAACGATATGACATAGAAAATAATAATTTAGTAAAGTTTGCTTATGGTTTAACTTTAAAAGTTTTATGTCCTTCAAATATTGGAAAAACAAAATGTGAAACTTGAGCTTGAGATATTTAATAACTTTGTTATTCAGGGGCTGCAACAATTAGGAGAGTAACATAAACTAATAAGTTATGAAACAACATCAAATTTTATTTCTTAAATTTGTAGATGGTGGAAAATTGTTAATGTTAAAACAACTTTAAATGGACAACATTTGCTTGACTCTTATCAACAACCGATTACTTTATCACCAGATAACAAAGGTTGTGAATTCTTATACAAAATTTTATTTGGTTAGTTTCGTGGAAGGAAAAAAATTTGTACTATTGGAATCTTAACTAAAGAAACACATCTTGCTTTTATTCATACAACATATGTTTTACTTGAAATGTCAAAATATTGCATATAAATGAATTAAAATTTTAATATTTTCTTCATGGGAAAATCCAAGCAGATGCATCAGAAAGTGGATTTGGGAAATGTAGGAGAATTTCAGGTTCTCAATATTCAATATCAGTTCGACAGCTTTATGAAGTGGAAGCTAAACCAAGAATGCAAAAAGACATTGATTTTGAATATCCGTGCAATGAAAGTCATTTAGAGTCTTCAATATTACATGATTTTAATATAACACTATCTGAAAAGGAATTTTGATATGCTGAACCTTATCTACCTGTTTTAATATATTTAGCTGATGATTGTGCAAGAACAACACTTAAAAAGTTAAATGTAACCTTTGTTCCAAATCAATTATTCTCAATAAAACTTGAACTAAATTCTAACTATGATTTAATGCGTATCATAGAGAAAGGAAGTTTATTGTACCTTACCCCAGATATTGTCTCAACAGTATTCTACAATTGTGTAACAGTTCAGAAACTTCTTTCAAAAGATTATGAAAATATGTTCCTTACACAAAATAATTAACGTCAAATTGCCTCAGAAATATCGATTAGCTTAATAAATTCAAATGAATTTTTTTATATGATAAACCTTGAACAATGATCATGCTTGTGAGACAGTTCTAAAGCATATTATCCACACTTCTACAAATGCATTATTAAATAACTACTGCAAGGGGAAAAAATGATATTAAAAAAGATGAAACAAAGAAAAGAGAACTATATACTTTATTAGCTAAGTAACTTGCTTTATTTTTTGTATGAATCCATTTTTGATGCATATATATATTTATTTTCATGTATTTATCTATTATTATAAATGTATGATTTACCTAAAAATATTTTTTTAAATTTATTGAATGGCAATTTTTTTTTAATTTTGTAATTGTGAATGATACCAATAATTATTGTTTTTAAATTTGTGTTGTGTTTTTTTTTTGTTTTGAAAACTATTTATAATTTTATTTCTCTTTTTGTAACTATTCTGAATAAAACTAAGAAAATAATAATGATAAAGAAATTAGCATAGTTTTGTGTATAAATTAACAGTAAAATAGAGAACATTGATGATAACATCCTTGCGATTATTATTTAAAAAAATAAACTATATTTATACTTAAATGCTCTATGCACATGAAACACAATGTTTTGATTGATTTATTGATATTTTTTTATTTGATGTATATGAATGTTTAGTTTAATAATAAAGAATGGAGGAAAATATGCAAAAATGCACCGGAAGAGTTCCGTAGGCGCGTATACGAGAGTGGACAATGTTACCCTACTACTTGTGACGTCACAAATCAGCGCGAATGCCTTCTAGTATTTAGGAGGTGTTGACAGAGGGCGGAAGTTTGGAGCTTTTGGTGGAAAAGGGATACTTTCAAACTACAAAACTAATAATTCGATATAAAAACCAACGTTTTTATATGGTGGCAAAGTTTATTAGAGAAAATTATTGAAACATTAGTTAAAACTGTTAGTTATTTTTTACTTTAAAATTTACTTAAAAAGAGACATTTGTGAGCGTATTAAAAAATTCATAATACTCATGAAAGCAAAACATGCATTTGAAAGTTTGTAAGTCATTCTATTAAAAAAAATGGGAACCAGAATTCAGAAAAAATTATTGTGATAAGACATGGCGCCAAATATTGGAAACTTTCTTTCTTGCGAATGATTACTGACTAAAAGTCAGCAACCCTTACTAACTCGGAGATAGTAAAGGGGAGATAGTATCTGCCCTTTGTGAGTACAAAAGTTTTACGATACCTCATAAGGCGTGGGAGTGCCCGGTGTTCCCAGAGGGGGAAAGAAATTTTTTTCCTCAATCCTAAAAACGCCGAGAGGAAAAAATGTTTTGACTTATTAAAATTATTGAAATATTAGTTAAAACTTATCGCAAATGTCTAAATATTGCATTGTTAGGTTAGTACGAACGATTTCCAAAATTTCAAAGCTCTAGCTTGATAGGAAGTTGGGCAAATTAACGATCGAAAATTTGATGACACACTCACACACACTCACACACACACACCAAGTAAAATTCAGAAAAACGTTTTAATAAAAGAAGGAAGGGATTTCCTTTTCGGTGATATTTTCAACGATTACTTTGCAATGGGTTAGTGACTAGCAACCCCAGCGATTCAGACCGAATCAGTCGGATATTGCTCGTCTTTCTTTTTGAATGTTGAATAAACCCATTTCTTGTGTACGTTACTCAGCATAAAGGGTATATTCTTTATATTTAGTGTAAAAAGACGCTTAAATATTGCGCATACAGTGAAACAAGGAAATTTGGAAAGCCCTAATTCCAAAGTTAACAAAATTTTATTTTAAATGTATTTTACCGTCAATTATTGACGGAAGAGCGCTTTGGCAGAAGTCTTTCAGAGAGCCATCTGGAGTAGAAGAAGCAATTAAAAATAAAATAAAAAAAAAGTGACTGACATTATTATCTGATAAAGTTTACATATTCTTGAACAGGATTCCATAAGAACTGTATGTCTTACTTATGTATAATTATACTAATATTCTATGGATTACTGCATAAAAAGAAATAATTTTGTTATCAAATGCATATAAAAATTTTAAAAAATCAGTATAAAATGAGTAAGATACATTGTCACACGGGCAGGCTTCAAGATTTTTTTAAGGTACATGTTCAATTCTTTTTCTTGTCAACCAATTATCTTTTCCCTTAATGTTCAAAAGATGCCTTTCAGAGAGCCATCTGAAGTAGAGGAAGCAATTAGAAGCAAAAAGTGATTGATATTATATTCCAATAAAGTTTACATATTCTCGAAGCAGTTTTCATAAGAAAGTGTATGAATTATGTATAAATGAAATTTTTTTGATACCAAACAGTATATATATATACTTTTATCACAAATACATATTGTTTGGCGTAGCATAACCGTATTTGACTCTTGTGCCATAAACGTCTCTTGACTTTGAGGAAAAAATAACAAAATAGTATCATTTGGAGGAAAATGCAGCATCATGTGGGGAAATTTTGCAATATCCATATGACCACATTGAACAAAAGGCTCTTTCAAATATTTCTTTTTTAAAATTTGGCTCCTAAAGATAATGCAACTGGCATCCCTGTTATAAAAGATTGTGTTATTAAATTCGCACTTAAAAGCAACGCGATGAATATTGGTGATGCACCTCACAATTTTGAACCCCAGTCAAAGGACCAGGAGCACACTTGTGATCTGAAATTCTACTCTCCATACTTACACACCACGCCAACGGGATAATTTGAAGCCTCTACAGATGTAAAGTACATCAACTCCTCTAACTGGCGGTTTTCAACAAAATGAGGACTAGAATCCATACCTCGATGAAAAAAGTGTCATGACCTTTCGGCTACAACGATCAGTAATTATGTGAGCATATAATGAATAAGGAGGGAAATAATTTCAACAAAATATATATTTCGTTTCTCTAAAATTTACAACCATTAGACTTATTTTTTGTAGTTACATAAGCCTTCCTTCATGTTACTTACTTTTGCTAAGACTGTCGGAAAAATTGAATCGGTAGAATTGTTATTCCAATTCCGGATCCAAATCCAGGGTGGGTAAGGGATCTCCAGGGTGGGTCTCCAGAGGAACACCTTCGATTTCTGGGAAATATGATCGACAAAAATGATTGGTATCTTACGCCTGTTGAAATGACACATAATCGTCTTAAAAAAAAGGATTCTCCAGATAATAAAACCAAGGTAGATGCTATTCTTGGTGGTCGCTTTATTTTCAAAATGTTGTATGAAGTAGGTGATTTCAAATCGAAAGTCTTTGTATCGGAGGATCGGAGTCTTTGTATGTTGGTTTCTGCAGGGATAGCATTTAGAAAAGGATTTTGTTGCCATTCTGAAGTAAACAAAATATTAACAAGAATTGTGGAAACAGGAATTTATGAGAAGTTCCTAAAAGATGAATCCTTGAAGTATTGGTTTTCCTTATCGACCGAAGAAAAAAAAGAATTAGAAATCAGAGAAGATCGTTCCCTTTCTCTTCATGATTTTGCTGGAGCCTTTGTATTGCTATCAGCTGGACTATTGATTTCATTTTTGGTTTTATTGGCAGAGATAGCTATTTCATATATAAAGCGTTGATTTTTTAAATACATTTAACGTAATGTCTACTGTATATGTTACCAACTTTTACATAATAGCTTATTTATTCTTATAAATGTGAAATCATAACTTTTAAATTATAACAGGACTGAAATACATTTATTTGTTGAGTAGAATATGAAAGCATCTCAATAAATATAGAAAAAGAGAATTTAGTGTAAAAATAATTCAAAGAACATTATAAGTGCAAAAAAAATCAGTTTCAGAAACGGAATTTTGAATAATTTGTAGTATAACATTATTGTGAAGCTTTATGAACGTACTGAAATATACTCGTATCAAATATATAATCATAGTTTTGCAATTAAGGATTCATTATATTTTAAGATTTAAATGTATAATAAAGGCAGTAACAAAATTCGTTTTCATTTTTAATGACTTTTACTAATCTTATCTTTTAAGGTCTCAAAAAGATCATCAACTGAAAATACTGTAAAGAAATAGAATTATTTTACGATTGCATACAGAAGTTCATATTAATCTGTATTGGTCACAAATGGATGGACTCTTTTATTGATCATTAAAACAATTTTTCTTTTTTCAGTTGTTGCATGGGGAAATAAATTTATGAATGGTATTTGTACTTTGGGTTTAGTAAAATAAACAAAGCAAGTATATATGATTATATGGTACAGTTATAAAATAAAAATAATGTTCTTCTAATACATTTTCAAACAAAATTTATTTATTGATTAAGTTATTTAATTACTAGCATAATAATCTGCTACCACATACTAGTAATAATAAGCATTTTTTGTAAAATGTTTAAATTTAAACAAAAAAATATATTATTTGTATCATATAGTTTTGAGGGAAGAAGTTAGAACGAAAATTTCAGAGCAATCTTTCTGAAGATACTCATTTCAAAAATTTTTAAGCATTTTAAAAATTATAATGAAGGTTATTTCAATTATTGATTATTATAAGTTCCTCCTCAATGATGAACTAAATGAAAATAAGTTGAATACCTTGCAACATTCATCTCTCCAAATGTTATAATTAATTTAACTGTTGATATGTTTTTCATGATCATAAAGTACTTAATAATTTTGATGGATTTCTTCTTCATTTACAAATATCCTAAATAGATTGTACTATTTTTATAGTAAAATCGTAAAAGAATTTCTTTCCCAGTATAAATTAACAATAATTCTATACATTAATTTAGCAAATCCTCTTAACATTTTTTATGCATCTAAAGAATGTTAAATATGCAATATAAAAATAATGGCTATGTATAAATATATGATCCTTTTTTTTATATTTAGAATATAAA
>BMAW01014906.1:4074-18140 GCA_019974015.1 Nephila pilipes | reverse complement strand
CCACAATACTAATAAAATCATTGGATCATAAAACTAATATAAAATTTAGTACGTATATGCATTTTATGTAACAAGTAAATATTTATTCCATCAAAACGTTTTCCGCATAATACTAATATAATTCCATAATATTATTATAATCATTGGATCATAAAATCGTTTCTAAAATTTTGAACATATATGCATTTTATGTAATATATAAATGTTTAATCAAAATGTTTAATGCGTAGTTCACAGGTAATTCATATAATTCTCAGTGATAAGCCTAAGATGCATTTTTCATCTTCATTAATTTTCATTTTCGACATTACTTTTATCAATTATTTTCTATTAATCTTAACTTTGTAGGTGTAGGTGGTGTTTGAGCCTAATGGGACCTATGTAGTGATTATATTTTTTTTAAATTAATTACTTTTATTATTATAACATTTTGAATAAAGTTAAATTTATATTGCTATGATTGGATTATTTATTGTTAAATTTTATGTGCTTTTAATTTATTTTTGTGTAATTTTATTTAAATTTCTATGTACAACAAATTAAGGATCTCAATCTCTTAATTTACAATTGAATATGTTTATTATATTGATTTTATTGAAAAGTGTATTTATTAATTTGGTAACAACATTTTAATATTTTTAATTACTTTGATCATGACGTGGTAAACACTGAGGACGCAACCTCGGGTTATTCTAGCTATCCTCCTCTAGTTTCGATCCTCCTTCTTCTTAACGAATTGCCTTTTTTTTTTCAAATGTTTCACTTCTGGACCAAAGTTTAATCTTGTTTGGAGCAGCATAGCCCCATCTAGCTCTTTAATTATTTTCTCTTAATCTTAAATTCACTCACTCAGTCACTTTGATCACGACATGCGGAAACATTAATTCCAAAGTCTTTTGAATGAGGATGATTAGTTTCATCAATATGAATTTGTACTCAGCTTCCTTCGAGATACAGTGTTCTGTGTATCCTCCGTTCCTCACAATTGTATTGGAGTTACATCTGAAATAGAATTGAAGTTTTGTTAATAAAGTTTATTAATGAAGTTTGTTACATAAAATTTATTAATGAAGTTTGTTACATAAAATTTTGTTATGAAAACTACAACTTTTCGAGTGGACGCCATTGTGGCTGAGTGGTCATGGCCGCCAGGTCGCAATTCGTGTTATTTTCCTTCGCCCGGAAAATCGAGAAGAGACCCACCTTATAGCAAAGGTAATGCACATTAAATCTTTCGAGGTTCCAAGTCCTCCATTAAATGTACTGTGGAAGTTTGGAGACGGAGCAGCAAACTCAGGTATCATCCTCGATACTTAACTGAGTTTTAAATTTACAAGGCAAGTCACCAACAACTCTCGGTGTTGCTTCAAAGTGTGAAATTAACAAACAAACAATCAGTAAATAAACAACAATGAAAAGTTTTGAGCAAATCTTATCATAACTACAATGCAGAATGTTTAATGTGACGATAGTTTGTTTAGTTGGAATACGTTTCTGTGATTTGGGAGATTTAGAAATGGTAAGGAAGATATTAAGGATGAGGAAACATTTAGATTCAAAACTGCCAAAAACTGTGGAACTTAGCTTCGGAAAATCTCAAATGAAGACAACGTCGATAGCTTCTTTATTGTATGAGAATACTTCACTTAGAATTAATTTCTGAAAGTCAAACATTGAATGCAGTCTTCTACATGGATGCAATGGATCTATTGTTGAAACATGTTGCTTGTGTGGATTTAGAATTAAATGCAACAAAAATCGGTATTTTTGCATGACATCAATTAAATTATCATCGAAATACAATACAACTGAAATGTGTTTATAATACTAAACAACATCTAAATAAACTTTTTTTTCAATTTTTTCTCTTGAAATCAGCCAATTTGAAAATAGTAAATTTATAATAATATCACCTAGGTATACTTTAAGACGATTCAATTCAAATATTTTTTAATAAAATTTAAGGAAAAAATATTTAAATTAAAAATTACATTTCTATGTGCTTTTTAAATACCTTCGTTCAATTAACGATACATTCATATCAAACTTCCTTTCTGGTTTAGTTCTTGTGGTTACAACATTTTATTTTGTTCATTTTGTTCCGTAGAAACCATGAAATAGGAATTTATGTTATCTTCTAGAAGGGAGAAAATGTATAAAAATAGTTTGCCTGAAAAGACAAAAGATTAAAAATAAGTGTTAATGGAGTCTGCTGAAAACACAAAACGAGGAATCAATTAGAAACCAAAAGGCAACAAATATTCTGTTTGATGCTAACGTTAAATATATCAGTTTAATTATTGGATCTAATACAGTTTAGTTATCAATCAGTTTAGTTATCAGATCCAATCTGCAAGGAGCCTTACTTACTCTTCGATGATGTAATGTTAAGGATGAGCTTTTATGCAGTGTTTTTAATCCTCTATTGTTCCTTTTTTAAAAGATCATTTCAAGAGAGAGTTTTCTGCTTACAAATCATTTTCAGAAAGGAGCATCGTACTTGAAATATAAAGATCAACCATGCACAAATGCTTTTTTTGATAGGGTAATTTTTGATATGTAACGAGAATATTTCAGGAAACGTGTCCTTTAATAAATATTTTTGAAGTATCATTACTTAATCTGTCATGTTTTCAAAATCACGCCTATTTTAATATTAGATAGTAACATAATTTGCAAAGATATTAGGGGACGATAATTAGTAGTTTTGTATTTAGTTAATTATTACAAAAAAACATTGACATAAAATATTAACTATAAAATACTTATCATTTAATTTATTGATCAATTGTTTAATATAGCTATTAAATTAACACTTGATTGTTAAGTATTAATTCATTAACTTTTGAAACCTTTATGTTAACTATTTAAATTTAAAATTAACTGCAATGTATGAATAATTATTAGCTATTAATGGATTACATATTCACTATATTTAAATTTTAAATCAACTTTTCAAATACTTTTTACTAAAAAATTAACAATTAATAATTTCGCTATTGCTCAGCCAGTATTTAATTCTTAAATGATTATTAACTATTGAAATATTAATTATAATTCAAGAACTTTTTTAACAATTGATTCATGGTTTAAAAAGGAATTTTGGGCTCAAAAAATATTTCTATCAAAATGTTTGAATTATCATCCGGGAACAACTCTACCAGATGCAGCTAGATTTGATTGATTTATTTAAGGTTTTGCTAGAATTTCTAGAAATATTGATTACTACTTATGTAAAATCAGGTTCTCTATCTAACGACTTATTACTGAGATCATTTCCCACTTTTCAGATCTCTAAATCATTCCATGTGAGGACTTAGTAGCTCAATGTGATTATCTTTTAATAGACTCACACTTTTCCGTTCAACTATGATAATCAAATTATCGCTGGTATATTCGACAAGTACCAAACTGACAATGAAGTCTGTGACGTAATCCATAAGGCTGCCACGGTGTTAGAGGGCAATAAAGTTTTAAAATGCTTCACATTTTGTATTTTGTTTTCTGTTGGAAGGTGTATTGTTGATACCATAGATGTTTTGCTTATGAGAATGTGATAACTATAACGTTCGAAAATTGAATTTTAAAATAATAAGCAAATGACGCTGAGAAAAATATTTGTACTTACGTTAATCTCAAAATGTATTTTCTTAGTATTCTGGTGCACTTTGCTGAAAATTTATATATCCATAGTACTAATATTTTGCACATAATAGAACGAGGTCATCCCTTATACTGAGATCATATAATTTTTCTAATAAACAATCACAAAATTCAAATATTACATAACTGTAAAAAATGTAATAATGTATAAAACTGTATAAAAAATAAATAGCGATTAAAATCAGAAAAATTTAAAAATAAATTTAAAAAAAAATTGAAATTGAAGTAACATATGGTATAGAATATTATGTTTATAAATTATTTATATAAAATTTTAAATTTATAATTACAATGCGTTTAATATAAACTGTGTTTAAAGTATGATTTTCTATGATTAACAGATATATAAAATGCAAGATATCTTCTAATTAAAATATGATTTCCATTGCTTTTATCTTTACAAATTGATGAGTTTTAAACTTGACGTAAAATACTTGTTGAATGCATCTCAGTTACATTGGAAACTTTTGTAAAAATACTGAAGTATTGTCAATAGATAGATATTTATAATGTATTTCAATCATACATTCGTCTATAAACTTTGAAATATATTTCAATTTCGTAAGTGGTAATTCCTAATGTTTCATACGATGGTCATTTACAGAATGGAAGTTTGATTCTCTTAATCATTTTATTAAAGAACAGCTGCTTTACCAATCATGAATGCTTATTTTAATGAGAAATTAAATAATTATTTAATTTCTAAAATTAAAGTAGTACTCACACATTTATTTTGTTTTATGGTATTATCACACCTTTTTACAGATTTCATTTCTCTTATAAATATGAGACAATGAAATTTTTTGGATTTGAGACGGTTACTCTTACTTTCAATACTTCATTTTATACGATTTATATTCTTTTCTATCAATTTTCATTCTGCAATTTACTAACTTTATCATGTTTACCCATACTTGTAAGAACTCAAAATATATACACTTTCTAGCATTCTTTTATAAATTTTTCTGCAAAGCAGTGCTGAGAAAAGAATATAGATAAGACTAGAGACAACTTGGATCACATTATGGACGCAATATTTTAGATTAGAGAAAAATAATCCTGTTAATGTAATTAAGTTCAAGAAACCTGTAGGGGGTATTGGAAATTCTTCTGTATAGTTAGGGATGTTGATATTAATAAGTAGAGTCTAAATATAGGTTTAAATTTTTGTTAACGATGCACACAACTTTTCTTTTTTCCCCTTATTAAATTTATTAAATATTATGTTCACCTCAGGAAAGATGAATATTACTTAGGATGTACTTCTCCGTTTGAGAAAATCAATAATAGTCTTGCGGAATAAAATATAACTAAATTTTAATTCTAAATAACTTTGGGTCTCTGAGAGAACATGGGTATTTTAGTAGAAAAAAATTGAATTGAATAAATAGGGATTCTACAAAATAATTAATTATAAATGTCTTTTTTTAATTCATTACTGGTTATGTAAGCTTTGTAGAAAACACTATACAGAAAATATAAATGAATACCAGTAAAAATGTAAGGAAACGCAATTTTTTGCCAAATTGATATGGGTATTGAAAGCTAATACTATTATAGAATTGAGCAGAAACTGAGTAAGTATATTTTCTCTTTTGTTTCTGTATTTTGACAAAGAGAAAATTCCATTTTGCATTGAAAAAGAATGTTATACAATAATTAGATTCCATTTCCTTATTTTACATGATTATGCGTTCTTATAACCATATTTATTTAATATTTCAGTACCTATAATTCTAAATAACATCGATATAAGTATATTTTTAAATTCTAGCCGCTAGAGTAGATCAATTGTACCGTCTATGTATGCCAATTGCCACCCAGCCACACAATTTTTTTTTTTATAGAAAACATAAAAGTGGTGTTAAATAGGTTTTACTGGATTTTGTAATGTTGAAAAGTGACATTGTGATAATCTATAGGAAATTGAAGGGTAACATATTTAATAAAAGTTGTTTTAGTAAATATTCAGCACTCTAAAAAAAATGTGGATTGAAAAAATAATAGATTGATGAATGAGATATTCATCAAACTGATATTTTTAAAGTTAAAGTGTTAAATTTAAAGATTCTTGAATGCAAACTTAGTCAATTTTTATGGACTAAGTCTTGGAAGAAAATTTTATCAATTTGATTATCTAAAAACTAAGATAAGAATGTGACGACCTGGAATTAAAAATTTCAGTTTAATGGACACCATTTTGAAATGTTTTCAACAGAGAACATTTTTGTCCACCAATATCTTATTAACTTAAAACGAAAGCAATTTTCCTCAAAATTTATATATTATTTGTTACTTCTTGATTTATGGAAATCATTAAAGGTTCAGTTAATTTTTGTTTTAAGGTTGCTCAAGATTATAAAAATAGAGATGACCCCTCTTAAAAGGACCGATTGTCCTATACAATCGAACATAATAGAATATATGTAATTTTAATCATTGACTATGAAATAAATTATTGTTTGAAAATATTTCATTATTGAAAATCCAGAAATTTCTACCTCTAGAAAATGAAATGTATATCTCATAATTTATTAGATTAAATGTACTGTCTGCCTTATATTTCATTTCCCACTAACGTGACATGAACTTCCATAACCAATTTACAATTTTGCTAAGCAGCAAAATATTAAGGCATCCCACAGAAAATGAACATGATTAGAGGATTAATTGTCATAAATAAAACAAATAAACAGCCCTGTAAACATTTTTATTAATACTTCTGCTTGCAATGAATCAGAAATAATATGTGCATCTACTTAACATTCTTGAAAAAAGGGCATTTAAATCTGAAATCTGTAATTCTCTCAGTTGTCGTTGTCATATTAAATTTGTTTCTGTTTTTCTCCATTAATAACAGAAAGATATTTGTTACGACTCTAATTTTTCCTTAATAGAAGTCTTATGGAAAGTATTTGACATCAGCTTGATTTACCTAACAATGTTTTAAAGATGTTAATAATTTTCGCATATTCCTTAATTATTCTCATTAATAAAGTCAAAATTGGCATCGATTCTTGCGTCTCTTGTATTACAAATCAAGGAATTATTTTTGACTAAAATTCCTAATGCTGTCCACAAAGATAAAAATAACCTAAGGTACGAGTAATAATATTAAGATCATATTGAATAAAGTTATGATTTCCTTAATCTAGACTAACTTACTAATTTTGATAATAATTCGTAATAATTTTATTTACAGATAAATACTTTATAACCTCACTCAAAACATCAAGTTCAAAAGCTAAAATAGTAGACTTCTTGAAGATCAGAGAATATTTTCAATATTTGAGGAATTTCTTTCATTTTAATAAACTCGTCATGAGAAGGGAATTACTGGAATAAAAATTATGCTTGAAGGAACGTTTATTTGACATAATTTTATGAAAATCGATGATTTAGATGTGTTGTTTTTTGCAGCTTTAAACGAATCACATATATATTTGCAATTAGATAATAAAATAATTTTAACTAATTTAAAAATAAAATTATTTTTACCAATTTAAAGTTGCTCTTATCCATGAATCCAAGCTTTGTAAAGCACAGTTGTGATATGTAAATTATAAAACTCACGAAATTTACGAATGACAATTATTTAGAAGTACTGACTATTAATTTTTCTATATAAAGGGGGAAATATGTATGATTACCGTAAAATACATACAAACTCTATATCTTCAGCAGTGACAAGTTTTCGGACATCTACAAAGATCTATTCATCGTAAATAAAAAGTAAAATGTAGATTTTCTTAAATCAAGGTATTTCAAGGTAGTTGAAGGTAGAACGTTTGAATCTCATTGTAGCTAGTATTCAGTAAGGAGTAGTATATATTAAAATGCCTAATCTAAAAGATTCACTTTTCCAACCAAAAGTCACTCTAAATTAGTGAACATCCAAAACAAACATCAACAAAAAGAACATAAATTTTGAAGTTTTTTTTTTTTTCTTCTCAGATTTATGCATAAAAATCTCATTAATACTTTCTAAATATCTCAACACTTAGCATTACAATGTATTTCTAATGAGACTGACGAAGAATAATGATATTATCATTAATAAAGTAAGTAAATGATAAGTTGCTCATTACTTGAGGCTTCTCTTTAATTATTCTTATTAAGTAGGATAAACTCTCCATGTCATTTCCTTTGGATGTCCAAAAGTAAGAACTAACGCGCTCCATCAGAATGTTTGATTACCCTTTCAATCAGAATTTTTATCGCCGTAGGGGTTCAAGTGCTCTATCAGTGGGATTATTTTGGGTGTAATACCGAACTTGGAAGCAATTACAGGAATAATCAAAAGTCGTACCGCCATATTAGTGCAAACTGCATCATTTTCTAGCAAACGTATTTTGCATAAATTTTTAAAGACTGTACCTAACCCACAGCTCGAAATGATTAAATTTAAAATTTCAAAGAATGTTATAAATATATGTTATTATTATAAAATACGAAATGTTATATAAATTAATTAATTCATATGTAAACTATACTTGATTAAAGGTTTCAAGTGGATCCTAATTTAGTGTACTGCTAAGCGACAGAAAAATTTTTGTTGGTGATAAATCGTCAAGTTAGTTACCGTTACCATAAAATCTTTGAAAGTCAGAAATTCAAAAGTTGTTTATCTGTTAACACTACGATAAGAATTAACCGTTTCTCGTCTTGGGCATTTCGTGCTGGACTGGACCCTTCATCGCACACTTGAATGGACACTTGTTCTATTTTTTTTTTTTTTTTGGATAAACGTGGTTGGTAGTCAAGTGTCCATTATAAAATCCCACTGCCTAGGCAGAATATCACTTTGATTTTTACATAAGCACGTCGAAGTTTTCAATGACGTTACTTAAAGGAGGAAAAAATAATCATGTAAAGATAATTAGAGGAAATATTTTGGTTTGAAAACAATGAGTTTTAACGGTAAACGTTATCGGCAATCAAACATCCATTACAAAATCAGGCTGCGCAAACGGAATATCAGTTTTATCGTTAACAACCGAATATATTTCGCGATCATCACCATTTTTAAACCCTTTTAACACCCTAAAGTGACTTTTTAACCCTTTAAAAAGAAGCAAATCATGTTAATCCTTATTAACTCTAGTTTTGAAATTAATTGTAATATTCAAATTCTTGTAACTAGTTCATTTTAAAGAAATTTGTAGCAATCATAAGGCTTTCCTGACTTTCCGTGTAAGACTGATTTGTTAAGTAGTGTAGCATTATTTTCATTCCTATCTCAGTAATAAAGTTCATGGAATGTAAAATAAATATTAATCGATATAAAAACCAGAACTGTTATTATTATTAAAATAAATTATTTTACAAATTCTCCACTTCAGAGATAAATTGAAATTTAGCCTCAATTTCGCGTAAACAAGATAATTTAACAGAGATAAGTTTCATTGAAAGTTGTAGATGTAAAGTGTTTGCAACTAGATGTAATCTTAATTCTAAATTAATGAATTCAAAGATAAATGCCCATTACGGAACTATAGGGATTGATGAAATGTAGAAAATTAAAACATTAAATAACAGCAATTTTTCCTCTCAACAGTTAGAAAGAACACATTAACATGTTAACCCAGCAAAATATTTACTTCAAAGTGTTTGCATTCTTGAATAAACAATTTTACTAAGTACACGCTAGTTAGAAAACTTAAAATCTCTTTAGGACATAATACAAGTCACAGACAAAATGTAAATATAAAAATAAGAGCAAACAACTTAGGTTTTAATGTACAAACAGTCTTGGAAAAGATGTAAGCAAACAAGTCGTGTAATTGATTTTCTCTTCCTAAATAGCAACAATTTTCCGTTATTATCAATGGAACACATAATAAAAAATTATTTGAATTTAAAACATTAGCTTAAGTCATAATTTCTTGCATGCTTTTAAGGATATTAAATAATTATCATTATTATCCTTTCATACGTTTCAGACGAATTGGTAAATTTCAGACTTTAAACAAAGGGAAAATGCTTTAAGCGTTTAATTTCTTTCCCTTTAAAAGAAGCTTTCTATTTCTTTTTTTGTTATTTAATATTTTGTAGTTGTATCAAAATAAAATGAATATTTTATAAGTAGTAAGAAATGAAAATAATGCATTCGAGTCTTAAGAAACTTCTCATTAATCAGGGTACTAAATAAATAAGAAATGGAAATGCAGAAAAAACAAATCAACACATTTCAGATGTTTTCTATAGATGGTTAAATTGATATATAAGGAAATAAATTTCTTGAAAGTATATTAATTTAGGATGATTAAATATCTGAAAGCTCCAAGGAAAGCGGTATATAAATAAAATCCAAAATTTGTGTCTTTCTTTGTATTTTTTTCTGTCAGCATTTACTTATTTTAAATCGCCATTCATTAAAATAAATGAATTTTTTTAAACTTATTTTTCAGACATATATCTTATATTACTTTCTTTTATGTAGAGTGAATTTGTTATGTTATTTTTGTTATTGTTACAGTGAATGTTAATTTCTTTTATGTAGAGTGAATTTCATTATAAAGGTCTTATCATTGATCATATATAACCATGATTTTTAATTTTACAATTATAAAATGAATAACTTTCAATATAGCTTGGATACTTATTTCTCTTCACTAGAAGGAACATACAGAAAAAGTTAAGTATACTTGCTATAATTATAAGTGGATAAATTGAGGATAAGCAGAGTTAATAATATACACACGAATTTTACTCTTTATTAAAAAAATTTTCTGAATATTATTTTCTAAAGTAGCATACAAAGCTACAAATTAGTGAAACAAATTATGATTGCTGTGTTGAGTTGTTAAATTTCTATCGAAATAATAAAGTTATACCAAAAACATTTGTAATTACATTTTTATTTCCTTATATCCGTTATTTAATGTCTTTAAAATTACTTTAAATCAAGTACTTATAAGCTATAAAGATAAAACTACTTGAATAACATTTTTAAAGCTAATAAATAATATATTTAATAAGTAAAATAAAAAAATTTCTGACATCGTTACGTTGTTCTAGAAACTACAATTCGATAGAAGTCAGTTTCGATTCTAATATTAGTAAGATTGTATCAAAAAGTAAAGATTTCTCAAGCAAATATTACAGTTTCTGGTAGTAAAAATAGAGTAATAATTTTGTATCTTAAAATCAAGTACCTAGGGTTGGTTTTAGACGCAAAATTAACATTTTCCCACCATATCCGAAAAACCTATCAAAAGGCTATCGGAATGAGCAGATTGCTCACACGCTTGATTTCTCGTAAGAGCAAGCTGGCGATCAGGCACATAATTTTGCTCTACAAGTCGATCTTAAGACCGATCATGTTGTACGCGTCGCCTATTTGGGCTTCTGCGGCGACCACCCATCTGAAACGACTGCACGTCTTTCAAAACATCCACCTTAGGAAAATTTTAAAAGCTCCCTGGTTTGTTCGGAATGAAGTCCTACATAACGAACTTAAAATTGAACCAATTCTAGAGTTCATCAAAAAAAACAATCTTTTAATTTCTTTAATAGGATCCCTCAAATACCTTATGAATCGCTTCAATAGCTCCCTGCGTATGATGCAAGCATTGCATCTTCGCAGAAAAGACCCAGAGCAGCGCTCGGACACTCCTATGTTCACTTCCCAGTCCTAAAAAGACTGCGAGTGCATTGAAGCAATTCATTAGTGAAATCCTGCTTAATTTTCAAAATTCAGGACTTCACATCGATAAGTGGCAATGTCCCACGGTCAAAATGGACCTCGCGTAATACTATCGATCACTTTCAAAAATTTTAATTTTTGGAAAACTTGAAAATTTAAACACTTTTCCAATTGTAAACAACTAAAATCATCATCTTTCTAAGGTAATAACAGTTTTCTCCATCAGGCGTCGCTATTAGCGCATAGTTCCAAATTGCTCAATTCTTACTTTTCGACTCAATCTCCTCGCGTTTAAAATCTCCCTTAATTTTAAATAGCTAAATTTTCCTTTAAATTGGTTTCGGAACGGCATTTCTTTTTAATTCATTTTAATTCAATAGTTTAATTTTTCTTTTTATAACCTCTCAAAATCCCGCGGACAACAGCTTTCTCGAAGTCGCTTTCGTCTTCGAACTGAAGTCCCGCCCTCTAATCTACTCCCTGCCCACCGTTATATATGCTTCTTAGCTTAAGGCTACAGCATCCAATGGCGGTGCGCGCTTTCGTAACTTTAATTTCCAACTCTGTTTCGGCAGTTCCTCACTCTGCCGAACGCCCAGGAGTTTGTTGCCTTGATCCTAATTATGATAGTTTTTTACAATTCTAATAAACTTTAACTAATTATGCTCTTTAATTATAAATTATGATGAGAGGGTAAGTTTTTAATTTTTAAAATAGGTACCTCGTATTTTTAGCCGTTACCGTTACTGTGTATCTTAAAATTGAAATGAACTTCACAAATCACGAAAGTGAGAAGATTTCATTCTGGGAAAAAAAAAATCTAAACAAACTCGTTCAAATTGTTAGTGATGCTCTAGAAGGAAGATTTCGAAATAAGTGGTTTATGGAGCAATATATTCAGTAGATATTTACACGGAAATATGAATTTAAAAGCAAACTAAATTATAAGGGAAATTGGCAACTTTGATATTTATAGAGTTCAATTTTTATTATCAACTATTCCAGTTTCAAGTGGAAAAATATACTGAGATACATGGTACTATCTGAAAATGAATAAGAGACATATTTTTATATTCTTCATTAAAAATACATTATATTATTTAGCAAAGAAATTATATTCTTCTTTTAATATCGGAGTACTCCTTAACTTTATTTTCGATTACTTTTTCCAAAATTAAATTAAAAACGGACAGTAAATTAACATGAATCATTGAGTGTAAGTTGAATTCTTGAAAGAGTCATTTGATAAAGTATACTGTTCATTTAATGTTTCTCGACAGACCACCAGATGACGTCACATTTAACTAAGTGACGTCATAATAGATGATGACATCTAATGTAGTAAAAACTAATGAATTTCATTTTCAAAACATCGCTTAGAAAATTAATTTCATCTTTTTTCTAAAATTGTCAATAATCATGTTTTCAAGGAAACTGTCTGCTTTATTTGCAACTTTTGTGACTATATTTATTAAAAGTACTTTTAGAATTTTCAGTCTGAGGTGATTTGCATGTGTAACATTTGTATCTTTAATAAATAAATGTTTACTTCAAAAAGTGGAGAATGTTTTGATTCCATTTTTGTAAGAAAGACATTTTGTTGGATATATACATATATAAAATATATAGAAAATATTATAGTTGGCTGATTAGTTTGTACATAATGGTGCTGGGCGATATGTACGAGAGCTATTCTTCTACATAATGCACAGTCCATTAAGTACCACGACTAGCAAAGCATTATTTTCATCGTAAAGCACATTAACATCTACAAGTATTCCAGAATCAGATCATAATGAATGACAGCAGCAAATTCGACTTAGTATGCTTCGGATAGGTCATATAAATTGCCCAATTCATTAAACAGCCATTAAAAAAACCCATTAAAATTGAGGATAGAGTTAAGCTCCAAATTGTTTAATGTTATGGTTGTTTAGAGTATTCGAGCGAATTTTTCTGGCAATAAAGTTATTTTTTTTCAATTGATTTGATTGTTTTACGAACATCTTCAATAAGAAGCTACACGAAGACTATTGGCAGAATTCTCAAAGGTATCAATCTCACCCAAAAGAATTTAAAGCTACAAATCTGCATCCCTGGTGATAATCACCCACACACTCAGCATTTATTGGCAAAGAAATTTCAACAAGAAAGAATAAAATATAACAGTACATGTTGGAACAAATAACATAAAATATTACTTAATTGCGAAATTCAAACTCAATGCGAGTATAATGTGTATACAGAGCAGGAATTGTACGTGACAAGAATAAAAAAGTTAACCGTAGAATGTTCGTACAGAAATAAGATGTACGAGAATAACCTGCGACACATAATATGTTAAATGACACAACATAAAAATCGTCCACAAAATTGAGAACTAAAAATGAATTGTTAGATAAAATTATATACATTTATATACAAGGGGTACTATTATAAACGCACAATAAGTAAAATTTAAATATTTTGAAATGTAATCAAAAATTGGAAAGAAATTTAGAAATTTGATGAGTAATTTTATGAGCCCTATGAATTACAGGATTTAAACTTCAATTATAAACTTAGAATTTCACTCATAGACTACAATAAAATGGGATTTGCTTGAACAATAGGATAATTTAAATGAAAATTTTTGATAAAAATGCTAGAAAACTGCAATGGTCAGGATCTCCAATAGAGTCATAAGTACATTTATGACTCTATTTATCTATAAGTACATTTATGACTCTATTTATCTATAAGTACATTTATGACT
>BMAW01014891.1:0-36903 GCA_019974015.1 Nephila pilipes | reverse complement strand
TTCACAGTGCTTCTCAATATTCAAATAATAATGAGAATTTTCTTATCGATAATGAATACTAACGTGACTGGTGAGCGTTCATTTTCAAAACTCAAACATGAATTGAGAAATCGTATAACTCAATAACGTTTGAATAATTTATGCTTCATGAGCATTCAAAATGAAATATTATTAACCATTGATTTTGAAGACCTAATTAATGATTTTACGAATTTAAAATGGGGAAAACTAATATTCATATAAAAACTCCTTTTACTATGGATTGCTTTTATTGAACTTTACATGTATACTGCTGTTTGTAGAAAATGCAACACCATGAAAGAATCATCAGAATCAAATGAAATTTAATGCAGAAACGACTTGTACTGATACAAATAAATGATGAAATTTTCAAAACAAAAGAAACAAATTAAGCGTCCGAAATCAGTATTTGGTGCAGCCACCATGCGCTGCAATACGACGTGGCATGGAGTCAAACAGATGTTGAATATCTGCTTGAGGAAGAGAATTCCATATCGCTTGTATGCGCAACCAAAGTTCGTCTTTGGAAACTGCAGGACGCGGATCACGAGCGAGACGCCGACCAACCATATCCCACACGTGCTCAATAGGCGACATATCCGGTGAATAAGCAGGCCAAGGAAGAAGTTGCATGCGTTGTGCTGAACAGAAGTCTCGAACAGTCCGCGCAACATGTGGGCGTGCATTATCCTGCTGAAAGATAGCTCCAGGGATGCCTTGAAGGAAAGGAACGACTTCGGGCTGTAGCACTTCACGGACGTACCTGTTGCTATTGAGATTACCCTCAATTCGTATCAAATTGGATCGTCCATGATACGAAATCGCACCCCAGACCATAACTCCGGGTGTTCGACCACTATGTCGTTCAATAATACACTCAGGAAGGCAGCGTTGACCGGCATAACGTCTAACACGAACACGGCCATCATGGGTCCACAAATTGAAGCGTGATTCATCTGAAAAGACAACTTGGTGCCAATCAGCTCGCCTGTCTCTGTGCTCAAGAGCCCACTGCCGACGCAGCCGTCGATGATTCGCCGTGAGGGGAATCCTGTATAAAGGCACCCTTGCACGCAATCCACGGCGCAGCAGACGACGACGAATTGACGAAGCCGAGAATTGTACACCTGTAGCAGTAGACCAACGTGCTGCCAGCTGCCTGGAGGAAGCTGTGCGATCATTCACCGCCATGCGGAGCAGGTGTCGATCATCGCGCTCTGACGTCACCTTCTGTCGTCCAGTGCCTGTTTTTCGAGTTGTTCGGTGCTCGTCGGTCCACTGCTTCCAAACTCGCATCACTGTGGAACTGTTCCGCTGCATACGAGCTGCTATTGCGCGATAGGAAAATCCTCCTTCTCGAAGGCCGATTATCCTCCCTCGTTCAAACTCCGTAAGTTGCTTGAATTTCTTATTCTTCCGTCGTGGAGGCATACTCAGGTCTCACTAAACGTTTGCCACTAACAAATAATCATAGACTTTTTTCAACGTCCCGCTACAGCACTTTATTTATACGCTTTCAGCATCAATTCAGAGGGCGCTGCGCGCGCCGCGCACGCGCGATGGCTCTGAAACTTTATTAATTTGCATAATATCCTATAATTGACATTTGCTGCGAATTTCATTTGATTCTGATGATTCCTTCATGGTGTTGCATTTTCTACAAACAGCAGTTTATATAGATCAAATTAGATTAAAGGCTCGCAGGTGGGGCCTATTTTTTCATAAGGGCCCGGGGCCTCAAGAAGTCTTAAGACGTCTCTGCCAACATGCCATTTCACTAGTTCAAAAGCATTTTTAGGGTCGTATCTAATCAATACACTGCAATGCAAGTACAACATATATCAGAGTTTCAAGGAATTTTAGCTGATATTTGTAATACAAATTATATTTAAGTTAAGGATTTTTATAAAGAAATCTTATTTCAGATAAATAGAGAAACTCAAGCGTAGCCACTTAATATTATTATTTAATTTCGAAAAAGACAAATTCTGATAGCAAAAATTATCTTAAATTAATGCAATATTTTATCTTCATATATATTTACTCTGATAAAAAAAATTGGTGCATTTTTTTAAAATCCCTAATGCATTTTAATTAAAAATTGTTTTTAGCTCACTAAAAATAAATTGTTTTACAATCTGTTTGATTAATGAGATGATTTTAAAATTAAATTTGCTTTTCCTTTTCATTTACTTATTTTTACATTTTTCAGTTTCTTGTCCTACAAACACACACACTAACACCTGTATTTATCCTTCTCAAGAGTTTTTTTTTTAAATCAAGGAACATACATAAAAATACTGAATTTGAAATACATCTCTAACTGTCGAATAAGCAATGATATGACAAAAATAAGTCGAGACCCTCTTATCTATACTCTCCTACACAAATCATGAAATGCCAAAAAATATGCACACTTCTTGAGACTGTAAAACAGTATACAACCTTAGTGGTTATAACCTTAATGAATAGAGTATCAAAAATTTCTTTGAAATTCTTTAAAAAAACTGAACTAAAATAATTTAACACACACACACATATAATTTGATATTTGAGAGTAATTAAACAACAATACTTTAACAAATTTATATTTAAATAAAATAATATTTAAAAAAATAAATAAAAAAAAAAAAAAACATTGTAAACAAAGAAAAATGAATAAAAATAATAATTCAGATTTAACTATAAAAGAAAATATTGTAAACTACAGAAAATTCCAAAACAAAGTAAATAAAATATATATATATATTTCTTGTTGCTTAGATGTTTTAAATAGCACGGATTGAATTGAAGACACAATAGATATCCAAAAACATGGTTTATTAACAAACCGAGAGCAGCTACACTTGACTGAGTATACATTGCTTTATATATCACAGTAGAATATTCCAGAACATTACTCAGGAAACAAAACTTTTACTTGATCTTTCAATGTTGTCAGCACTGGATTTTGAAGATGGAAATTCTGCATCAGTAGACGAGCGTCTTACCTCGGAGCCATTGGTGGTTATGAGCTTCATGGCATTACTCTCCCATCGAAAAATCATCATTTTCTGTTTAGGAATTCTGCAGTAGAGCTCTACTTCATTGGCATATCATGGCTCCTAGATTGACTTGACAGGATGGTGGCTTTCTTGTAGGAAGTACTTCTAGGATTGAATAAATTTACATACATATATTTAATGCATTGTTAATTTGAAAATTAAAAAAAAAAGTGTTCTTTTATGTGACAAATATCGAGAAACAAATATAAATTGTCATATATTCCATGCCTTTTGCAAGGACTTAGGAAGTCTTAATGTTCCTTTATTACTTCACATATGGCATTCCCGAGTCAAAGTTTTGACGTATTTGTTCGAACTGATGCATTGTTCAGAATTGACTATTTCATTAAAAGGAACTAATCAACTTTAATTGAAAGACAGATAAATGAACAACATTGTTCGTAAACTGTAGAACATGCAAAATTAAATTAAGATTACTGAGAACAGACTATCTTACTAAAACTCAAAAGAACTGATTTTAAAAAAAATTAATGAATTGTATAGAGTTATCAGATATCAATAAAGGTATTAAAAATTGCATAATACAAAGTTATTTCAGTCAAGTTAGGATTTAAATATATAAAAACAAAAAAATGCAGCTCATAAATATGTATAAAAAATCATACATATAATCAATTTAGTTTATACAATTTGATTTTCTCAGAATTAAGTTATTATTATTAAGGTATTCCAGATTATATCCAGCCTATTGAATAATTTTTTTCAGTCGAGTTCGAATTTAATTGCATAAAAAATGAAAAATCATCATTGACTTCTTTTCAAACATTGTATTAATAATGAGTTAAAAAAAAAAAACTATTTCAATGTCCAATAATTTAATTGACTGGAATCAAAAACAAGTTTATAAAACAAATGGAAAAATTATAAGTTGAACAGATATTACTATTTGAATTTTTTGCCTACGCGGATTGATTTTTGAAATTAGTTAACATGACATTAATAATGATTAATCAAAATTTATATGACATACAATGTAACAAATTCAATCATTAAATATTGGAATGATCAAAATAGCTTTCTAAATCACAAAAATAGTAATTACAACGTCAGATAAGCAAACATAAGTAAATAATATATTAAAATGACTAAAAACATATATATTTTTTGTTAAATTGACTCGTACAAAAATTTGAACTATTGTTTAGGAAATGGGTTTAAATATTTATGATTAATAGCACAATAATGCAAAATAAAAAAAAATTAGCATCTAACTAATGTATCTGATGGATAACAATGAAAATATATTCCCTTTAATTTAAAGCCAAAATTTTTTAAATTTGATATAGTGAAAAAAAGGTTTATTTTTTATATACATTCAAACTTATAAATAAGATTACAAAAAAAGAAGAAGTAAAAGAAATAATTAAAAACAAGATTTAAAAAAATACACATTCAAATGACAATACTAACTTAAAAAAAAAAAAAAAAAAAAAAAGGTTCGATTACTGGAATTTCTGAACACAACCAAAATCCAATACCTAAAAAAATTATACAACAGATGTCCCATTGACGACATATCAATAATTAAGAAAATTCCAATATAACATTTATGTAATACACATAGCATATAATATTACGAATTTAGTCAGATAATGTAAGTTAAAAAGAATTTAAAAATAGGCCAATAAGAAAAATAAATATTTAATTACAAAACCAGTTAAGCAAACATGAGGTAAAAATACTTTAAAATCACTATGAATATATTTTACCAAACAAATTTATTAACACATTTGTCTTCATATAAGCTGTGTAAACTACTTCTCTCTTATATTTTGAAAATTTTCAACCAAAATTAGTGACAATTTTATAAATTCTCCAACTCTTATGGGTTTTAAAAGACAGACTGTAATTTCCAAAGCTTATTTTAGTTAATGAATGTTGTAAAATATAACAAGATATGACAATTATTTTAATTCAAGTAAAAAAAATATTAAAGAGTATTTTGTTTAGAAATGCTTAATTCCTCCTTTAGAAATGCATAACAAAAATTAAAAGAAAACTCAGAAATTCAGATTACTGAAAAAAATTTGGTTCGAAAAAATTTACAAATCATTTAAGAGTTATAACATATCATTCAGGCAATCAAGGATGTATATTGACATAAGAGTTATTTTCAATCAAGTCGGCAATTACACATATAAATAAATATAATAAAAAACAACAACCAGAATATAAGTACATGGAAAAAAATTACATTTTTACAGCAATTTTATATAGTTTAATTGTCACAGAATTTCGATATTATGAAGACATTCTAGATTGTCTCTAGCCTATTAAAGAAACCTTTCAGTTAAGTCCCCCCCCCCCAGCATTTACATGTGATTAAGAATTTTATTAAAACAGCATTTGCTAAATTTTATTTACATGTCCCATAATTTAATACAGTCACATTTCAATAAATAATTAACAGAGATCAAACGGTATTACTAGTATCACAGACAAGGCTATGAAAAAAAGAGGGAAATTAGAAATTGAAAAAGTATTGTAATTTTAACTTCCTGCCTAAATGGATTTGATTGTCCTGCATTGAGTCAATACAAGATTAATAATCAATAATGAAAATTTAATCATCTATTTTCTTCCCGACAGACTAAAAATTTCAATATAAAATTTAGATTGCGAAATAACCTACTAAAAGTTCAACCACTACAGAAAAATTAATAATAAAAAAACATTTTTAGATCACAAAAAAAAAAAAAAAACCCACCCAGTACTTAACTACTTGTAAAATAAATATTCATTCAGTATTTAAAAACTATGATTCAATTTTCACAGAATATTGGTATGATTAACATATTCTAGAATTTGACCACTTCTACAACAATTTTTTTGCATATAGTTGATATTTAGTTATACAAAAACTAAAAAAAATCAGCATTAAAATACTTTCAAAAATTATATTTTTTATAGCAATTTACAAAGCCAATTTAATTTTCTCAGAATTTAATAATATAAAAGAAATAAAGGTATTTTTATGGCAATTATAATGTTTTCTACTGTCAAGATGGCATTTAAATATATACACAGGGAAAAAATACATAAAGAAAAATGCATGTAACTACTAGTAAAACATAATATTTATATATAATTTTGGAAATATAATTTAATTGTCTCTGAATTTAAGTATCAATGGTATTAAAGATATACTCCTCCTCATTAAGGTCTCTTTTTTCATCAAGTTGTCATTTAGTTATACAAATACTTAAAAAAATCAGCATTTACTCCTATTTGTACAAATTATAACTTTACAGCATTTCATGAAGAAGAGAACTGAATTCACTTGAATTCAAAAGTTATTTCCATGAATCATTATCAGTGACAAAAGTGTGTAACTGGTTTTAAAGACGATTATACAAAAAACACAGGAAAATTATTATTAGAAAAGGTATTATTTTAATTTCCTGCTCCAGGAAATTTATTTCTGCAATTAGTCAACACAAGGTTATAAAGAATGATGAAAATTTGAATCACTGACAACTTTCTTTAATCACAAGAAAAATTCCAATATAAAATATAGATTATTTATGCTACAGATCATGCTACAAATTTAATCATTAAATATTTAAAGTAATATCATAATTAATGTTTAAATCACAGAAATAGTTAATTACAAAATCAGTTTTGAAAAGCTGAAGGGAAGAAAGAACTTATTTATATATGTATATCTATAATTGCATGAAGTAAATTTACCATACATTTTTCTTTTCTACAAGAACAAAAGATGCATGTTACTTTTCCTTATAAAGTGTACAAGTTCTTACTCAATTACATATTTCATGTCTAAGAAGTTTTCATGAGTATTTCATTAAAAAGAACTACTCAACTATAATGGCAAGACAGATAAATGAATGGCAAAGATCATACAAACATTCAACACACAACAAAGAAGTTCAGCTTAAAGAGAAAAGATAATCCTTAAAACACCTAAAGGAACTGTTTCTAAGAGAATTAATAAACTATTTAAAGTTATCAATTAGGATAAATTACCTTGTTGTTTTAGTCAATTCAGCATTAAAATATAAAAAAATTAAAAAAAAATACAGCATTTAAGAAGTATAATTTGATTTTCTATGAAATTTAGATATCAGTATCATATTCCACATTGCCTCTAGCTTGATACTGTCATTTTCCCATCAAAGTGACAATTGATGACATGTAAACAAACAAATAAGATTTTAATAAGACAGAATGGAAATTAGGAATCTTAGAAAGTTATATTCAGCAATAAATGATTTCAAATTTTAGTAATTATTTTCATTTCATGACTAACCAATTTTAATGAGTTTTTTGAATGAAAAGAATTAATCAATTAAAATGGCAAGAAAGACAAATGAGCGACAAATATCACAACAGTATTCAACACACAACAAAGAGATTCAGCTTACAGAGAAAAGACAATCCATCTAACATTCAAAGGAATTGAGTCTAAAAGAATTAATAAATTATGTAAAGTTATTAAATAGGAGGAATTACATAGATGTTTCAGTCAAGTTAGCATTTAAATATAAAAAATACAGAATTTGAGAACTATAATTTGATTTTCTATGAAATTTAGATATCAGTATGGGAGTCCACATTGTCTCCAGCTTGTTACAGGCATTTTTCAATCAAAATGGCAATTATTTACATATAATCCAACAAACAAAACAGCAGCATTTCCTTCTGGGAAAAAAACTATTAATGCTGCATTTTATTGCTGCAATCAGTTAAAACAATACTAATAATCAATAATGCAAGTTTATATGATTGACAACTGCTCATGCAACACTTGAACAATTATAACATAAAAATTTACGAAATTTATGCATCATATTATGCTACAGCTTTAATCAATATTTATTAGACAACTATCAGACTCAGTGTTTAAATAACACACAATGTTAATGAAAGTATCCGTGATGCAAGGATAGTGAAAAAATAAATTAAAATGGCTGTAAAATTATTGTACCAAATGACTTTACTAACACTCATGTATTTATTTTATTCATGCACAAAACATAAATGTTGTTTGTCTTCATGAATCTATAGAATGAAATTCATGAAATTATTTTTGACTCATATTTTGAAGGAATTTCGAAAATAAAAACTTTTCGGAGTTTCATGAATTTTCTCCTTTTTTTTGGGAATTCATAACACATCCTTTAAGTCCATAATTTTAAAAGTAAAATAATGGTGAGTAGAAACTTATTTGAATCAAAATGACTTATTGGAACTGAAATGAATTTTAGAAATAAATTTTGTGCGTATGTTAAGCAATCAATACATTACAATTTAAAATATTAGTTATATTGTTCATATAGAATGAAAATTCAGGGGAAAGAAAAGCACAAAACACAAAAACAACATACATTAGAAACTCACTTAGGAAACATCCTTCTCTCAATGAGATCTATCTCATGCACTTTGATGAAACTAGAAAAAAGAAGAAAATAACATTTATTTCATGCACAAAGGTTTAGAAAATAAATATTACAAATTAATTCTTTAATAACTTTATAATAAATGAATCAATAAATAGAGGTAAAAAATCAGGCTCATTTTTAAAAATTCTGTTTCTATATATTCTTTGTTAAATTGAGAAGAAAAATTTGGACTGTTTTTCAGGAAACAGGTTTCAGAGAATGGTTGATCGCGAGAATAACATTATGAGACAAAAAAATTTAACATGTGACGAACTAGGGTCTCTTTTGGATACCAGTAGAAATGTAAACTGAAAATTAAAAAAATTTTCATAGTAATTATTTAAAAAAAGTTCATACTTTTAAACAGGTTCAAATTGATAATTGCTACATGAAATGGAGAATAAAAAAAAAGAACAAAAAAATTAAAAGTAAATAACACAACATTAAATGATATTGCTACATTTCTATTTTCTGCCTAAAAGGTGCTGATGCATTTCCTATATACAAAATATTCAGCAAGTTTCGATATAACATTAGAATAATTTGCACAGCATATAATATGACAAGATTAAAATCCCATAAAATAAGTATATATATATATAAAAAAAAAAAAGTAATTAGTAATGATTTTACAAATATTGCCACTTTTATAAGCCTTTAATACGAGAGGCTGGGGCTTTAGAATTTTGAAACATTATTTTCTGCAACAAATAATAGAAAATTGCGGTAAATATTTTTATTTCATGCATAACCAATTCGAAGAAGTATTTCATTAAAAAGAACTAATCAACTACAATAGTGAAGTTTAGTTTTTATTAACGTCGCACTAGAAAGCCTTCAACGCGAGGGCTGTTGGCAACAGACCTAGTAATTTTGAACCTCGGTCAGGTGACGAGGACGACACCTGAGCTGGCACCCCCCCTCTCCTAACTTCCACACCACGCCAACGTTAGGACTTTGGGCTCCGACAAATTTAACGTGCATCAATCAGCCCCGGCTGCACAGCGGGTCTTAAGCGGCCAAGGATCGAACCCGCGACTGAACGAAAACCACCGGCCACGAATCCGAAACCATGACCACCACACTACAAAAGTGAACAGATAAATGAATAACAATCATAAAAGCAACCAACACACAACACTGGGATTCATCTTAAGGAGAACAACACAAACTTACCAAAATCTCAAAAAACTAGTTTGAAAAAAGAAATGAATAATTCATAGCTAGTACATCTGATCAATTGCCTGTTACAAAATTTTTTCGTAATAAGCAATTTAACACATCTAACAGCTTAGAATGACTCATTAATTATAAGAAGCTAAAAGATGAAAAAAAAATTTTTTTTTGTTTTATTTAAATATATAAATAAAAAAATTATTTAGCTTATATTTTTATATTTTACAAAGGTAATTTAATTTGCTCACAATTTTAGGTATCAGGAAAGTATCCAAGATTTTCTCTTTAGTACTAAGTTTCTTCCAGACATCATGAAGGTAATCCAAAATATTTCAATCCTGTTACAGTAATTTTTCGATCAGAGAGTGAAAGTGATTTTCAATAGTGCGTGAGGCAGATTTGGATATACTGTGCCAAAACAAGGTGACCCAGACGTTTGAAAAGATGGAAGCGATTGCGATTGTGTTAACGTCGCACTGAGAAGCAACACGAGGGCTACGGACGAAAGACGTCGAAATATTAACCAGAGATGGCCCTTCCCTCTCCAAATTTCCACACCACACCAACGGGAACACTTAGGGCCTCGAAAGGTTTAAAGTGCATCAGCCTCCCCTAAAAGGAGGGACTTCACATGCAAAAACAAACTGGTTGAGAAGATGGAGGATCGAAAATCGATTAAGAATCGCTCAGGTATCCCGGGGGCGCGTCACCCGTGTTTACCGAAGGAGATGAACTCAACGGAAACAGATCACTCGAATGCCTCGAGAGAGTGATAATTTCCTTTCCTAAAGAAGGCAAGCCCACGAGGGTTCTTTTCCTTTAAACTTCGCTTTGAAACACAAGGTTTTTTATTCATGGGGTCGGAATCGAATTTAAATACAAATTGAATTTATACGAATGTGACATCTTAGGAATAAAATTTAGTTGCTCCTAAATTTAAATATCATAATGGTATTCCCGATTTTTTTCAGGATAGGGCGGTCTTTCTCCGACTATTGAAGTATGGTGTAATATATTGGTCCAAGAGCCAGATATGACCCAGAGAAATGGACAGCAGTAACAATTCTACATTGAAATACAATTGTATTCAATTTTATATTTTACTACAGTATTAATTCAAGTAACAGTAAGTTCATGAAAAGTGTAGATCAAATGAAGAATAGCAAGTGAGAAATTCAAAATGTGTTTCACAACCAGTAAAAGAACACGAAATAAAGCCCAACAAAACGGTTCCATTATTCCTTTCATTACAAGACAGAGTCACACTTGGATGTGCTTCGAGTGAAAGATATATATTTCCATTCTCCAGTAGAAAGTAAATACAATTATATGTTTTTATTTTATTCATTTTGAAAAACTGTAGTTTAAAAAAAAGTTCTCACTGGTTATCAGTTTACAAAGACATTTTAATGGACATGCTATACCTTCCCTAATTAATGTAACAATAAATTTCAGAATAATTTGCAGTATATAAAAAGAAATTAATCATTTGAAACACGACTGAAAATATAATTAAATGGGATTCATAAAATGCTGAATAAAACCAACAAAGATGTTATGTTTAGAACAATTCTCTATATAATCATATTAATGGAACCAATCTATCAAATTCCCCCAAAAATATAAAAATGACATTTATCAAAGTTTTATCCATAACTGTTTTCAAATCCATCGTGTTCAAATATTTTCATTTAAAGTTTAAAAAAAAAACCCAACCCCCTATATTTAAAAGAACAGATTGGGAGTTACAATGAAAATGATCTCAGAGTCTGTTTCTTTTTAAACTGAATAATTAATTCAACATACTTCAGGTTAATCTCACTTAATTTCCTCTCCAATACTGAAGTGGACATTTAGTGAATTCAAATAACATAATATAGAAGCAATGGATTTGGTTTTAGAAATTTCTTTCATACATAATTCTTAAGCTCTATGTTGATTGAAATAATTAGATTTGTAGGACAGAACACGAATATCGATTATTTTGAACATACATGTTTTACCCATAAGTCTAGCGTTACCCATCTTACAGATCAAAATAACTCTAAAAAAATTTTTTTTTCTTCTAAAAAGCCAAGAACATTCAACTTAATATTAAGGATCTAATTCATCAACAAAATTAAAGTCAATTTAATAATATTCCAAGGAAAGAAAACATTTTTTTTTTTTCCTTTTCAGAAATAATCGTAGTTGGTAGCGTCTAAAATTATTATTCACAAAGATGTTCCATGAGGGACCAAGAGTTTTATGAATGCAAGTTCTGTTTATTGACTCACATTGCATTACTTAAATAAATCTTATCTTGTAATTGCTACTACAAACATTAACCTTACCTGAAATACTAAGATTATTTACATTTCTGTATAGTATCCAGGTTTATTAAGAAATTTAAAAATATTTTCAGACATAAAAATTTTGGTCTTGAGGAGGAAATTTAAGAATAAGAGCCTATATTATGATTTCAATTACTGAAGATTATTTGCTTTAAACTAATTTTTTCCACATGATATGAAAGTTGCTGCCCAATAAAAGGACAAATTTCTTCACACAGTTTTATTCCAGTACAAAACCAAACATTAAAAAAAGTCGATTACATATTTACATGCATTCAAACAAATGACACATTTCGTAATACATTTACACATGCTACACAAAACCTGCCCTTGTAGTTGTTCTACGTAATAATTATAGCATATCCTAATACGTACAAAGCAGCTCCCGAAGGAAAACAGTTTTTATTTTTGTAGGAAATTATGAATCTGCATTATCTATGATTTTTCAAATGAAAGATAAATTATTGACATTATTAATAATTCAATTATACTGAGCAATTACAACAAATTTTCTTAGCAAAAGAATAAAATTATTCATTTAGCATTCATATGTTTGCTTAAGGGTAAGAAATGAAACCTTTGTTTCTTCACATAATTATAAACCTTTTTGATAAAACAAACTAGAAAGAGACAGAGAAAAAATTGGGTTAAATAAACCCCCAAACAGAACCAGTATTATAAATAAGCAATTTGATATAATTAATCAGCAATCGGAATTGACAAATTCATAAACATGTCGCACAATTTAATTATGTTCTCTTGTTTCTAATCCTTGGATGAATATGTACATCAGTTAATTAACAACACATTTAACAGTATATAAATATATACATACCTGACAAACGAAAAGGAGCTCAGATTGTTCACATTCAATGCTTGATACAAGATATTCAGTTTTCAACTATCCATTTTCAAGGCAAATGTAGTTCCACAGCTGTGTAAGAAATTGTAAACAATGCATGAAACTTTCACAAGTAAACAATATGAGTTAAAAATTTTAACAAGTAGTTACTATAGCTCACATAACTAGTATTATCAAAAAGGTGATTGGAAGTCTGCCATAGAAATTGCATTGAAATTTGTTATTTAAGTATTTTACAGTTATAAAAAAAAATAGACCTGTATATAAATAAATAAAATGCATGTTAATAAGGAAAATTGTGTGAAGGTAGCAGAATTACTTCTTGATTACTTAAACTTTTCACTGTTCATTATTTGACTTCAATGCTCCTTCTGCTGCAAGCTGTACACATTTTTGTTTAAGAAATAAATCAGGGAAAAGTTTTTTTAAGATTTCATTTCAATGCATTGTGCAAGTTGAACATTAGTTTCAAGTGTGTATGATATACAGATATATACATAAAACACTGAATTAAAAATTGCAACATTGAACGAAACTGAGACTGACTGAACAAGTAGTCGAGTTTTCCACTGTCATAAACATAGGAAAAAAAGGCCTTATCAGATTACTGGCATTCTCATCAGTAACCGTCAACTCATTGGTGATACTTGTACATCCATGAATAATGTTTGTTTGCCAATATTTATAGTTCATTAGTACTCAAGCTCATAAATTATAACATTATTAAAAATGAAAACTTATGAAAAAAAAAAAACAAAAATATATGAGACAAAAGCTTACATTTTCACAACAGGTTGATATTTTCTAACAATGACCTTCACACTTATTATGTAGCATTCATTTCTTCTGCTCACAGACAATTAAGCAAAATTAATTCAGCAATGCAGGTTTTGGGGGAAATGTTGAGGAGCATCAAATGGACAAAAACAATGTTATTAATCTCGGCTAAAGAACTCAAGTCGGTTTCAGTCTTCCCTGAATATATTGTGATTCTTGTTATAGTGGAAGCATTTATAAGAAAAACTAATTTAGTCTAGTGTCAAGTTATACATTCAAATGAAAGAAACAATCCAGTAATTTTATTCTTAACATGAAATTCTAGGGAAATAATATATTAAAAATAAAATATATTACTTGAAACTAATAAAAAAAATATTTAAAAATAATGCTTACATGTATATATATATATATATATATACAAACCTGAACAGACTTAGGAGCAATTTTCCCCAACTAGAACGGTAGCTATTGGTAACACATTCACTCCAGGAAACATCGGAAAAGTCTTACTTGAAAGCTACAGGGGGAAAAATCATCTTGTCTTAAAAGTGAGATCAGAAGAAATTCATAAAAATACATCACTCAAGATAATTAACATAACTTGATTAAACTTTTAGCTATACAAAGTGTGAAACATCACATAAAGATACTAAAATATAATTGGTTCCCAATAAAGGTTCAGATATATCAGGAAATTGTACTTTTACTATATTTATAACCTTATATTTACAATCAAATAACTTTCAACATAATTTTTCTGTCTACAAAAAACCCCTAAAATGATTTTTCCCATTAGGAATACAGGGGATATGACCACAAAATAATAATATCAAGCATATCTTTAAATTGGAAAATATATATGGTTATTAAATTCCATTGCTCTCAAATCAATATTTAAAATATGTTTCGGCACACGGCCAACAGCATCATGTTATGATCTCAAAATTACTTAATAACCTAAGTAATAGAAATTTTTAGAATCAAAGTGTTAAAAGAAAATAATAATTTTTAAGAAATCTATTGAAGTAAGGGTGTGAACATCATTTTCTCAGAATTTCTTTAGTCAATTCATCTATTTTAACTCAACATACTAAAGAGACTATCTAAATATTAGAAAATTTTCAATCCAGTAAACAATAGCGATGTGATGCGATATCCATGCAACTGCTATTATTTCTTTTATGCATAACATACATTTCATAACTTTATTTATTTCACCAGCTATTCATCAATTTTCCAAAATAATACTCAATTGCATTTTAAACACATTATAAAACAAATGAAGCAAAATGCTACCTCATTACCATGTAAGATAGGAATAAAAACAGCGATCCAGGCCTTCACATAATTCAAATGTGAATAGAGATTACTTAAATTGATTCTTCTGTCAACAGCATATGGTTGCCTGCACATTTCAGGAGGCTCCATCCAAGTTAGTGAAAGAACTCGGCGATCCATCGTAACATCTGAAAGAAAGAAAATATTTCATCCAGTCAGAAATGCATTCAACTGGTTAATACCCAATACATAACAGATAGGGACGATCAGAATTTTAAAACAGAAGCAAAACTAGAAATATTGAATCTTCAATAAACCAAAGGTAAAAAAATACACAAATATCAACTGAATATACTATTCGATATTGTACAGGAAACATAAAAATAAAATTACAACAGACTCATATATAACAATAACAAGTCATCTTTAAAAGATTTAGATATTGTTTGATGTCTAATAAAGAAAATGATGCATTCAAAAATTACTAAGAGAAGGAATAGATATTTTTTAAACACTCAATTTCATACAGAGGAGATTAGTGTAAAACATTCTAACGTGTAGACAGAAAGTAAAAAAAAATAAGAGAGTTAGATTTTACCAATAACCAAACGAAAATTCAAAAAACATCGAGCAGTTGTAAAATTAGAAAAAAAATTATTTTTTTTAAAAATAGATTAAAATAATTTTCCAAGTATAAACTTCAATACACAAAATAGTAATTTCTAACAATTTACAAATAATCAGAATGAAAAGAGTAAATTATTTTGAAAAGGAGAGTTGCATTTTTTCAGTACCGGCACATCAAAACAAATCTTATTTTCTTGGTTCAGTTGACTTTTTACGCGGAGCAAAAAGGTACACAGCTCTCAGTTTTAATACTGACTAGGAGTATCAGAATACTAGAATTTCAAACTGATCCAACTAAGCAGATTATAAAAGATTTGATTCCAGACCAAAATAGTACACTGTTACATTTTCCATAGCATAATATCCAACTCCAACCAAAAAAAATCTGCATTAGAGTAGATTTGCAAAACCCGATTGCGATTCATGTCATGCAAAAGACATACACGATAATTAACACTATTTTCTACTAACTGTTGAAGTAAGAATATTTCATTTCAAATTTGTCTATGCCACCAAATTCAGTGAAGAATACGTACATGCTATAAACGTACAAGCTATAATGAGCTCCGAGAGCATAAAAAACTTCGAAATTTGTGCAGAATTACAACCCAAACTAAATAAAAGTAAATACTTTCTTCTGCAGCCATTGCCAGATTTCATAACGATATTGGATACTTTTCGCGATGGATGCTACCTCATTACCTTCAGATAAATATATTTTCTTTATTTGAAACTTTACGGATCTTTGGCGCAGATTAAAACACAAAGCCACTGAACAAACAATAAAGAGATAAAAATGATAATTCCACTCGTGACTTAAATCCGTATTTGAAAACAACAGGGAGATGTACATAGTCAGCCTTTCAATGGAATGACGTTGTTTTATATTTATTGAATGAAATAAATTCTTGCATATCATTGACAAATTCTTTTTTGTACTTTATCCGTGAGAAAACCGATACCTTTTTCTTTTTTTAAACTTTTTGACTAAGGTACAATCCACAAGGAAATTCTCATTTCTAACTATCGACAGCCTTATTATCTAGCTTTCTGAGCAGCGCGTTTATATTCTGGATCTCTTCAACATCTAGTTTAGTATCAAGTTTCTTAATTGTCTACAAAATTATTAATATTTCCACTTTCTATTTGTCCTCGCAATCCTGAGCTGTGAAGAGCAGGAGGTCTATTTCTCAACCCCACTCATTAATTTTTTCGCGGCGATTCAAAACCGTGCTGAAGCTGGTACGATTAAGTTAAGCGAGTTTTGATTTCCATTCCTATACGATTTAGTAAAAAGAGGAATCGTATATTATACAGTGATTTAAAATGATCTTTCAAAAATAAAAATTGCTCAATTCTACTAAAATCTTTGAAAAAATTTATAGTGTTTGGACCTCGTCCCGGTCTGTTTACGCATCAGTAGGCCCTCAGAGGCTTACCTTCTTCAGATTGGATCGGGAATCATGGCGACGAGGCTCCTTAGTGAACTTTTTCTTCCCCACGGGGTTTAATGTCCGTGGGAAACACGGGTGACGCTCCCCCGGGATAGCCTAGGGACCCTTCGACCCTCTTTTTCTGTCAAGTTTTTATCTCACCACCCACACCCTTTTTTAAAACGTCTGGATTGCAGTAGCACCTTATTTCGTGCACCACAGACATATTTGGCTCTTGCACCATTACATCACTTTTGAATCGGTAGTTGACGAATCAGTCCGTAGCGGTAGTTACGGATGCTCGCTTAGAGGGTTCAGATTCTGACTGTTACCTGTGGCTTGGAATTGTGAAAGCTGCTGAGCTACCTATGGAACCGAGTCTCCAAAATCTCAGCGGTGTGGTGTGGAAGTTTGGAGAATCAGGTCTCGTCAGATTAGAATTGACAGAAATCAGCTTTTACGAAAGACTCGCTCCTTTTCACGGGAAGAGATGAAAGACATTTGATCCTATTTATTTCAGAATACGTGTTTTAAAAATTTCAGAATGCACAATATTACCAAATATTAATCTTGAAAACTAGAGTAGACTATCCTTATTTTCAAATATAGACATACTTTTGAAAACAAGATATAGTCAGTACATTTCCTATTATTATGAGGCGGACTTTTAAATTTCAGTATGAAATGAAAACGTTTTCCAGCTTCGCACTCTGTTCAACACAAATACAAAATGAATTGTCTCTGTGCTGAAATACAGGTGGTAGGTCATGCAAAAAGGTGCTTTGGCTGAGAAGATTAATATTCTAAATCAAAATTAAGTCCTTAAGCACCCATTCCGGAAGGCGAACATCATGATATAGATATAACTATACCATTTTATGTCGAAAGCTCGCAAGAATTCAAGTAAAACTCCTCACTTCCCAAGACAGTTTGAAAGCTGCTTGCCAAATTTAATCGTTAAAAGTATTTGGAACAAAGCAATTCATACCCCCGAGGTCTACGATAATTCAGTTTTATCATAGCATTTTACAATATAACATGAAAAAGAGGTTTTTGTTTTTATCCGGAAAATGTCCTCTGTACGGACACAAGTTTCACTACAGTTTGCTTTCAATCGAAAGGTTTATCATTTAATGACAAATATGAAATTTGTCTCTAGTGTTTAGTTAATATTTCCTTAATGTTTCCATATAGCATGTAGATTTTTAAAACTAAAGTTGTGTTTATTTTAGCTTCTTCAGCGCATCCATTGTGAGAAAACATTCTAGTGAGAAGAGCTTTCCAAATATTAAGTGAATCCTCCCTGTATGTTTGTTACTGAAAGTGTATGCATTATCCCCAACTGGTTAATCTGTATTCTTTTTTTAGTGTCAGTGTAATTCAATCAAACAAGCAACAACAAAAAGAAGTCAGCAATTAGATTTTATTTCAACAAACTTTTTTAAACCTACATGCTTACCTCATTATGATATGTTACGAAATTTAACATTCTTGCTTGCGTCAGATTACACTTGCATTCCAAATAAATAAGTGACAAGGAATTTCGGCATTAGAAGATGCAGCAACTGCGTGTGCAAGAGCCCAATGTACTGTTCTGTTCAAAAGCTAGGGGGAAAAAATTAACAAATAATTATTAATTCATACACAAAATATTATTCCAAACTAGACATCCCTAAAGCTTCAAATTTTTTTGAACATGAGAAAACATTTCTTTGAAAAGCAAACTGCAGTTTACATCAAATGATTTAGATTTTATATCAGGGCCTTGATCTTATGTGATATCAAATAACACTAGGTGCTTATGGGACAGAGGGAAACTAGAATGTTTTGCAATATTCTGAACAAGAAATCAGACCATCATTCATGCACCATTTTTCTAATAGCAACTAGTGCAAGGAGGGGAGAAAAATATGTGACTTTAAATAAAAAACACACTTAATGACAAAGGTACACCTAAATATCAATGCGTTGGGGCCACTTCTACATTGACTGGTAATTAGGGTTCAAGATAAGGGAAACTTATTATAACAAAAGAAATTCTCAATCATGCATCTATGAGTTTATATGATTGGTGGCACAGAGTTAAATTATTAAAGCTATTAAAATAAATTAATGTGTGGCTTAATAGAAACAACATGCATGCTATGCATGATTTCAGAAGCATCAAAACAGGAGGCTGTATATGGAATGTTGGTAATTTGTTGAATTGTTTCTTTGAAAAATAAGATACATTTTTGCAGTCATATTCTTCTCCACAATACTTTCATCATCTAGATGTTCTTGGTTCTTTCAAATGTTTAGTAATCTTGAAATATTTACAAAAACATATTTGCAGTGCTAATTCATCATGTATGAATGCAAAGAAAAGAATTTGCAAAAAAAGGAATGTTGCACACTAGGAAATATTTTTGTTTTTAAATTGAAAACCACAAGATATCCTAAAATTCCTAGATCGAATTTACACAAAATAATATCAAGTGATGATTCATAAAAGCTATGAATAATTCAATGAAACATATCCAGCTTACAATATATAAACAGTAATAATTATATTTTCCATATAAGTATTTAGAATTAACAAAGAAGAATTACTTAGATGACTAAAAAAGTTTCAGAATTAATTCAAAGCAAAATTTCCTAGATATCGTTAGCTCTAAAACCAAACAAAAAAAGTAAACCAGTTGCTTCGAGTGGAAAGATAGTTTTAAATGGTGAACTAAAATAGATCAATCAGCTACAAGCATTATTTGCATATATAAAAATATAGCGTTATTCAAAGAGCTATTTAATAAAAAATTTTTTGCTATGAATGAAGAATACTTAGCATGGTTATTTATATATACAGGATGTATAAAGTTGAAAGAGTGCACAGTTTAAAAAACTAAATAGCATAAGAAATTAAAATCCTAAGATATGTATTATACAGGGACTCTGGAAGTAATTGAACCAATAGAAGCCAAATTACATTGATCGAACAGCATTGTTTTGGAAAATGATATGTTTCTCTGATTCATATATTCTTCAAGGTAACTGTATTTTTTTTCTAAAATGTGCATATGTAATTAAAATATGTAAGGTGGTAAACTTCAATTTTCTCATGGAGTATCTTTCTTTTCTTGCCTGCAGCCCATATTTAATCTTCAAGAGGATTACACAAAGCAGTACATCTTTCAAAAATTAAAATAATAAAAACAAATTCTCAATGACATCAACAAAATAAAATTAGGTTGACTAGTTTTCTTTAACTATAACTTTACTTCTCCACTTTCAAAAATATTCTCCATGCTTCTTTTCTCTGGTTGAATGTACTTAATGATGAAATGGAGAGGAAAAGAGAGATCAAAGTACATATTTCTGTAGAATCTTAGAAAGATCCTTCTTAGAAAGATTCCTTTGCACAGAAAGAGGAAATTACATATTTACTAATAATTATTTCTCTTTCCTACAGGTAAATTTAACACAACCCAAACTTACATACCTCCAGTTGTTTGTGGCAACATTTTCACTTTTCAATTCCTTCTGGTTATAACCCCATTTAAAACAACTAAAATTAGAACCGCAACCTAAACAGAACACAGATTTCCTTTCCTAATATTTTTCTATCCCTTATTCAGGTCCTCTTGGAAATAATTCATACAGACTTCATTTTATTATAAGTTCTTTTGGGAAAAAATCTTTCTCACTCAGTGTTTTGAATAGAATATCATTAGACATATTAAGAAAATCCTTTTGGTAGTTATAAACCTTAAACTCAGATTAATAATCCCTATTGCTACAGGCAGTAATGGACATACTGTTATTAAAGAACAATCAGCAATCTTTCACACATCAAATTTCCTGCAAACACATATTTTTAAGCAATCACATTTGTCCATTTACTAATTGCTAATAGCTTTTCAATCCAAAGACACGTCTTTAAAGCATGTTTCAGTGTACTTTCAAATAGTTCCCAGTTAATACACGTCCAAATTAACTTGAAAACTGGTAGGAAAGGATAAAAAAAAAATGCTTTACACTAACAGTCTAAATCATGTACTGATGCTATATACATTATTATTTGCTTATAAAAAACAGATGGATCGGAATTAATGGGATAACATACTCTTCTTATAATTTCCCATATACATAACAAACATTTCATAAACTAATTGAATGCATATAAACACAGTTTTCATGCACCACAGGATGAAAAATAAATACATAAACAGGAAAATGCAGTGAATCACAATTTTGTCTCTTACTCTCCACATGATGCAAGTTAACAACTTTTAAAGTTAATCAATGACTTTTCCTCCTAAAAATATTTTCCATTGCCTTTTTCCTTTCACTTTTTAACAAATTGATTAACTATACTAAAAATGCAATCATAACCTAAAGCACAGTCCAGAGAAATGGACAGCAGTAACAATTCTACATTGAAATACAATTGTATTCAATTTCATATTTTACTAGAGTATTAATTCAAGTAACAGTAAGTTCATGAAAAGTGTAGATCAAATGAAGAATAGCAAGTGAGAAATTCAAAATGTGTTTCACAACCAGTAAAAGAACATGAAATAAAGCCCAACAAAACGGTTCCATTATTCCTTTCATTACAAGACAGAATCATACTTGGATGTGCTCCGAGTGAAAGATATATATTTCCATTCACTCCAGTAGAAAGTAAATACAATTATATGTTTTATTTTATTCATTTTGAAAAACTGTAGTTTAAAAAAAAGTCTCACTGGTTATCGTTTACAAGACATTTTTAATGGACATTATACCTTCCTAATTAATGTAACAATAAATTTCAGAATAATTTGCAGTATATAAAAGAAATTAATCATTTGAAACACGACTGAAAATATAATTAAATGGGATTCATAAAATGCTAATAAAACCAACAAAGATGTTATGTTTAGAACAATTCTCTATATAATCATATTAATGGAACCAATCTATCAAATTCCCAAAAATATAAAAAAGATTTATCAAAGTTTTATCCATAGCTGTTTTCAAATCCATCGTTTCAAATATTTTCATTTAAAGTTTAAAAAAAAACCCAACCCCTATATTTAAAAGAACAGATTGGGAGTTACAATGAAAATGATCTCAGTCTGTTTTTTCTTTTAACTGAGATAATTAATTCAACATACTTCAGGTTAATCTCACTTAATTTCCTCTCCAATACTGAAGTGGACATTTAGTGAATTCAAATCACATAATATAGAAGCAATGGATTTGGTTTTAGAAATTTCTTTCATACATAATTCTTAAGCTCTATGTTGATTAAATAATTAATTGTAGGACAGAACACAATATCGATTATTTTGAACATACATTTTTACCCATAAGTCTAGCGTTACCCATCTTACAGATCAAAATAACTCTAAAAAAAATTTTTTCTTAAAAGCCAAGAACATTCAACTTAATATTAGGATCTAATTCATCAACAAAATTAAGATCAATTTAATAATATTCCAAGGAAAGAAAACATTTTTTTTTTTCCTTTTCAGAAATAATCGTAGTTGGAGCGTCAAATTTATTCACAAAGATGTTCATGAGGGACCAAGAGTTTTATGAATGCAAGTTCTGTTTATTGACTCATTGCATTGATAAATCTTATCTTGTATGCTACTACAAACATTAACCTTACCTGAAATACTAAGTATTATTTACATTTCTGTATAGTATCCAGGTTTATTAAAATTTAAAAATATTTTCAGACATAAAAATTTTGGTCTTGAGGAGGAAATTTAAGAATAAGAGCCTATATTATGATTCTCAATTACTGAAGATTATTTCTTTAAACTAATTTTTCCACATGATATGAAAGTTGCTGCCAATAAAGGACAAATTTCTTCACAGTTTTTTCCAGTACAAAACAAACATAAAAAAGTCGATTACATTTACATGCATTCAAACAAATGACACATTTCGTAATACATTTACACATGCTACACAAAACCTGCCCTTGTGTTGTTCTACGTAATAATTATAGCATATCCTAATACGTAAAAGCAGCTCGAAGGAAAACAGTTTTTTATTTTTGTAGGAAATTATGAATCTGCATTATCTATGATTTTTCAAATGAAAGATAAATTATTGACATTAAATTCAATTATACTGAGCAATTACAACAAATTTTCTTAGCAAAGAATAAAATTATTCATTTAGCATTCATATGTTTGCTTAAGGGTAAGAAATGAAACCTTTGTTTCTTCACATAATTATAAACCTTTTATAAAACTAAGAAAGAGACAGAGAAAAATGGTTAAATAAACCCCCAAACAGAACCAGTATTATAAATAAGCAATTTGATATAATTAATCAACAATCAGATTACAAATTCATAAACATGTCACAATTTAATTATGTTCTCTTGTTTCTAATCCTTGGATGAATATTACATCAATTAATTAACAACACATTTAACAGTATATAAATATATACATACCTGACAAACGAAAAGAGGCTCAGATTGTTACATTAATGCTTGATACAAGATATTCAGTTTTCAACTTCCATTTTCAAGGCAAATGTAGTTCATGTTAGAGAAATTGTAAACAATGCATGAAACTTTCACAATAAACAATAGAGTTAAAATTAACAAGTAGTTACTATGCTCACATAACTAGTATTATCAAAAGGTGATTGGAAGTCTGCCATAGAAATTGCATTGAAATTTGTTATTTAAGTATTTTACAGTTATAAAAAAAATGACCTGTATATAAATAAATAAAATGCATGTTAATAAGGAAAATTTGTGAAGGTAGAGTACTTCTTGATTACTAAACTTTTCACTTTCTTTTGACTTCAATGCTGCCAACTGTCACATTTTGTTTAAGAAATAAATGAGGAAAAGTTATTCATTTCATTAGTGCTAGTTGAACTGGTTTCAAGTGTGTATGATATACGATATATACATAAAACACTGAATTAAAATTAAACATTGACAAACTGAGACTGACTGAAACAGTAGTCAGTTTTCACTAGCAAAACATAGGAAAAAGACTTATCGGATTACTGGCATTCTCATCAGTAAACCTCATACATTGGTGATACTTGTACATCCATGAATAATGTTTTGTTTCAATATTTATAGTTCATTAGATACTCAACATAAATTTAACATTATTAAAATGAAAACTTATGAAAAAAAAACAAAATATATGGACAAAACTACATTTTCACAACAGGTTGATTTCTAACAATTGCACACTTTTATTAGCATTCATTTCTTCTGCTCAGACAATTAAAAAAATTAATCAGCAATGCAGGTTTGGGAAATGTTGAGGAGCATCAAATGGACAAAAACAATGTTATTAATCTCGCTAAACTCAAGTCGTTTCAGTCTTCCCTGAATTATTGTGATTCTTGTTATAGTGAAGCATTTATAAGAAAAACTAATTTAGTCTAGTGTCAAGTTATACATTCATAAAAAGAAACAATCCAGTAATTTTATCTTAACATGAAATTCTGAGAAATAATATATTAAAAATAAAATATATTACTTGAAACTAATAAAAAAAATATTTAAAAAAATAAGCTTGTGTATATATATATATACAAACCTGAACAGACTTAGAGCAATTTTCCCAACTAGAACGGTAGCTATTGATACACATTCACTCAGGAAACATCGGAAAAGTCTTGAAAGCTACAGGGAAAATCATCTTGTCTTAAAAGTAGAGATCAGAAGAAATTCATAAAATACATCTCAGATAATTAACATAACTTGATTAAACTTTTGCTATACAAAGTGTGAAACATCACATAAAGCTAAATAATTGGTTCAATAAAGGTTCAGATATATCAGAAATTGTACTTTTACTATATTTATACCTTATATTTACAATCAAATAACTTTCAACATAATTTTCTGTTACAAAAACCTAAAATGATTTTCCCATTAGGAATACAGGGATATGACCACAAAATAATAATATCAAGCATATCTTTAAATTGGAAAATATTAGTTTATTAATTCATTGCTCTCAAATCAATATTTAAAATATGTTTCATGACAGACAGCATCATGTTATGATCAAAATTACTTAATAACTTAATGAAATTTTAGAGAATCAAAGTGTTAAAAGAAAATAATATTTTAAAAATCTATTGAAGTAAGTGTGAACATCATTTTCTCAGAATTTCTTTAGTCAATTCATCTAAAACTCAACATACTAAAGAGACTATCTAAATATTAGAAAATTTTCATCCAGTAAACAATAGCGATGTGATGCGATATCCATCAACTTATTATTTCTTTTATGCATAACATACATTTCATAACTTTATTTATTTCACCAGCTATTCATCAATTTTCCAAAAATATTACTCAATTGCATTTTAAACACATTATAAAACAAATGAAGCAAAATGCTACCTCATTACCATGTAAGATAGGAATAAAACAGCGATCAGGCCTTCACAATTCAAATGTGAATAGAGATTTAATGATTCTTCTGTCACAGCATATGGTTGCCTGCACATTTCAGAGTCCATCCAAGTTAGTGAAGAACTCAGTGTCGTAACATCTGAAAGAAGAAAATTTTCATCAAGTCAAGTACATTCAACTGGTTAATACAATACACAAACAGATAGGGACGATCAGAATTTTAAAACAGAACAAAACTAGAAATATTGAATCTTCAATAAACCAAAGGTAAAAATACACAAATATCAACTGAATACTATTCGATATTGTACAGGAAACATAAAAATAAAATTACAACAGACTATATATAACAATAACAAGTCATCTTAAAAGATTTAGATATGTTTTGATGTCTAATAAAGAAAATGACATTCAAAATTAATAAGAGAAGAAATAGATATTTTTAAAACTCAATTTCATACAGAGGAGATTAGTAAAACATTCTAACGTGTAGACAGAAAGTAAAAAAAATGAAGTTAGATTTTACCAATAAAACGAAAATTCAAAAATATCGAGCAGTTGTAAAATTAGAAAAAAATTATTTTTTTAAAATAGATTAAAATAATTTTCCAAGTATAAACTTAATACACAAAATATAATTTCTAACAATTTACAAATAATCAGAATGAAAAATTAAATTATTTGAAAAGGAGAGTTGCATTTTTCAGTACCGGCACATCAAAACAAATCTTATTTTCTTGGTTCAGTTGACTTTTTACGGAGCAAAAAGGTACACACTCTCAGTTTTAATACTGACTAGATATCAAGATACTAAATTTCAAACTGATCCAACTAACAGATTATAAAAGATTTGATTCCAGACCAAAATAGTACTGTTTACATTTTCCATAGCATAATATCAACTCAACCAAAAAATCTGCATTAGAGTAGATTTGCAAAACCATGCAGATTCATGTCATGCAAAAGACATACACGATAATTAACACTATTTTCTACTAACTGTTGAAGTAAGAATATTTCATTTCAATTGTCTATGCCACCAAATTCAGTGAAGAATACGTACATGCTACTCTACAAGTAGGCTCCGAGAGCATAAAACTTGAAATTTGTGCAATTACAACCCAAACAAAATAAAGTAAATACTTTCTTCTGCAGCCATTATTTTCATAACGATATTGGATCTTTTCGCAGATGGATGCTCCTCATTACCTTCAGATAAATTACTTTTTTGAAACTTTACGGATCTTTGGCCAATTAAAACACAAAACTGAACAAACAATAAAGAGATAAAATGATAATTCCATTTGACTTAAATCCGTATTTGAAAACAACAGGAGATGTACATAGTCAGCCTTTCAATGGAATGACGTTGTTTTATATTTATTGAATGAAATAAATTCTTGCATATCATTGACAATTTTTTTGTACTTTTATCGTGGAAAACCGATACTTTTTTTTTTTAAACTTTTGACTAAGGTACAATCACAAGGAATATTTTCTAACTATCGACAGCCTATTATCTAGCTTTCTGAGCAGCGCGTTTATATTCTGGATCTCTTCAACATCTAGTTTAGTATCAAGTTTCTTAATTGTCTACAAAATTATTAATATTCCACTTTCTATTTGTCCTCACAATCCTGAGCTGTGAGCAGGAGGTCTATTTCTCAACCCCACTCATTAATTTTTTCGCGGGATTCAAAACCGTGCTAAGCTGGTACGATTAAGTTAGCGAGTTTTGATTTCTTCCTATACGATTTAGTAAAGAGGAATCGTATATTATCAGTGATTTAAAATGATCTTTCAAAATAAAATTCTCAATTCTACTAAAATCTTTGAAAAATTTATAGTGTTTGGACCTAGTCCCGTCTGTTTACGCATCAGTAGCCTCAGGCTTACCTTCTTCAGTGGATCGGAATCATGGCGGAGGCTCCTAGTGAACTTTTCTTCCCACGGGGTTTAATGTCCGTGGGAAACGGGTGACCTCCCCGGGATAGCCTAGGACCCTTCGACCCTCTTTTTCTGTCAAGTTTTATCTCACCACCACACCTTTTTTAAAACGTCTGGATTGCGTAGCACCTTATTTCATTACACGACATATTTGGCTCTTCACCATTACATCACTTTTGAATCGGTAGTTGGCAAGATCAGCCCGTAGCGAGTAGTTACGGAGCTCGCTTAGAGGTTCAGATTCTGACTGTACCTGTGGCTTGGAATTGTAAAGCTGCTGAGCTACCTATGGAACCGAGTCTCCAAAATCTCAGCGGTGTGGTGTGGATTTGGAGAATCAGGCTCGTCAGATTAGAATTGAAGAAATCAGCTTTACGAAAGACTCGCTCTTTCACGGGAAGAGATGAAAGACATGATCCTATTTATTTCAGAATACGTGTTTAAAATTTAGAATGCACAATATTCAAATTAATCTTGAAAACTAGAGTAGACTATCCTTATTTTCAAATATAGACATACTTTTGAAAACAAGATATAGTCAGTATTTCCTATATTATGAGGCGGACTTTTAAATTTCAGTATGAGAAACGTTTTCAACTTTGCACTCTGTTCAACACAAATACAAAATAATTGTCTCTGTGCTGAAATACGGGTGGTAGATGAAAGGTGCTTTGGCTGAGAAGATTAATATTCTAAATCAAAATAAGTCCTTAAGCACCCATTCCGAGGCGAACATCATGATATAAATATAACTATCCATTTTATGTCAAACTCACAAGAATTCAAGTAAAACTCCTCACTTCCAAGACAGGATGAAAGCTGTCCAAATTTAATCGTTAAAAGTATTTGAACAAAGCAATTCATCCCCAGGTCTACGATATCAGTTTTATCAGCAACAATATAACATGAAAAGAGGTTTTTGTTTTATCCGAAAAGTCCTCTGTACGGACACAAGTTTACTACATTTGCTTTCAATCGAAAGGTTTATCATTTAATGACAAATATGAAATTTGTCTCTAGTGTTTAGTTAATATTTCCTTAATGTTTCCATATAGCATGTAGATTTTAAAACTAAAGTTGTGTTTATTTTAGCTTCTTCACATCCATTGTGAGAAAACATTCTAGTGAGAAGAGCTTTCCAAATATTAAGTGAATCCTCCTGTATGTTTTTACTGAAAGTGTATGCATTATCCCCACTGGTTAATCTGTATTCTTTTTAGTGTCAGTGTAATTCAATCAAACAAGCAACAACAAAAGTCAGCAATTAGATTTTATTTCAACAAACTTTTTAAACCTACATCTTACTCATTATGATATGTTACAATTTAACATTCTTGCTTGCGTCAGATTACCTTGCATTCCAAATAAATAAGTGACAAGGAATTTCGGCATTAGAAGATGCAGCACTGCGTGTGCAAGAGCCCAATGTACTGTTCTGTTAAAAGCTGGGGAAAAATTAACAAATAATTATTAATTCATACACAAAATATTATTCCAAACTAGACATCCCTAAAGCTTCAAATTTTTTGAACATGAGAAAACATTTCTTTGAAAACAAACTGCAGTTTACATCAAATGATTTAGATTTTATATCGGCCTTGATCTTATGTGATATCAAATAACACTAGGTGCTTATGGGACAGAGGGAAACTAGAATGTTTTGCAATATTCTGAACAAATCAGACATCATTCATGCACCATTTTTCTAATAGCAACTAGTGCAAGGAGGGAGAAAAATATGTGACTTTAAAATAAAAACACTTAATGACAAAGGTACACCTAAATATCAATGCGTTGGGGCCACTTCTACATTGACTGAATATGGTTCAAGATAAGGAAACTTATTATAACAAAAGAAATTCTCAATCATGCATCTATGAGTTTATATGATTGTGGCACAGAGTTAAATTATTAAAGCTATTAAAATAAATTAATGTCTAATAGAAACAACATGCATCTATCATGATTTCAGAAGCATCAAAACAGGAGGCTGTATATGAATGTTGGTAATTTGTTGAATTGTTTCTTTGAAAAATAAGATACATTTTGCAGTCATATTCTTCTCACAATACTTTCATCATCTAGATGTTCTTGGTTCTTTCAAATGTTTAGTAATCTTGAAATATTTACAAAAACATATTTGCAGTCTAATTCATCATGTATGAATGCAAAGAAAAGAATTTGCAAAAAAAAGGAATGTTGCACACTAGGAAATATTTTTGTTTTAAATTGAAAAACAAGATATCCTAAAATTCCTAGATCGAATTTACACAAAATAATATCAAGTGATGATTCATAAAAGCTATGAATAATTCAGAAACATATCCAGCTTACAATTATAAACAGTAATATATATATTTTCCATATAAGTATTTAGAATTAACAAAGAAGAATTACTTAGATGACTAAAAAGTTTCAGAATTAATTCAAAGCAAAATTTCTAGATATCGTTAGCTCTAAAACCAAACAAAAAAGTAAACCAGTTGCTTCGAGTGGAAAGATAGTTTTAAATGGTGAACTAAAATAGATCAATCACTACAAGCATTATTTGCATATATAAAAATATAGCGTTATTCAAAGAGCTATTTAATAAAAATTGTTTCCTATGAATGAAGAATACTTAGCATGGTTATTTATATATACAGGATGTATAAATTGAAAGAGTGCATTTAAAAAACTAAATAGCATAAGAAATTAAAATCCTAAGATATGTATTATACAGGGACTCTGGAAGTATTGAACCAATAGAAGCCAAATTACATTGATCGAACAGCATTGTTTTGGAAAATGATATGTTTCTCTGATTCATATATTCTTCAAGGTAACTTATTTTTTCTAAAATGTGCTATGTAATTATATATAGGTGGTAAACTTCAATTTTCTCATGGAATTCTCTTTTCTGCCTGCAGCCCATATTTAATCTTCAAGAGGATTACACAAAGCAGTACATCTTTCAAAATTAAAATAATAAAACAAATTCTCAATGACATCAACAAATAAAATTAGGTTGACTAGTTTTCTTCTTACTCTTTACTTCTCCCACTTTCAAAATATTCTCCATGCTTCTTCTCTGGTTGAATGTACTTAATGATGAAATGGAGGAAAAGAGATCAAAGTACATATTTCTGTAGAATCTTAGAAAGATCCTTCTTAGAAAGATTCCTTTGCACAGAAAAGGAAATACATATTTACTAATAATTATTTCTCTTCCTACAGGTAATTAACACAACAACTTACATACCTCAGTTGTTTGTGTGCACATTTTCACTTTTCAATTCCTTCGTTATAACCCCATTTAAAACAACTAAAATTAGAACCACAACCTAAACAGAACAGATTTCCTTTCCTAATATTTTTCTATCCCTTATTCAGGTCCTCTTGAAATAATTCATACAGACTTCATTTTATTATAAGTTCTTTTGGGAAAAATCTTTCTCACTCAGTGTTTTGAATAGAATATCATTAGACATATTAAGAAAATCCTTTTGGAGTTATAAACCTTAACTCAGATTAAAAATCCTATTGCTACAGGCAGTAATGGACATACTGTTATTAAAGAACAATCAGCAATCTTTCACACATCAAATTTCCTGCAAACACATTTAAAGCAATCACATTTGTCCATTTACTAATTGCTAATAGCTTTTATCAAAGACACGTCTTTAAAGCATGTTTCAGTGTACTTTCAAATAGTTCCCAGTTAATACACGTCAAATTAACTTGAAAACTGGTAGGAAAGGATAAAAAAATGCTTTACACTAACAGTCTAAATCATGTACTGATGCTATATACATTATTATTTGCTTATAAAAACAGATGGATCGGAATTAATGGGATAACATACTCTTCTTATAATTTCCCATATACATAACAAACATTTCATAAACTAATTGAATGCATATAAACACAGTTTTCATGCACCACAGGATGAAAAATAAATACATAAACAGGAAAATGCAGTGAATCATTTGTTTCTTACTCTCCACAGGACGTAGATTAACAACTTTTAAAGTTAATCAATGCCTTTTCCTCCTAAAATATTCCATTGCCTTTTCCTTTCACTTTTAACAAATTGATTAACTATACTAAAATACAATCATAACCTAAAGCACAGTCCAGAGAAATGGACAGCAGTAACAATTCTACATTGAAATACAATTTTATTCAATTTTATAACTACAGTATTAATTCAAGTAACAGTAAGTTCATGAAAAGTGTAGATCAAATGAAGAATAGATGAGAAATTCAAAATGTGTTTCACAACCAGTAAAAGAACATGAAATAAAGCCCAACAAAACGTTCCATTATTCCTTTCATTACAAGACAGAGTCACACTTGGATGTGCTTCAGTGAAAGATATATATTTCCATTCTCAGTAGAAAGTAAATACAATTATATGTTTTTATTTTATTCATTTTGAAAAACTGTAGTTTAAAAAAGTTCTCACTGGTTATCAGTTTACAAAGACATTTTAATGGACATGCTATACCTAATTAATGAACAATAAATTTCGAATAATTTGCAGTATAAAAAAAAGATTAATCATTTGAAACACGACTGAAAATATAATTAAATGGATTCATAAAATGCTGAATAAAACCAACAAAGATGTTATGTTTAGAACAATTCTCTATATAATCATATTAATGGAACCAATCTATCAAATTCCCAAAAATATAAAAATAGCATTTATCAAAGTTTTATCCATAACTGTTTTCAAATCCATCGTGTTCAAATATTTTCATTTAAAGTTTAAAAAAAACCTATATTTAAAAGAACAAGATTGAGTTACAATGAAAATGATCTCAAGTCTGTTTCTTTTTAACGGAATTATTAATTCAACATACTTCAGGTTAATCTCACTTAATTTCTCTCAATACTGAAGTGGACTTTAGTGAATTCAAATCACATAATATAGAAGCAATGGATTTGGTTTTAGAAATTTCTTTCATACATAATTCTTAAGCTCTATGTTGATTGAAATAATTAGATTTGTAGGACAGAACACAGATATCGATTATTTTGAACATACATGTTTTACCCATAAGTCTAGCGTTACCATCTTACAGATCTAACTCTAAAAAATTTTTTTCTTCTAAAAAGCCAAGAACATTCAACTTAATATTAGGATCTAATTCATCAACAAAATTAAAGTCAATTTAATAATATTCCAAGGAAAGAAAACATTTTTTTTTCCTTTTCAGAAATAATCGTAGTTGGTAGCTCTAAAATTATTATTCACAAGATGTTCCATGAGGGACCAAGAGTTTTATGAATGCAAGTTCTGTTTATTGACTCACATTGCATTACTTAAATAAATCTTATCTTGTAACTACTACACATAACCTTACCTGAAATACTAAGATTATTTACATTTCTGTATAGTATCCAGGTTTATTAAAATTTAAAAATATTTTCAGACATAAAAATTTTGGTCTTGAGGAGAAATTTAAGAATAAGAGCCTATATTATGATTTCAATTACTGAAGATTATTTGCTTTAAACTAATTTTTCCACATGATATGAAAGTTGCTGCCAATAAAAGGACAAATTTCTTCACAGTTTTATTCCAGTACAAAACCAAACATTAAAAAAGTCGATTACATATTTACATCATTCAAACAAATGACACATTTCGTAATACATTTACACATGCTACACAAAACCTGCCTTTGTTGTTCTACGTAATAATTATAGCATATCCTAATGATTACAAAGCAGCTCCCGAAGGAAAACAGTTTTATTTTTTGTAGGAATTATGAATCTGCATTATCTATATTTTTCAAATGAAAGATAAATTATTGACATTATTAATAATTCAATTATACTGAGCAATTACAACAAATTTTCTTAGCAAAGAATAAAATTATTCATTTAGCATTCATATGTTTGCTTAAGGGTAGAAATGAAACCTTTGTTTCTTCACATAATTATAAACCTTTTGATAAAACAAACTAGAAAGAGACAGAGAAAAATTAGGTTAAATAAACCCCAAACAGAACCAGTATTATAAATAAACAATTTGATATAATTAATCAGCAATCAGATTGACAAATTCATAAACATGTCGCACAATTTTTATGTTCTCTTGTTCTAATCCTTGGATGAATTGTACATCAGTTAATTAACAACACATTTAACAGTATATAAATATATACATACCTGACAAACGAAAAGACTCAGATTGTTCACATTCAATGCTTGATACAAGATATTCAGTTTTCAACTATCCATTTTCAAGCAAATGTAGTTCCACAGCTGTGTAAGAAATTGTAAACAATGCATGAAACTTTCACAATAAACAATATGAGTTAAAATTTTAACAAGTAGTTACTATAGCTCACATAATCAGTATTATCAAAAGGTGATTGGAAGTCTGCCATAGAAATTGCATTGAAATTTTTATTTAAGTATTTTACAGTTATAAAAATAGACCTGTATATAAATAAATAAAATGCATGTTAATAAGGAAAATTGTGTGAAGGTAGCAGAATTATTTGATTACTTAACTTTTCACTGTTCATTATTTGACTTCATTGCTCTGCTGCAAGCTGTACACATTTTTTTAAGAAATAAATCAGGGAAAAGTTTTTTAGATTTCATTTCAATCATTGTGAAAGTTGAACATTAGTTTCAAGTGTATGATATACAGATATACATAAAACACTGATTAAAAATTGCAACATTGAACGAAACTGAGACTGACTGAACAAGTAGTCAGTTTTCCATGTCATAAACATAGGAAAAAGGCCTTATCAGATTACTGGCATTCTCATCAGTAACCGTCAACTCATTGGTGATACTTGTACATCCATGAATAATGTTTGTTTGCCAATATTTATAGTTCATTAGTACTCAAGCTCATAAAATTATAACATTATTAAAAGAAAAACTTATGAAAAAAAAACAAAATATATGAGACAAAACATTTTCACAACAGGTTGATATTTTCTAACAATGACCTTCACACTTATTATGTAGCATTCATTTCTTCTGCTCACAGACAATTAAAACAAATTAATTCAGCAATGCAGGTTTGGGAAATGTTGAGGAGCATCAAATGGACAAAACAATGTTATTAATCTCGACTATAAAGAACTCAAGTCGGTTTCAGTCTTCCCTGAATATATTGGATTCTTGTTATAGTGGAAGCATTTATAAGAAAAACTAATTTAGTCTAGTGTCAGTTACATTCAATGAAAGAAACAATCCAGTAATTTTATTCTTAACATGAAATTCTAGGAAATAATATATTAAAATAAAATATATTACTTGAAACTAATAAAAAAATATTTAAAAAAATGCTTACATGTATATATATACATACAAACCTGAACAGACTTAGAGCAATTTTCCCCAACTAGAGACGTGCTATTGGTAACACATTCACTCCAGGAAACATCGGAAAGTCTTCTTAAGCGCTACAGGGAAAATCATCTTGTCTTAAAAGTAGAGATCGAAGAAATTCTATAAATACATCACTCAGAATAATTAACATAACTTGATTAAACTTTTAGCTATACAAAGTGTGAAACATCACATAAAGATACTAAAATATAATTGGTTCCCAATAAAGGTTCAGATATATCAGGAAATTGTACTTTTACTATATTTATAACCTTATATTTACAATCAAATAACTTTCAACATAATTTTCTGTCACAAAACCCTAAAATGATTTTTCCCATTAGGAATACAGGGAGATATGACCACAAAATAATAATATCAAGCATATCTTTAAATTGGAAAATATATATGGTTATAAATTCCAGTCTCTCAAATCAATATTTAAAATATGTTTCGGCACAACAGCATCATGTTATGATCTCAAAATTACTTAATACCTAAGTAATAGAAATTTTTAGAATCAAAGTGTTAAAAGAAGAAATAATAATTTTTAAAAATCTATTGAAGTAAGTGTGAACATCATTTTCTCAGAATTTCTTAGTCAATTCATCTATTTTAACTCAACATACTAAAGAGAGCTATCTAAATATTAGAAAATTTTTCAATCCAGTAAACAATAGCGATGTGATGCGATATCCATGCAACTGCTATTATTTCTTTTATGCATAACATACATTTCATAACTTTATTTATTTCACCAGCTATTCATCAATTTTCCAAAATAATACTCAATTGCATTTTAAACATTTATAAAACAATGAAGCAAATGCTACCTCATTACCATGTAAGATAGAATAAAACAGCGATAGCTACATAATTCAAATGTGAATAGAGATTACTTAAATTGATTCTTCTGTCAACAGCATATGGTTGCCTGCACATTTCAGAGCTCCATCCAAGTTAGTTGAAAGAACTCGATCCATCGTAACATCTGAAGAAAGAAAATATTTCATCAAGTCAGAAACATTCAACTGGTTACTCCACATAACAGATAAGGACGATCAGAATTTTAAAACGAACAAATAGAAATTTGAATCTTCAATAAACCAAGGTAAAAAATACACAAATATCAACTGAATATACTATTCGATATTGTACAGAAAACATAAAAATAAAATTACAACAGACTCATATATAACAATAAAAGTCATCTTTAAAAGATTTAGATATTGTTTGATGTCTAATAAAAGAAAATGATGCATTCAAAAATTAATAAGAGAAGAAATAGATATTTTTAAACACTCAATTTCATAAGAGGAGATTAGTTAAAAACATTCTAGCGTAAGTGGAACAGTAAAAAAATAAAGAGTTAGTTTACCAATAACCAAACGAAAATTCAAAAAATATCGAGCAGTTGTAAAATTAGAAAAAAATTATTTTTTTTAAAAATGAATTAAAATAATTTTCCAAGTATAAACTTCAAACACAAAATAGTAATTTCTAACATTTACAAATAATCAGAAGAAAAGAGTAAATTATTTTGAAAAGGAGAGTTGCATTTTTCAGTACCGGCACATCAAAACATCTTATTTTCTTGGTTCAGTTGACTTTTACATGGAGCAAAAGGTACACAGTCTCAGTTTTAATACTGACTAGGAGTATCAGAATACTAGAATTTCAAACTGATCCAACTAAGCAGATTATAAAGATTTGATTCCAGACAAAAATAATACACTTTACATTTTCCATAGCATAATATCAACTCCAACCAAAAAAAAATCTGCATTAGAGTAGATTTGCAAAACCCGATTGCGATTCATGTCTGCAAAAGACATACACGATAATTAACACTATTTTCTACTAACTGTTGATAGATATTTCATTTCAAATTTGTCTATGCCACCAAATTCAGTGAAGAATACGTACATGCTATAAACCCAAATGAGCTCAAGAGCATAAAAACTTCGAAATTTGGCAAGAATTACAACCCAAACAAAATAAAAGTAAATACTTTCTTCTCAGCACCATTGCCAGATTTCATAACGATATTGGATACTTTTCGCGATGGATGCTACCTCTTACCTTCAGTGTCTACTTTTCTTTATTTGAAACTTTACGGATCTTTGGCGCAGATTAAAACACAAAAGCCACTGAACAAACAATAAAGAGATAAAAATGAATAATTCCACTCGTGACTTAAAATGCGTATTTGAAAACAACAGGAGATGTACATAGTCAGCCTTTCAGTA
>BMAW01014890.1:37462-72928 GCA_019974015.1 Nephila pilipes | reverse complement strand
ACTTGAAACACCCCCCAATTTCCGGGGTGACGGGCGTTCCGACGTGAGAGCAAGATATGGCCAACAGTGGATTGGGTGGGGTGGTCCAGTGCATTAGTCCACTTGATCGCGTGACCTTCTTGCATTAATTACTTATTATGGGGGTATTTCAAGTCACTGGTGTACGAAACTCCAGTTAACAGTAAATGAAGACTTTGTTGCACGCATCGCGACTACTGCTCGGGAAGTCCAAGAGGCGCCGAGTAATTTTGTTAACGTTCGATCTTCGATGCACCAGAGATGTGAATCATGCATCACGGCCCGATGGCGTAAATTCGAACACCTACTTTGATGACGACTGTTGCCTCTTTATTCATTATTCTTTTCCTGTCTTTTTTGTGTTTTGAGGCGTCACTACCGCTATAACAAAGCATTTCTGACCATGCATTGCTGTGTGACTTCCAATCGTCTAGGTTTATTCTATCTGTCCTGAAAGTTAGTAACATTTGTACTGATACACCCTGTATATGTAAATCAAGAAATAGTTTCGTCTCTGTTAGATATGCAAATTATTACAGTGTCAGTCGCATCGTCGCCACTGATGACAGTTTGCTGACATTAATTTCTTACCTCACAAGGACTCTTTAAAAGGTTCTCCTGAAGCGCATAATTCTTATTTCAAATAATATTTAGGTTAAATTTATCGCTTTGAAATGTAGAATGAGACAGAAATTTGAACAGGTGGACGTATTTGAGAAGGGTGGCATTTTAGGATTGCATGAAGGCGGATGATTACTGATGTCATCATATCAGTCAATGAGATGTTAGGTTTTTACGCTGTTCGCAGAAATGAATAAAAGGAATTTATAATCATATAGTAAAAGGTACATGCACAATAAGTTGGAAAGATTGAAGAATTGTTCAGCAAGTACGATGAGCACCAACAGCCACAAATCTAGACATTATGTGAGCAGTGATTTCTTCCCTGTATCATCCTGCAAGTGCTCTATTTATATGGCTGCATGGTTCTAGATTACGTTCACGGTAACAATTACGGAAATTACTCTTGGTGCCACAGCAACGTCACCAGAGAGTGCAATGATTCCACGAAAGGGCAGCATACAGTAGTGTGGAATGGCAGTGGATCATCTTGAAAGCCTCTGAGTTATGCACGTATAATCTCATGCGGCTCAAAATCCACCAAAATGTGATCAAACGTATTATTCCGTAGGACCCTGAACTTGCAAACAAGTAACCGAAAGCCTTTTCTCTTCTTCATGCCAGGCTGTGAAGTTCATTTTGTGCGTATTTTACCAAATTTGTTTCCCTTTCTTTAAAGGTTTAACAACTTGATGAGAATTGGGGAGTTTTGCGGCGACACTATGAAAACTGACAGGAAATTTTATGGCTTATTAGGTAACCCAACTCCTTCACAAGAGATTCACCTAAGATCTCTCTACCGATGTGAACGAGCAATCATGCAGTTTTCGCTTAAAGATAACGACACCAAACTCGGAACTAAAAATGTTATTTCTATGGGGTTGTTGTCGATCAACTATCCAAAGGTATGTTAGTGACCAATTATTCATTCCTTAGGCAAATTCTTTATTTCAACAATCTAATGGCTACCATCTCTAGATATTGCCTCTAGACGCTATGCCGTGGTACCATCTCCAGAAACTATGTCTTGGCTAGTAGCATTCCTGATATGTCTCCCACAGAACACTGATGCCCACATATAAGTCATTCGATTAAGATTATACCGCTGCCTCAAAATATGCAAGCTGTACATAACAAAATTGAATTTGCATGAGATGAGTTATATAAAGATATTGTTAAGAACATTTACAATTCCATGCCACGTCATGTGGAGGTATGGATTAGAAATAATACTGTGCTCTAATAAATTTTGTAATATCCGCGATCAGAGTTAAATCATCTTTTGTTGTTAGGAAGATTTCAGCTACTTTCAAATATCATATCAATATCTCTGTTCCCCTATATTTTTAATTCTCTCTCTATGTATGTATATATATATATATATATATATATATATATATATATATATATATATATATGTATATATATATATATCACATAAGTGAGAAAGTGTATAATCATAATCAAAAGTCGGAAAAATTAAAATAGATCAAATTTCAAAAAAATGTAAGAAAAGAAAAAGGTTAAAAAAAATAGAAAAATGGTAAATGTTGTAACAGGTAATGTAAACAGATAAATGGTAAATGTTGTTACTTAATGTTGTAACAGGTTTTAGACTGTTGAGCTGGATTATTCTATAACTATAGACCTAACTAACCGTATATACAAAATATATTATTAAGAATGGTTATTTAACAAAAACATAAATTGAAAAAAAATCTGAAAGCAAAATCTAAAAAAATCAAGTAAAAAGGAAAACATAACAAATGCCACAAAAAATATTTTGAAAATCTAGATTAACAAAAAAAAAAAAAAATTATAAGAAAAATCAAAATTTAAAAAAATCTAAATTTTCAAGTTCAGCGCATCACGTGTATTGAAACAACATATATGAAATACAAATAAATGAACACGAATTTTAAAATTTATTAAAAGAAGCTTAATGAATATTATAAAAAGATTCATGAATTTAAAAATAACTCATGAATGTTTTATTTTAAGTTGTACTAATACTTGAAAAAGAATAAAAAATGAATCAAAATAGCCTTATAGCTCAAAACACAATGCTAACTCACCACTTGAAGAATAAAAATTTTTAAACGTGCCTAAAATGCCAACACTAAATTTCAGAATTAAACAGTTTAAAATCAAAGGTTCTCACAACAAACATGAAATCGTTAAGTTAAAAGTTATTATTAAAAATAAGGTAAACTTGTGACTTTGGCTATTTACGATTTTCTTTTCACTAACCTTCGGGATTTTTATTGAGATTAATTGCTTGAAAAAAAAAATTTCTTTCCCTCCAAAATGAAATGTGATTATGTTAATTAGATACCGGTGGAAATAAAGTGAAATGATTAAGATATAACGATATATAAGTAAAATGAAATTTAGAGGAAAGAGAGAGTGTGGAATTCTCTGAGTATAGATCTAACAAGAAGCAGATAATATCAAGAGTTACAGTTACCGGTTATTGTTGCCACAGAGGACTTGTCGGATAAAGAGATTTCAACTGGAAGGCCTCGGTAAGAATATTTTATGTTCGGCGATATTTAAATCGGTTCGTTAGGCCTACAGTCCAAAGAGAGTTATAGTATTTTATTACAATTGATAAATAATTAGTTATGTTCGCGTAGACTTGTGTGTTATTGTAGCATTTATTGATGTTTAGGGGTAGTTACATAATTTAACTATGGCACTATAGTCAGATAGAAGTAACAGTTCGTTTCAAAAATTTATAAAATCAGAAATTTATGAAAGGAAATCCTAAAACACAAAAAGCTATTTAAAAACGTAATTTCAAAATAAAAGAAAATCAAAAATAAAGCAATGTCATCTAGAGAAATAATGAAATATAAAAAAAATAGAAAATGACATTCAAATAATAAAATGAAACAAAATTAAAAACAAATGAAAAATATTAAAAAATTAGAAATAAAAAATTCTTTCTTTATAGTTTCTTTAACTATATATTACATATACACTCTATAACAAAGGGGGAAAATACCAACGTACCAAGAAGGAGTTGCCCGATTGTAATAAAATTTCGTATGCAAAGACATTTAGACAGATCATGCAAATGATTAAAATTTAGTGTCCAATGAATGAATAGTAGGAGCTACAGCGCATTAGAACTGTTCACTCAGTAGGTGTATATAAGAAGCGATTCTCAATCTGATTGCCAAATTTTCTATCGAATTGCGATTTAGGATACCTTTCAACGACTGAAGAAACGTCACTTCGCAGGATTCGAGCTCATTACGAACAAATGTCAGAGTTTGAAAGTGGTAGTATTAATGGATTGAAAGAGGCATATTGGGCAAATCGGAGAATCTTTATTCGTATGGGATCAAAGCGATGCAGAGATTACCGAAGTTGCTGACAAGAATGGGTGGCCAATGGCAGATTTCAGCGTCCTGATGGTAGTGGTCGACCTACGGCCACAGCAGATCGGGAGGACAGAGTGATTGTCAGATCAACTGTCACAGCTCCTTATTTATCGTTATCAACCATCAGACGTGCGATCCATACATGAGTGTCCACCATGACCATTCACAGACGGCTGATAGAGCGAAATCTATGCTCGTACCGAACGCTACGCCACCTGCCACTCATGCCTGCACATTGTTGATCCAGATTAAAGTGGTACTTGGTTCCATCAGGTTAGAATGATGCTGATTGAGGGCGTATTGTGTAAGATAATGCCAGACCACATACGACACGTGTTGATATGAACAATCTTACAGCTTGTGAAACACTTCCTTGGCCAGCTAGATCTCTCTCCAATCGAGCATGTCTGGGATATTATGGGAAGGCGACTGCACCTACCAGGGAATGTTGGCCCGACAATTGGAGCAAATTTGGCAAGAAATGCCGCATTAGACCATCAAGGAGCCTTATCACTCTATGCCAGGTAGTGTGGCAGCTTGCATCCAGGCTAGAGGAGGGTCAACACCTTTTTTTTCTGTACATAAACTTTTTTCTGTTTCATGTACTTAGAGTTTTTTACTCTGTACGTAATTTTCTTATCCACTTATTTTTGTCTAGATTACACAACTCCTTCTTGGTGAGTCTTTTTTTTTTTTTTTTTTTGTTATGGAGTGTATTTGCAATACAAAAAAGTTAATCTACAACAATTATACGTGTGTGTGCGCGCGTGCGTTTGTGTGTGTGTGTAATTAAAGTGATTCTTTTCAGACTCCTCTAGAATCTATTCCACTTGTTGAATTTTGAGGAAACCTTTGGTATATATGTCATATGTCCCATGGGAAAACGATTTCAGCAATAAAAAATAATTCAAATTTTTACTACCAGGGTGATTGTGGCTCTTAAAGAAGGACGAAAAATATGTCAGAGTCATTAAAATTTATTCTATTTTAGAATGTGCTCAACATGTGTTCCATTGACATCAATTACGTGTTGAAAGCGCATTATAGCGTGTTCAATGGTGGCGCGTAGAGACTCTCGATTGATTCTAGCAACAAGATGTATAATGCTGGCTTTCAATTCAGATAAAATCCCAATTTCTTCTCCATAAACATGGTCTTTTAGGAATCTCCACAATCAGAAATCTTAGACATTTAAGTCCGGTGAACGAGTGGGCCAGGCGTACGGAAACGCTGTGGACATTGCAGTTCTCTTCAAAATTAGTTAAAAGCAATTTTTGATTTGACGCCCAATGTGGGGAGTTGCTCCATCTTGTATGAAGACAGTGTACTTCGTGTACTGTACCGTACACTCGTGACAGAGGACATTTTAAGACCTTGGGGAGTTTCAAAGAAAAAATGCCCAAGGATAAACTCAGCATTAAATCCGCACCCCGCAGTCACGTAAACAGAATGCAGTGTTTGTTGATGCAGGACATTAGGAGGTGAAGCCCCTCATATGCGGCAATTTTGATTACTCACAGCTCCATCTAAATAAAAGTGCGCCTCATCGCACCATCTACCAAACAGTGAGAGAACTAAATCAAATCTGCACTTAAGAGCAAATATTGCAAACAAAAAATTTCTTAAAGGACGAAATGAAATACAAAAAAACAATTAAGAATAAAACACAGCCATTTTAAAACTAAAATAATAATATAAATAAATAAAAAAAACATAAAGATAAAAAAAATCTTAATTAAAATCGATTTTTTTAAAATAAGAAAATTTAACGAAATAATAATTTTTAAAAATTAAATATATATGTGAGTGTGCGTGTGTATATGCATGAATGGATGTATCTATACACACACACACGTGTGTGTGTATAGATACATCCATTCATGCATATACACGTGTGTGTGTGTGTATACACTCTAATAACTTCTCAAAAAAGTTCTTGTGGGATAAATTAAATTTAATCATTTTTTATTAAATAGTATGTATTTAGATATGAATATGAATAGTATCATACTTTTTATCCACCGAAGAGGCTATTGTTTTAGTAGGACCACTTTTGCGTACCGGATCATTTTTCACATTTCTTGGCGTTAGTTCCATTTTAATTACATTTAGCTTAAATATATTCATTTTAATAATTTATCGTTTTCTTTAATTTTAATTACATTTAACTTAAATATATATTTAATTTAATAATTTATTGTTTCCTATAGTTTTGATATAGGAAATGTTTACTATTGATAAAAGTTATTATTTTTCTATATTTCATTGTTTAATTTAATTCTGATATTTAATTGAGTAATTTAATAATAATTATAAAAAAGCACGGGAGCTAAATCTGTTCTTTGTAAAACTTTGCATGGAACTTTTTCATTTTGTGTGAATCGCTTTTGTTAACAGAAAATATGAAAAGAAAAAACCGTTGAATTTGATTATGGGAGCAATATATAAGAATTTATATAAAATAAGCTGCGTAATAGAAGGCAAAAAATGCTTTTTTATAAATGAATATACATTTTAATAATAAATTATAAATTAATAATAATTCAAAATAATAACGTCGAAAACCAAAGTAATAAAAATTCTGGTCCTTATGAGAAAAAAGTAATATGTCGTTGAAAAAAAAATTCTTAAGGTTCTTAAATTTTAGATTTGCTATATATTTACTAAGAAAACTGAATTTCAGAGATTTTATTTTATTTTAACTTAGTATTTATTTTTTTAACTTATATATATATATATATATATATATATGTGTGTGTGTGTTTGCGTGTGTGTGCATTTGTGTGTGCGTTTGTGTGTGTGTGTGAGAGAGAGAGAGTCATGTTTTAAAAAACTTTGTGTGCATGCTTTTAAGTATAAAACTGTGTTGGTGAAAAAATATGAACTATATATAATACCTTAGTCTATGAAGAAATCTTGTACTGAATCAAATCTTTAATTTCATTGTAAATTAATACAAAACTATCTTCTTTTGAGGGATATTTAAAAAAAATTGATGAGATACATCTTCGATTAATTTTAATCATACTGTAAGTTTTCTGCACATCAATGCTATGACAGTAAATCTCTTTACGTTTCAAAAGATTAAATTATGTTAATAACGTTAGTTTAATTTATTAACAGAAATCTAATTTCTCTTTATATGAAATGTTAATTAAGGAAAGATAATAAACATAAAAATAATTCTAAAATATTTAATTTTGATTCATAGCTATTAATGATTAAAGAAGAACTCTTCTTTAGAAAGGCTTATAATATTAATACAAATTACTGAAACGTAATACGTAAGAGCATATTTTTTTTTAATTTAAGAGCCATTTTTGTAACTATAAATCAAAACTTAGAAAGTCTAGAAAATTACTTAGGAAAACGGATTGTTTTAAATACGTTAAAATGTTTCCCATTTCACATAGAAATCTAACAACTTCGATACTAAATTCATAGAATAAAGAAAACACTGGCTTTTCTAAAAATTAAAGGAATGAAGTTTGGAGTAAAAACTCTCACAAATACGCAACAGAATACAACATGCAACAAAATACAACAAATATATAACAAAGTTGCGTGAAATTACGACTAGTAAAGATTCATATTACTTGAAAGATAAACTTGTGGTCAAGAGTATCTTGCCTAGCAAAAACATTTCTTCCGAAGAAAGATTCGATGAAAATACATGCCAATAGTTTCCTATTTAAATAAGTTTTCAACATAACTTTCAAAACATTTACTATTACAAAATAAAAAATGATATCTTGTTTGCTAGTTGCTTTTTCAACTATTAAATTTGCTTACTATTGTAAAAAATTGATAGTCAAGATTATATGAAAAATAATTGCGAAGTAAAACTTGATCTTTTATTTAAAAGCATGATATGTTAAAAATTTATGATTCGCATCGAAACATTTTACAATTATTGTAATATTGTTTGGAATCTCATTGCCACTTTAATGTAAGGTCCTGCTAAATAATCTGTAATTACTTATTGTAATCGCACTCGCTCAAGATTCTATGGAGTCATAACAAATCTTGCAAACACACACAAACTTTTTTTTCTCCCTTCTTGTTTGAATCATTCTTTTTAAATAGTTATCTGAAACAGATATAACTTTCCTGATTGGAACAGAAGCACGGACCGGAAAGAAGTGCCAGATGGAAAATCTCGCTGAGTGCAATTTTTCAATCATTTTCTAAATATGGTGTAAGAGAGTGGAGCGACTCTCTTCTACATCAACGTTAGAAGTTAAAACCCTTTACTTAACCAGCCAGAAGAGATGTTTTTTTTCAGCCTGGTTGGTAAGAGCATGAAAAGAAAGCGACCGGTCAACTTACCTTCGGACCCACTGGACCAGATTTCAAAACAACGCTGCGATGCGACTTCCCTTCCTCCTCCTCGGGGTCAGAAAACCACAGGCCGCCGAAGTGGTAACACGCACATGATCACTAGATGGCAGCACAGCCTATACCTATTGATTGCATAAGCCCCGATGCAAAACATTTGCCTCTGTACGTTTAACTAAGACAAACGCACACAAATCACGACTACTGATATTCGACACACGTTAGAAGTTAACACAGCGTTAGAAGTTACAACAACATTAGAAGTTAAAAGGCCTTACTTACCAGCTAGAAGAAATGTCTTTTCAGCCTGGTTGGTAAGAGCATGGAAAAAAAAGCGACCGGTCAACTTTCCTTCGGACCCACTGGACCAGAGTTCGAAACAACGCTGCAGAACTCAAGGTCAACTCCCCTTTCCCCTCCTTGGGGTCGGAAAACCACCGGCCGCAGAAAGCGAAACCGCACCGCTCGCCAGTCAAATACTGCTTAATTAATAAACTTTCAAATATGTGAAATGAAATGCTGCTTGCTGTCTACTTCAATCACCACACATGTCCTTTCTTCAAAATTTGTGGTAATGCTCGGTTTGAAGGCACCACTTTATATAAATACAGTGTAGTTAAAAATTTCCAGGACACCCACTCGTTAAGAAATGCAAAGGCAGTCTCTGTAAATAATATGTTGTAGAAATGAACCTCAGCTACGCGTGTCAAGTGTTCTATTCATTTCTGACTAGTCCCGACTAGGCAGCATTAAGTATACGTGTGGGTCATTTACATAATAAAAATAGAAAACTGAAGAACAAGGAAATTAGTCACACAAAAATTGCGTTTAGGGACAATGCTATGACACGTTTTCGGTATTTAAATGGTTTTCGAGATTAAAAGATAAAGGAGACTCTACTGAAGACGCGAAGAGATCGTGTCCTCCACATGAAAATGCGAAATATGAAATCCATGTGAAAATAGGAAAAGTCTTCCTTGTTAAGGCTCTACTGTGACTGGATATTCCACGAAATGTTTTGGATTCTTGAAAACGGAGAAATAAATATAATTTGAAATGCATACGGCATGTGAGGACTGATATGTTGGTCAGTTGAAGTTGGTTCATCCTTGCTCGAAAATGGACCGTTTCACAAGTCCATCTTTGAGCAGCATATTTTGGCGAAATCATATGTTGCATTCAATAAGCTCCCCCCTATTCATCACCATATCTCTCTATCACCTGACTATTTTTTATTTACTTAGATGAAATTGAAGGTAACAAGGTAGCTTTATGAATCTATAGAAGAGATACAAGCGGAGATAGTATCGAAATTAAAAAGTTTTGGAGTAGAGGCACTCCACAAGACGTTTGCACATTTTCCTAGAGTTGATTTGAATTAGTAGGAGACTATGTATTTAAGAATATCCTTTGGTTTATATGGTGTACGTTATCAGTCTTGGAAAATTTAGAATTAACCTTCCACTCTCTCTCTCTCTCTCTCTCTGTAAGTGTGTGTGTGTACTCTCCCGATCTATAAAACTGTAAATATAACAGACTGTAAACTGTAAAACTGTAAATATAACAGAATTAATTGAAAATAAAAAAAAACTTCAGGTTAAGAATATTAACAAAATTTATATAATACGATATTAATTGTGTACAAAAATTATAAACAGACTTAAATACAATATAAAAAATTCAAGTACACGTATTGTGCATGACAATTTTAATTCCAAAAAAATGAATAAAATCTGCAACTTAAAAAATTACAACGACGTTAAATATGTATAACTTGATAAAGACGTACAAAGCATGTCTCAATAAAAAAAAAGAGAATTAAGAAAAGTTCTAAAATAGAGATTATGTAATTTAAATACTGGCGAGACTTTGAACTGAGAATAGTGAGGTTAAACTAGTTTCACGGATCCAATCATCAGCCATTACATTATCATTGATGGTATAGATTAGGAATAAGCAAAAATCCATAAGCCGTAAAGAATTTCAAAAAACAGAATAAAAAACAAACGTATGAAACTAATACATTTAAACCATAGCAAAAAATGTACTCAATTAAAAATAATCTATACTTATTTACACACAGTTGTAAAAAATTAAATAAAAAGTTACAAAACTTTTACCTCCCCCCAAGAATATGATGTTAGGATCGCTTTGCAATTTGGCTCGATAAAACTTAACCGCCAAAGACTATTTGACGGATTGAATGATTTTACAAAAATTTACTTATTCGGCTAAATTAATTTATCATTAAAAAAAACTATATTTCAAGAAAATCAATAAACACATTATTCAGTTTTACAGAAAATATATCTGTAATAAAATAGTAGATTTAAATAACATTTAAATAATCGCAAAATAATTGTTCTACAAATATGCATCACCATCTGGTGGCAAAATTAATATTTATAATTCCTTTGTAAAATATTAACAAAACCAAAACTTATAATTAAAAAATATTATAAATGAATACGATTTCTGAAAAAAATACAATAATAATAAGAAAATTATGTACAAAAAATATACCCACACACATACACCTCCCCATATACATACATGCATAAGCACACACAGAAGCACATATATATAAATACATACAATCATATATCTGCATTTTGATATAAAAAGTTTTTTAATTTTCTTTATCATTTTTAAAAATTTATTTATGAAATTAATTAGACAATCTGCATTAATTCAACTAGAGGTAAACTACTTATAATAAATATAATTAGTTTACTACCATTAGCTAAATTATTATAGTATAATTAATAATTATTATATTACTATTATTAGTATTATATTATAATTAATATTATATAAAAATTATTATATTATAAATACTAATTCTTGTTTTTATTATTATCTAATCAATAAAAATTATATTTAATAATAGTTATTATAATATTATTTAAACATTTATGTTCACTAACAATTATTTTTATGTGATTAACAGTAATTATATTTTAATAATAATTATTATAATTATGTAATAATATTTCTAAAAATAGAAATAGGTAAGCAGCTATTCCAGAATGTGGTACGGTACTTTTTTAAAATGAAATTTAAAACTATCTTTCTTGTGAAAAATATTACTAACATTTTGATGGTCTATAATTTCAACCCGATTTCTAAATATCCTTTTCCATGTTTATCATTATTAGTTGGAAATGGATTTAAGGGGACTGAGAAAGTGAAATTTGTCCTAAAAGTTGATTTTTACTTTTTTTGTATAATTAAATAGCTTAAACGTTTATTTCTCCAACGATGTATCAAACTGGTTCATTAAAAAACAGAAATGTTGGAATTTTTCATTCTTTCTTAGAAAACTTCACAAATTGTTCACTTTTTACAGGCCCTGACTTTTCTTCACTTTTTAAGAGTAAGAAAACTTCTCTCTTGGAGTGGCACTTCATTTTACGCTTTGAATATGTTATTATCTTTTTTTAATTTTTCTTATTTCTTACGATTGGGGAATTGACAACAATAAAGTTAATTGCAATTACTTTTTACGGTCTTTAACTGTTTGTATTGTTCTTTGCGTCCATTTTAAGCATTGGTGAGAATAGCCTTTGTTGTTACAGAACCTGCAAAACTATCAAACTTTTTAAAATATGTTTTCGAGTATCTTATCTTGCACACTTAAATTGCACTATATTTACTTTAGCAAACATCGTTTTATTGGTATGAAAGAGCTAATTATCGTATTTACAATGCCACGAAGTAAGAGTATATATTGAAAAGTAGTAAAAGTTTTGGAGAGTCAACTATCAGTGATATTGAAACTCTTATTGAAAAGTGCCAAATGAAGCCACTTTTTCTTTCAGTGTAGTGAATGTGATGAAAATACATATTCTGTATGCTAAATTGTATGATTACTTGTTTTAAAGTGTGTTTCGGATACATTTTCCGCTAGCAAAAACTATAATGGGAGCATATCTGTGAGAATTAAAAGGCTTTGCATGAAAATTACAGATCTTTCTAAAATATTGGATTCTTTCAAAAATGCTGTAACCTGTTTGGGGTGAATATTTTCATTTGTTGTTGAGTAAAGAAATAATATCCTTTCAAAAATAATAACTCTATCCAATTAGATCTGAAAGTTGATGTGGTTTTCATCGTGTCCTAGCTAAAGACGAATTGTATGACTACACCAAGCATACATGTATTTCTCAACCAATAATAGAAGGCAACGTGCTTGTATTTAGACATTTGGTAAATCTAGAGCTTCTAAGGAAATACCTTTATAGGAAAACACAGGATCTTAATGAATCTGTGAATAGTGTCATCTGGACTCTTGTACGAAAAACTGTATTTGTGACCAACGAAACTTTAAAATTTAGTGTTTTTTGCACTGTTTCTTGCTTTAATTTATGAATTATAACAAAGTGCCATACTTTATACGTAAATCAAATTCATCCGGTTCCTCACTGTGTGAAAAGTATAGAGGAATTAGATAAAGAACGCATTATCGACAGAGAACGAAAACTATCCAAATATAAAAAAAATACCAGAAATAGAAATAAATTACCATAAAGGGAACTTTGAAATTCTTATGAGGCTAAAGAATGTTATAATTCTTCATATAAAGCAGGATTTAATCAAATTTAACTTCTTAACAATAAAATTATCAATGAAATCTTTAAATGCGATTTTCTCAAAACGTGGATTTTTCATGTTCATGTTTCTTTTTCTCAATATCAATGAAACATAAGAATTCATTTTAATGAAGTATATTTTGTTATAGTACATACATTAAAAGAGTTTTTGAAGATTTTTGAGAATTATTTATTTCATGCTACGAAATTGGGCCAAAAATGCTAATTTAAAAGAGATTATGAATAAATGATTAGTAAAAATTGTTCTATCTTACAAAGAAAGAAAATGGCAGTAAGTATGTAAACTAAATTTAAAGTATGTAAAATATATTATTTTAACTGCCATAAGAATTTCAAAATCCTATATTGTACCATTACTTAAAAAATAATACTTCAATTTGGGGAATTTAACAAGGGAGAGATAGGACTTTTCCAGTATTCTTAAATGAGTAGGGTAAAAATATAAGTAGGGGTTTAATCTTCAGAGGGCTTATTTTAATTCCAATCAAGTCGATCACTAATATATATATATATATATATATATATATATATATGGTCATCTGAGATTTGTATGGTAATTTTACTTCGGCCTTTGGTGGCCGGAGTCCGACTAAAGTCTGCTACAATATGGAAATAAAAGTATTTCGGCCATGTATGGACTGATTCATTACTATTGACAAACGTTAAAGTAAATACGTTTACTTTTAGTCGGAAGAATAATTACATTTAGTCGACAGGATTGTTACATTTAGCCGGCAGGATCGTTACATATATATATGTACATTAAAAATACCTCTGCCAATAAAACTTTTTCGAAATAAATAATTATATTCGAAATATGGTTTTAGTCAAAAATTTTCATTATTAGTTCATATAAGTTTTGAATTGAAATTATTATGTACAATTTGTATTTTTTTAAACTAATGGCTTTTTCTTCATTGCAATGTTCTGAACGTTTTAATTTAGAATCATGTTTTTAATATTAGTGTATGATTATACATTGAGATAATTTACTTATCTTTTGAACTAATTCTGTATTATTTGAAGATAAATGTAATAATTTTTTAAATTTGTTTTTAGAGATTATGTAATATGTTAATTTAGAAAGATTTTGTGCAATTTAAATTCATGTCCAGTTAACTATAATATATCTGTGTGTGAAAGTAAGGACTGTCATCACAAATCATCCACAGCGTGGATATAGAGTGACCACACATTTTATCACATTTTTCCTAATCCGGAGATCATTATATCCCAATGGAAACTGTGGTGAAAGAGTTTTCTTCCTCTCAGAGGATGGAGGGTAAAAAGCAGAAATGGCAGACGAAACAGCGAGAGATGGAACGGAAAGACACGATCCGTTCAAAACGTTATGCAACCCGACGAAATTGCTGGAAGAGAAGAGTTATTATCCCCGCATTCTAAATAACAATAGTTGTATCAATTTTAACAATCATCGCATTTAAAATTAACTAAATGTTACAAATTAACGCAAAACTTTGATTACATATTCAGAATTCTTATCGTCATTCGATTGAATTGAAACAAAAATCGGTTGTCTTTTATAAATTTTCATTTATCATGCTTTTAAATGAACAATCGAGTTATTTCTAATACTGTTTTTCAAACTACGGTCTTAGATAAATTTCATTGATAGTAATCATATTTTGTAGTTTAAACAACTTGCACCATTCCAACTATTTTTCTTTTAAAATTGCAAAAGTAAAACACTTAACTGTAAAAGAAAGCATTAATCTACATTCTTGTTGAGTCTTTCATTGGGAAAAAGTTTATTGTACCGTAAGATATCTTTGTGCATAAATATTTCAAGTGATATAAGAAATTTTATGTTTTTTGTGTGTAACTAAATGTTACTCTTAAATATTTTTTCCATCATCTTTTAACGATATTTTAAGTATAAATTAACGATGCGCTAAGTGTTAATAGTAGTCGCGATCCTTAAGTACGCAGCGAGGGGACTTGCTATAGTATAAATATCTTGACGTCTTGTCAAATACGAATAATAAAGAATAATACAACCTTGTCATTGACTTTAATTTTCTTTGTTGACTGTTGATAAGATCCTTGTTGCAAAATCTCTTTCTAAAATGTTGGATCAGCTGTCATCTGTTGTCTTGTTGTAGATCCCATGGGACGGATAGGCATCTTTCGAGGTTGGTTCCTTGAGAACCTTTGTTGCTTCACAACGACATTCCATGGTCTCTTTCTAGCTGACGGCTGTTGAAGCAGGTCCTTGATTCTCCATGGTTGGTTTCTTGTGGATGACTCTTGTAGATGGACTCTTCTCCATTGCAGGTGTCGGATGTGGTTATTCGTTGGTGATACTGGAGTATAGATACGCATCCGGTGGTGAGGTGGCACATACAACTACGACTTTTCATCTGTATAATTATAATCTAGAATCATGCGCTCAGTTCTTTGCTGTTCTCGGATCCTCTGATCATATTGACTAGCAAACTTTCCGTGATAAGTGGATCTCTAACCCCTTCTAATAGAGTGACTGAAAACTTGAGCATTACGTCTTGAGACAGACTGAAAATTCTGTTTAATGTATTGACATTGGTTATGAAAAAATATTGGATCCATTTCTGCAATTTCTACGATCTTCTCACAGCTTGTAATGGACGCTGACAGGCTTTAATAACGTTTTTCAAATTCTTACTTAAGTTGATTGAAAGTCTACGTCGGTCTTACAGAGAGTGAATTTAAAGCTGTTAGAGGGTGATTAAAATTTTGGCGGCTATGAACATTACGTTTGGCGATATACTGGAATTTCTTAACTCTAGCTTAATTTACGTTATGTAGATCAAGAGCATTACTACGACTGTGACGATGTTTATTCAAACTAAAAAATTTTTCAGATTTTGAATTAGCCTAATACTGTTCCCATCTTCATTTAAATGACGCCTTTCATATATTGAAAGTACTTGAAGAAGTTGACTTTTGAGACCAGTTCACGGACTTCGAGATAGTCTAGAACAGGAGTTGACATTCTTAACTTTATATGTTATATTAACTCAGCCCCTGGCATGATTAAGTTTAGCCGAAGCAAAAGTCTCAAAATGTAATACACAAAGTCTGTCGGAGGTTGATTCTGCTACTGTTTGGCAGAGTATAATTCTGCTTCTAAGTGCATACAGTCATGTACTACAGGAAATGCATATTTTAGTGTAGTCAATAACTTTTCAAACTCTTTGTTGACTCTCCTTCCATTAAAGATGCACCGATCACATCATACCAATCGGTCGCTCTGCCTCTTAAATAATTGCGTAAACAAGCAAAATGCTATCCTTCCGGAATTTGATTAGTAAGTAATATTATCATCAACACTCTGTAGAAATTCAATTACATTTCCTGATCCATTAAAATATTTAATTGGAAAAATTAGTACTCCGGGTAGAGATCTTACTTCAAGGGTGGGAACAGTAGGACGCCACTGTGGAGCTACGTTATTTCTACACAACTCATGTGCTATAATATAATCAATAACTGATGCAAAGACAGTTATTGATAAATTACTATTTATTTATCAATTACTATAATGTAATATTTAATGTCTCCCTACTCTTTCAGGTTTACCCACCAATTCAAATATTATTGAAATAATACGCTCTTACAAAAACCTTTCCATATGAAATTGCTTTGATTTGTCAAATCCTCTGCAACAGTTATAGCCAGTAACTACTCTTGATATTATTGGTCTCGTGTTAGAAATATACTTAGAGTTAACTACACTCTTCCTCTATCCTCTAAATTTCCTTTTACTTATATATCTGAATCATTTCAATTTATTTTTTATATACCACCAAATCTGAATTACTTCACTTTCTTTACACCCGTGTCTAATTAACATAATCCCGTTTTATTTCGGTTGGGAAGAAATTGTTATTTCATGCAATCAATCTCAATTAAAATCCGCATGGTTAGTGAAGAGAAAATCGCGAATAGTCCAACCTCACAACCCCTCCATAGAAATGAAATGTGATTTATCGTTGGGTACAATAACCCAGTGGAAAATTACGATTGAAGTTAATAAAAAGGCCTGAATTACTGGATGCTTTTGCGGAACTACTGCGAAGACTTCCAAGCGAAGAACCGACGTCACAGTGTGAGACGTTGCATTGTCTTGGAAAAACAGATTTGCCTTTTTCTTCAAATATGGCCGCAATTTCCGCCTTTAGCTTGTCAAGGGACGATGCGTAGAATACTCATGTAATTGGTTTTCCTGACTGAAGATAATAAGCAGATAAATCTTAATAATTTTCCCATAAGAAATATGGACAACTTTGGAAGAAATAGTTGATACATACTTTTAAAGAAATCTTAGTAAAAAACAGATTATTAAATTTGAATATTTTTTTTAAAAATTTTTTATAAAGGAGTACTTTCAAAAAATAAGAATACTATTTTTAAACATTATCGTAATTAAAAAATAAGATACTAGGAATTAATGCCTCTTGATAATGAAATAAATTTCATAGAAATATTAATTTTAGAACGTTTCAACTTTAATTTAATCTTTAAGTAAATTATTCGTAATTCATGTAATTCGATAGTTTTATTCCTATCTTGATGACATTTTGCTCACTTGACCTTCAAAACAAAGATATGGTCTTAAATGTCAATATAAGATTTTGAAACACTACGAGGTAGAAATATCTATTTGTGTAAATCGTGAAAAAGAAGAGACACATATCATGTGTTGGAGAATTATTCATATCCTAATTCTTAAGTATGATCTGGAGAGCTAAAGTCAAAGTAATGACTGGCAAACAGGGCCTTTTTTTCAAGCAAATAAAGCCCGTGGGTGTAAATTAAGCGAAAAATCGATGCATATAGTCTCATTTGACGCGAAAGGAACAGCCCCCAAAGAGCTTACGCCTGCATGATGTATGACAAGCATTTTATGGTAGAATTTATTTAAACCTTTACGCCGTTTTAAGAATAAGATCCACCGTGCATCTGAAGTGACAGTGAGTCTCCTCCATCACGATGCGCTCAACGTCACGTCATTGATTATGAGGTAGATATTGGCCAAGCACAACATAGAAACACTGTTACAACCTCGTTGCAGTCCAGTCCCTGATTTCAATGACTTCTTTTTGTCCTTTTGGATTCAAAGAAATTTAAATTGACATCGTTTCGTAACGTTTCTTGCGGTTCAAGCGACCTCGATCGGGTCCTTCAATAACCTCGTTGATGCCAAATTCCACAGTACGTATGAAGACTGGAAAATGGATAAGGGATGGACTTATTTTGAAAATTACGAAAGCATAATAAATATATTCTGCAATCGATTTTTTATATCAATCCCGATTCTTATAGGACATACCCTGTGTATCTATAAAGTTTAATCATAATATAAAAAATATGTCGTTTTAGAGAGCATTTTTCTTACTAAAGTACGCTAGTTAAATGAAAAAATATCGTGTCTCTAAGATTTTTACGGTAATTATTATAAACTTTGAGCATGTTAATCTAAATTACTAAAATTGTAAAGGAACAAATTAAAATTATTTGTCAAAATAAGATACACGAGAGTTACTGATGACGAAGCTAATAATTTTGAGCTTCGATCAAGTAACAAGGACGACACCTGAGCATGTACTTCCCTTTCTTATTTTCCACACCACGCCATTGGGTGGATTTGGGGCCTCGACAGATTTAACGTGCATCAACCCCGACCTCATAGCTGGTTCATATTGGCATTAAGGCACGATCCTACGACTTGACGAAAAGCACCTGCCACGAGTGCTCGACCATGACCACTAAGCTACTGTTGCCACTTAAAATTTCTCATAGTGAAGATTGCGATCAAACATTTTTAAAAGCATTGGAAGATTTTATTATTTACGTACAATTACAAATGAAATATTTTCTTTAACAGAAATGTTTATTCTTTATTTTCAAAATTGATGAGAAGAAAGCTAAATATAACTGTTTGAAATACACTTAAATATGTAGAGGACATTCCCGTAATTTAAGACAAAGCATTTTAAGTTCATCAGCATCATTTCCCCAGTCCTGATTGGTTGTTGTAAACAAGAAAGCCTTCATTAACATAATTTATTTATTACGACCCTGTAGTTCTTAAAATCATATAACAATTACGAAAATACTCAATAACCTTTATTTTCAGTGATATCACTCAAAGTTATATAAATGCCGGTAAAAAAATCATTTGTTTTATGTAAATATTCTTTAATATTTTGCTGTGTAAGGCATTTGCAATATTTTTTTTATCCGAGATTCATTCCTGACAGTGCGAATTTTATATCAAAGTATTTGTTGTCTTATTTTTAGCTGAAGAGATGTTATTATTCAGAAAATTAATTATTTTTCGTGTTTATGTTTTTATCTATTCAGAAAATCAGTGTATGAATTATTGCAATGTCATATAACATTCCTCTCGAATTTGTAAATTAATTTCATAACATTTTTTTTCAGTGTAACAAAGAATTGAAAAAATAAAGGTTGCGTAATGATGTTATGAAATGTCTAAATTGGCTTCTTCTAGGTTAGTTTTGTTTTTTAAATGCTGTATCATGTGTTCTGTAATCAATGAATTTATTGCAATATTCAAGTTACTTAAGATGTATTATTTGTTTTTATTATATATATTTATGAAGAGATATTGTTATTAAGAATTATAACACGGGTTGCAAATTATAATTTCTATGAATGATCGTTGAATTGATACATTTGATTTTTTGGAGTCAAATTATTGATTATTTTCAACAATTTAGTGTTTTGTATTTTTCGATTTGTTAATATACTTTATAAAAATGTTAATTTCAAAATTTTATGAAATAATTCAAAAAGGCTAGCGATGAATTATTATCATTATTTAATACACAGTGCTAAGAGTTTAAAAGTTTTTAATGAATTTGTTCAATATATAGTTATAAGATCAGGTTAACAAATTACTTGCCTATTCCAAAAATTCCGGTGGGAAATTGGTGTAACGTTCTCAGGAGTGGATTGAAATAAATGAAGAAACTTTAAAAATACAAAACTAAATTTTTAAAGTAAATTATATTGAATATAATTTACTTTAATGATGCATTTGTTAACAAAGTTTTAGTTTACATAAAATAAAAAGAACTCAGGGCGTTCCATATAATAGTAATGTCTTGCACCATATTTATTCGGTCTGTTAGAGCGTCGTTGGTAGTTGAAGTATCATCATTTGACAGGAAGCTATATTCTCCCTCCACTGAAGTCCGATACTCTAGTTGTAGATGAGCACACTCACTGCATTTGAAGTCATTGAGGAGGGCTTAAGTCCAGTTCTGGTCACCATGACTGGAGTAGAGACAAAGTCTAAGGTTTGAACCTTTTGGACCCCAACTCTGAAAACTTCTAAAACATACAAGATGTGCTCGTTCCGGAGAATCGAGAGTATGTTCTTTGTAGAAAAATTGTATTGGCGGAGGATGATGTCGTTTTCAGTTTGATTTATGCGGGCGTACTGCCTTTCAAAAAGAAATATTTAATGACAGCTCGATACTCGATTTTTTTCCCATTTTCACAAAAATTTTCACTTCGACTCGCTCGAACGATTGTCAGAAAACAACTGCGCGTCCAAAATGGCTGAAATTTGGGTGAGAACCTGTCAAAGGAGGCGCAACCATAATCCTTAACTTTTATTGACGAGTTCTGCCATCTTTACATTAAGGTCGGAAACTTTTCAGACAAACCTCGTATTTGAAATTTCAAAAATTTCAGAGATTCCAAATGTTAGAAGTCAATATCTTGAAATAATATTCGATTTGTATACGCTGAGTTAATACGGAAATATTAATTTCGATATTTTAAATATACATTCACATATTTAAATGGGAATTTCAGGAATAAGAGGGACTGAAATTATTTTTCATAGTTGTATTGAATCAAAAAGCAACGAAAACAAAGAATTTTGAATTTTGAATTTTTAACATTTCCAATAAAATTAGTAAAAAACAAAAAATAGGATACCTTTATTGAAAAAAAATATATATTTGTTTTGTAATTTCTCTATAGCTGTCGAAAGTGAATATTTTAAAAATTCTACTGAATTATGATGAAATCACTATATTTTGCGCTTTTAAGGCAATCATAATACTTTATTATTACAACTAGTGGTATTATATAATGGTAAAAATACGAGAATTCATATTGATACCAGAAAAAAGTAATTAAATTTTAGAATTGAATATTAAATTTTAGAGAAATAATTTATAGTTTCCTCTCATAACGTTCTTTAAAAAATAGAAGCTTAGCTAATCTGTAACTGCAGTGTTTAATAAATTATTTATTTATTATCTTGTTCTTAAATATAAATCGTGCTACAAGAACCAAGTTAGAGTAGATTTTTATGGTATTTCTCCAATTGATCTTGTCTTGAAAGGAAAATTATTGTTTTTATGTGAATACACATTGTTTGTTATACATTGTTATTGTGTGTTACACATATTGATACTTAAATTTGTTTCTGTACCCAATATAGAATACCTGTTAAGAAATTTTCCATCGATAGTGACAATATATTTCATAGATAAAAACTGACTATTAAAGAAAGTTGTGTTGGAAAATGCAGCTGGGAAACATCCACCGAATCTAAGAATCAATCTCCATCTCCTTCCGGCGACAGCTTGGAAAAGCGACGAAAGTAAACAGACAATAAATTACTATTGGACTGTATTTTAAATCGATATTAGTTCTAGAGCTAAATTTTTAAATTATACAAAGAAAGACGGATTTTTGTTGAGAATTTAATGTAAGAATACTAAATATTCATAACGAATTGGCATCATTTTTTCATTAATTTATATCAAGAATTCATAAAAATGTCTATAATCATACTGAATTTTTGGAAAAATATATGGAGTGTCATCTAGGACATTACGTGAAACTTACATTTTTTCAACAAATAGATATTTATTATATTTTCTCTCTCTCTCTTATCTATTCCGTATCAATAACACTTTTTATTCTTAAATCAGATCCCTTTCTTAATATACGTTAAAAGAGTTAATGTGATTTTATACAGTGAACTCCACACAAAATTAAATTTTAAATTCTTCTGAAACTGTATACGTTTTTAAACTTCTTACGCTGTGTAAAAAGTTACACTTTTGTGTAAAGGTCCAGTATATCCATAGTGGTTTATATTTATTGTAGTTTATAAAAATTGTTTATATAGTTTTATTTCATTTATTTTTGTATTATTGAAATATATAACACATTTTATATCTTTTTAGATTCCTCCTATTTTTTAATGTTTCACTAATATTTTAACTGTCCGATCTCCTGTTTGCAAAAACGATTTTTATTTCGAAACACCTCGAGAAGTCGCACGATTTTTAACTACAGATTAAATCGCTTTGCATGCGTTATTCGTGATATATTTTTAATTGAAACAAATTTTACTGCACGCATTATATGCTCTAGGAAAATAAGAGGTAAGTATGAAGAGCACCTCCCTTACGTTTGTCAATTCCTCAGCTTTGCACCTTCCTGTTTTAGGTATTATAATGTTTTCTTATGTTTGATCTGCTGTATCTGCAAATTTCCTCTTTATCGTTACTAGATATTTTAGCAATCCTAATATTTTTGTACGTTTTAGTTAAGATATTTTCCAAGTTCTTTTAGATGGTGTCTTTTGTACAGTTTGTTTAGTCTCAAATATCTTCCCTTTTTTGTACATTCTGGTACATTTATTACATAAAAAGCCTTCATAAAAAAGTACATTTAAATAAACTTATTTCCATTAATATATGTAAATATATGTTTAGATATATTTCAACATTTTTAAGTCTTTCTCTTGTAATACTTTTCTTTAAAAAAAAAAGCTATTTTAGGAAATCTGCAATTTTTATTTAAATTTATGTTACTCGTTTTACAATGCCGTTTCTGAAAATTTACATTATTGATAAACTCGAAAAAAAGCTTTTAAAAATGGAGATATCATTTGAAAACACCTTGAAAGGTGGGATTTTTTTTTTACTTTTTGTTCTACATCTATCTCTTAAAACTTTTTTAAATCATTGATTTCTCTTAAGATTTTAATGAGTTTGCCATTTTGAAATAAAGGTTCAGGTGCCGAGCTCCTTATTGGCGATCATTATAAAAAATGACATTTTGGCGCGATTTCGGAAATCCGCTAAATATGCTGCAGACCCCTATCCCATCCGTTTCATTATAATTTACATGGTTTTGGCTACATTTTAATTGAGTATAATTTCATTGTTTTAAAAGGTAAGGAAAGCAAAATTAATACACATGCATTTGTCAATACAATGGACCTAGTTCATTAATTAACTACCTATGTGTGTTGATTTGTTTGTTCAAGTTATACAGAAACCACAGCATAAAAACACAAGATCAAAATTATTTTCACTATTTAATTACATTACATTTTTCAAGAAATATTTATTTGTGTAAAATTGTTATTTATTTGAAATTAAAAATAAACCAGATACAGTAATATATCAATATATCCGGAAATAAAGGCATTATGAGCATTATACACTTTTTGAACACAATTTTTCCATCAAAATCCTTTTAGTTCAGGTACATCGTTATAACACAGCAGACATTCTGGATTTCTTACAATCTCAACGCTGTGAGGTAAGTTGTTGATGATTTTCTTCACGATAACTTAAGTCTTTTTTCCGGTCAGATTATACTGCAAAAGGAAGAAAAACATAATATGAACGTAAAATACATAACATATTATTAACAGTATATCTGTAGCATTATTTGAGGTTCATTTACATTTATTATTTTATGAACTATAAAAAAAATATAATTTCTGTTTCTTGCAGAATGACTCTATGTTTTTAAAAATATGTGAAACATTAGCACAAAAAGAAAATATCTATGTACAAACCGGTTTGTCTTTAACCTCGACTGGAACATGCTGATACGAACAATCCCTCTCAATGATTTTTTTGATTTTAGAAACCACCTCTTGATTGAAACTGTGACCGTCTCTTACTTTCAGAAACAGAACCGCACTCTCGTCCTTATCCTTTCCATATTGGGGAACGCACAAGCAATCCAGTATTTAGGGAAGCATTTCCACTGTGAAAAAAGAAATCAAAGAGAAAAATGTTTCATAAATTATTGAAGGTATTTTGTAATAGATACGAGAGTCGCTCAATAGGTCCTTAGAAAATCCAAGAGATGGTACTCGTAACTAATCGTCATATCTTCGTTGTAAATCATCATAAATCATTATAATCATTCGTCAGCATGAATTGTAATTCAATGATGATTACACTTTGTCTGAATAAGAAAGATGACTTTTTTTTTATAATTACTATAAAAAACTTTAATACTACTTTTATCATGTGATCATCTTTTTGTTCTTATGAGCATCACTGAGCAAAACCGTCAAAATGTAGTTTTTGGAAATTGCTTGCTGTGCATAATATTCGATCATTGATCATATCTTTCTATCGTACACATAAAACGTTAAATTTTATAACATTCTTCATTATTTTAAGAATGTTATCAAAATTAACGTTCAAATTTCTAAGAATGTTATAAAAATCAACGTTTCAATGAAGATTATTTCTTCAATTTTTTCTCCTAAGAGAATTGACTTATTAAACATTATTAAACATACTTATGCATTTACGTTAAGTTAAATAAAATGAATGAATTTAGTTTTACAATTCGGCATTGATTCTTCCTGATATGAAAACATGTTTTCTCATTAGAAAGAAATATAAAAATTAAAGTAGCGTTATTACGTTTATTTTTAGTTTTTATTGCTTATTTTATTAATTTATAAATTGCATTAAGATACCATGAATATTGTAATTATATATACTTATTCAAGTAGAAAAGTACATACAATTGGTTTGGGCCCTGTTCATTTAACTGTTACATCCTGTTCACTTATGCTGCACTACAATTTACCATTGGCGACATGCTCAATAATTCAGAACTACAACGGAATAACAAAGACATCACTTGAAAATGGTATTTATATTGGGTGTATAGTTCTTGCATCACACTTTATAACGATAATGAAACCCAATTGGATTCAATCTGCAGGAACTATTATTATTATAAAAGAAAAAGACACTGAACCGTTTTTTATTTTGAATTCATGGTTCAGGGTATCAAATTCAGAATTTTAATCATTGTATTCATACATAGAGAATTTAATTAAATATATCATAAAATTATTTTGTTTTTCAGGAGGATGTTCAGTTCAAACGAAGTTCATCGCCGCCAATGGCCATCGTGTGTCTTCTTCGTGCGACGTTAAAAAACAATCAATCAATAATAAATTTAAATATTCATTTATATATATATTTTTTTCAAATTTTTCTAAAGTCACTTAAAGTGTTATAAACAATGCTTCGAAGCAGTAAATTTTGATACTGCTACAACTATGCTGCAGAATTAGGTTTGCTGATTTATATACCGCTGACCAGGTTATTTGATACAGCAGCTATATGGTATGAATTTGAGTGCCATAACCAAACGAAAATTAAATAAAGTCTCTTATTTCTTTTATACATCTGAACAAATTAAAGATTTGGAAGCAAACTTTATTTGCAGATATCTTTGATATTCCACATGAAGCTGTATGATATATCATATTAAGATATTAATATGATATATCATATTAAGCACTAATCTCAAAATGTTTCCCTGACGTGGCTCTGAAAAACAAAATCCACCATTTTTTGTTTTATCTCTCTTTTACTAAATTTTGCAGTCGTAGGAGGGAATCTTCACAATTATTTTGAAAATACAATTTAGTTAGTGTTTTGTTTGAAATATTTTCACAGTGAAAAAAAAAATACAGAAAACCTGTTAACAAACAATCGTTTTTTTTTCTTTTACCATAAGTAAGAAGGAAAACCATTTCATTTAAGGTGAGATTGAATGATTGATTAGTTTTATTGTTGTCCCACTAGAAGCAACACGAGGGCTAATGGAAGAATACTACAGAGGGTCGAGCACACACAAGGGGTCTAGAGCTACAACATCCCCCCCCCTCTGAAAGACAATCACTTTCCCATTCGGCATTTATTGACAATGGAACATAAGATATTACATAATTTTTAAATCAAAAGTAAATAAAGCTTGCAATGTATTTACAGAGCAGGAAATGTAGTAAATGACAGAAATTATATTTAAAAAAAACTACTTGTAGGAGGTTTCTTGCTGAAATAAGAAATATAATAATAGAACAGTTTAAATGATAATCCTTGGTAAAAGAGTAAGAGAAAACGTAGTGTTCAGCATCTACAACAGAGCCATGGGACATAAGTTTATATTTTTGAAATTAAAATGATGTAAAGGAGAAACGAAGGAACAATTAACAGATAAGAAGCGAGTAACAAAAACCAGATTTTGTTTAAAAACTTATATTTGGTCTCGGAATACAGGACTAAACCCGAATACCAATATTATAAAATGACCAATAGATCTCGCATTCAAAAAGAAGCTTATTTTTTAAAAATCATAACTACATGAGATCGAAAGGCATGACATTCATTCCCTCACCATCCGAGATAGCTTTGTAAAGAAATCTGCGGTTTCGTTATATCAATCTCCGCTGCGAGCCCTAATCCAATGTAAGTTGTATAAATCAGAATAAGTTGCTAATTTTTAATATTAATAAAAGCCGATTTATTTCTGGTACTCTGCAGAAGCAATATGGATGATAAATTGTCGGAATGAACAGGTTAGGTTAGAAAAAAGAGGTTGATAGAGACGGCCCACAAAACAGTAACTCCGATTGCCAAAAGTTCGACCCTGAAAACTGAATTATAAGAATTCAGTTTAAACATGTACACCTTATTTAAGACATTCCAGTGGAAGACACACACAGTGAATTCTGTTTCAGACTGGATCCTTGATCCGTCGGTGTAAATCTCCCACTCGGAGGGTCCCAAAAATTTGTTAAGAAGAAGTATTTGTTTTTCAGGACGAACACCTCTTATTGAAGTATTTGGGTTGAATGTGAGATTATTAATCAGGTGAAAAAAAGTTGTCATTATGCTGCTTCCAATCTTGATATTTAAGAAAATTAAATTTTAGGGTAAGATGAATAGGTGGATCAATTCATCTTGCCCTAAAATTTCTTTACCCCAGCAATTACCTGCAAAGCAGCAGTTGGAGAGTTGTTGGTGACGAGCCTCGTAATTTTGAGCCTCGGTCAAGCAATGAGAATGACACCCGAACAGACACCATCACCTAACTTCCACACCACACCATAGGGAAGACGTACTCCTCGACAGATTTAACTTGCATCAGCCTCGGTTACACGGTGGGTCCTTAGTGGCATCAAGACTCGAACACATGACGAAAAATTCCAGCTTCGAGCCCATGACCGCTAGACTTCTGCAGCCGCACCTAAGGTGGGAACGCTCGAATAATTTTTAACTGAAATTACAAGAGAGAATTTATTTTTATTTAACGAACTTTAGAAATTTCCAAGTTTAAGAGAGTACTATTTTTAAACTGACGCATTTAAATTACTTTAAATAAATCAGGTGCAACAGATTTGTTATGTGACTGATGTATTTTATAAACACACCCATTTTGGCTACGTATAACCCTTTCAAGGGCGTGATATATTTTTTATACCCCATACTCAGCACTCTAAAAATCTCTGTAAAATACCTTTTCGTCCCACACTTTTACCTTCAAATGGTAGCTTATAGTGTTATTTGCTAAAATTAGATGGCACAACCATGCAGAATTATTATAAAAACTATTGCTTTGAATCTAATGAAAACTCCTAACAAGCGTTTATTTTATCTATTACAGAAATGTTTCTGAAATGAATTGAAAAATTTAATTTCATCAACAAACCAATCCACATGTTTGAAACTTTATGTAAATATTGCTAATTACTCAAAAGAAATTATACAATTTGTTCGCTTCATGCTTGAAACTAACTGGTATAAAATTTATACCACCGCCCACACAGAGGGTTAGAAAGCAATAAATAGCAACACTAAAATTTTCGAATCAGAAAGATATGTGACGGTTCACTTTATTACAGTGAAAGGTAGAAGTCGTAAATATGTTATAAAGTCCCAGTGAGGTCCATCGCCTCTAGCGATGGACGTTATCAAAGAATCTAATTTAAACTAAGATGTAAATCATTGAAGAAAGATATTTCAAAAGATACAAGACAGCGAAGAGTTATCCGCTTTGTAAGAAGAACTGAACCATAAGTCTTAGGAATCGTATGTGAATCTTGAAAGGAAGGATGATTCCATCTAAACTGAAAAGATCTAGGAATACCGCTTTAGTAGTGATTAAAAGGAAAGAAAACTTAAATATATAACTGCGTATACATCCCATTAATACTTCAGAATAAGGAGAGCCGACCTTTTTTCCTTTAACACATCTGTCCATCCCATATGTGAGAGGGTATGTTTCGAATACGAACAATTACCGTGGATGACGGGTTTTTGAACTCTTACTCTTAATTCTATTTAAAATAGAATTATAATCCAGGTTTAATTATTTTTAATACACACACACACACACACACATACATATATATATATATATATATATATATATATATATATATATATATATATATTTAAATGAATGCCCACACTGGGACTAAAAAATTGTTTTGCTGATAGAGGAATATTTCTGAAGGATCGAAGTTACCTTCAGAAACAAGTGAGGAAAAAAATATCCTTACAGTATGTGCAATAATTTTTTTCCCTTATTTTAAATAAAACTGTATATGTATTTCTTCTAAATTTGGTTTAATAGATTTATAACATAGTTTATCTTTAAATTATGAAAATCATGTATATATAAAAAAAGTTATACTTAAATTAATTAACACATTTTCGCATAAATTATCTCTCTCTGAAATAAAAATACAACATCATGAAGTTCTCATTTTTTCAAAAGTGTTTTGTGCTTTTAATATTTCCCGAATTAACTAAAATATTATACTTTTTATGAAAGTATTTATCATTTCTTCGAAGGAATGCGAAACAGCGAGTGAACAAATATGATGTCCTAGCCGGGGGGTGGTATATTATTTATACCGGGTCTTAAAAATCAGGAAATAAACAAAAATTAATTTTACTGCCTGATATTGTGTCCTTTTAACATTATTAGTTCATATCAGATGAGTTTTAACTAAAATTTAATGTTTTTTATATATCGCCCCTCAAATCATAACAGATATTTTAAGTTAACTGATATATCTTAAAATATTAATTTCGTTTCATGGAATCATTTTTGCTTAAATGATATAATGCCGAATCGAAGCTTTTGTCTTGGAATTTCTTCTGAGGGAGTAAAGTTAATTCAATTATAAGATCAATAACTTGTTAAGAGAAATGTATCATTGATATGTACCAAATAACAATTAAAATTAAATTTAGATAGCTTATTTAGGATTGTGTCGTCATTCGATAAACTGCATTGAAATTTTGTTCTTTTAAGCAATTGCTACTTACAATGTGATTAATCCTAGAAAAACATTTTCATGCATCATTTTTTTTAAATAGGGTTTAAAATCGATTTATTAGTCTGTTTTTTGATGTAATAATAATTGACGATTTTATTCTTGGGAAACATTTTTGTAACATCAAAAACTTGTGACATTCCATTTATATTATTTTTAAATGCTTATTTTTTACAGTAATGGGAAATACTTATTTAAAAAGGAGACTTGTAAAACTTACTGTCTTGTAGAGTCTTTCGTCGGAAGAAGGTTTCTTGCAGAGTAAGATATTTTTGTCCATAAATTTATTTTTCAAATAACATAAACGTTTAACCATTCAAAAACGACCCAATTTTGTTTTTTGTATGATATTGAATGTTACTCTTAGATATTTTTACTATCTTTGGCACTTTGAATTAATTTTTATCTATGGTTGTCATCCCAAACTTTGCCTTTCATTTGTATGAGTTTAATATCTGAATTGTTAAGCCTTTCTAGCAATAGGAACATTTTCACTATAATGCATTTTTATTTCAAAAGAAATTATTAGTTTATTGTTAATGCTTACAAAAAGCAGATTATTATATTATTTCTTTTTTTAAATTTAGGAACTTATTAGTGACTCTGAAATTTAAGCAGTATGTTATAAAATAATTGATGAAATCCGGAAATAATAGATCATTTTTGGTAACAATTTATAATATATATGAATCTAAATATTCATGACTTTAATATAATGGCCTAAAGCAACCAATAAGTTTTTTTATAGGTGATAGGCCTAACGACTTTGCTAGCAAATGGTACAGTGTCTACGTCTTCGAATCGAGGTCAGTGCTGTGAACACGAGCATTGTCTTCCAGAAATAGAGAATTGGGGTTGTATTTCTCATAAAGAATGGCCACCGGTCAAAGGTCTTCACTAACATACTATTGGGCCATCAAAATGGATCTCATGAAGACTAATTTTGATGAAACATCGTTCGAAATTGCACCCCATACCATTACACCCTACTATCCGGATGCTTTGCTTGACAAATCGTCCAGGGTGGCGCTTGCCACGTTGCTTTCACACGAGTGAGGATATCGTTCTAATCTAAGCTCATCAATAACGATGCTCCGCTGCCATTCCACATACCTCCATGCTGCTCTTTCGTGACATCACGGACATCTCCATCAACGTTGATGTGATGCTAGGGAAATTCCGTAATCGTTTCCATGTAAGTAATCCTAAAACATACAGCTGTCAGACAATGGTAATGGCACTTACTTGATGATGGAGAGAGTGCATCACTGTTCGCCTTATGTTCAAAGTTGTGGCAGTTGGCGTTATCCAGACAATTCTTCGATCTTACGAACTTGTAGTGAGTATAGCTCTTGCAGAGCTTACTAGTCATGAGTGACAACTTCCCTGTAATCAATTCCGCAAAACAGTGTAAGACTTTAACATCTGCCCCAGCTATATGTTGCGCAGTCTGAAGAAATGATTATACGATGAGATTTTTCTCAAAGGCGTCCAATTCTTCGAATATTTCAATCTTCGCTTCCTTCTCAATTGCATAAACTTCAAAGTGATAAATTCAATAAGAACAAAATAGTTACAATCAAAATTACGCGTTTTGATAGAACCTTTAAAGAGTCTTTACGGGTGCAATAATTCACGTTTTTGCCGATATCAAAGGCGAAGACGTGGTTTACACTTTAATGGGAGTCGGTACCCCGATACCGACTAAGTTAAGTGGAAAACCATTATGTACCTTTTCCTCCCAAATTCTTAGGCATAGAAAGTTGAAATGTTTCTTTTGTAGATTAAATAGACATTTATCATTACACGGATGAAACTTTGAAAATATGCTGCTTAGTTTTATTAGAAAACAATTTTTGCTGAAAATCTCTGCTAATTTATTAAAAATTATTATTAGTGTTTTGCAATATCTGTTCCCTTGCAAGTGCTACAAAAGTTCCACTTCAGTATATAAAATTATATATCAGGAAATAGTGTAACGAAGTCATAACGCAACGTTAATGCAGAAATTTTCTCGAATCAACTCCAACTTTTAAAGACACACGAGAACCTTTAAAAATGAGCGTACAATCTTTTTGATGATAACGTTTATTTCTGTACATAAAGTGTTTAGATAGAATTTTCATATCTATAAATTCCCCGGCTCTATGTTGGTAATAGCATCCAAAGCAATTCAATGATATGTAATCTCGCTTTTGCCAAGTTACAACTATTGCAACTGCAACATTCTTATTGCTTCCATTCTCCCGTAGAGCTTCCTGCGTAACATATTGTAATATTTCCTCAAAAGCTTTGCACTATTTAAGAGATCTTACTGTAAGGTGCAAATCTTGTAGGTGGTTGAGGCAAATCCATAAATGTACAAGACATTCGTCCGGGTTCTGCATCTCTTCTAATTGAAAGCGTTGAATATGTAAACATGTTATTTAGAGTTTATAACTGGATTCCTTCATAATAATGAAAAGGAAAATTCCAGACGATACAAGAAAAATGAAAAAATCAGCTGCACCAGAGTTATTTTTTCAAAACTAGCAAATCCATGCCACTCTCACAATTTTAAACCGCACACCATTCGTGTAAATACAAATGAAAATATATTTAAGTTCATGATGACATTAATAATGCAAATATTTTCTTAATACGAAGAAAACCTTTTTTGAAGACATCTAGGATACCAATTCTCCTAATTATTTAATTATTTGCATATTTAACAGAGGCGAAATGAATATTTATTTGAATTTATATACCTTGCTTCCTTTTGAGGGCAACTTTTCTTTGATGATTGCATATATATATATATATATAGTAAGCTTGTGTATGTAATGAAATATTATGGGCAAACGATTTTATTTTGAGTAAATATTTATGTGTGACAAATATCATTCTTTAATTTCATTGTTAAAGATATCTAAAATACATAAACAGAAGAACATTATATCATAATTTTGAATATTTGAATTAATTAATTAAATAATTTTGAAACATTAATATCATATGCTTTAAGTTCAATGCAGTTTATTATATAACAAAAATATTAACATTTCCACTCTGGAAAATTTTATCATTTCTGTAATATTATATAAAATACAAATAAAGAAAAAATTTAATTTTTACTTTTTTGTTAAAAACACAAAATCACTAATTAATTTTTATCATCTAGTTCTCTCTGTAATAAAAAAAAGGAAAATTTAAAAATAAATTATGATCTTAAAATCATACACACGGTCAATTTTTGGTTTTTTATTAATGTACTTTTCTTTCATTAAGAGAACTATATAAATGTTATAAAATAATTGATTACTTATTTGTTTGAAGTCGTAAGACAATGCGCTTCTTAAATTTATAAAATGGATCCAAATTTCCGCTGTATTAAAATGAAAGGAAATAATCAACTTTCTCCAAAATAACTTCACTTTAAATTTATGGATCAGAATGAGAAGAACTCTGGCCTTCTACTCGTATAATGGTCAATTTTTTTCGCAGAGAGAAAACAAGAATCTTTTATTAGAATTGCTACTAACGGAACCTGTTAACCTTCCATTAGGCTGTTTTTCCGCGATGCATTATTTTGAAGAATGGGACAAACAGATATGAAATGCACGCTATGCACAGTGTAATGTGAAAACTTACTAAACAAATACATCGTTCCATATTTACCAAATAAGGAGTTTTGAAAATTCTGAAGTATTCAAACGGAAACTAAGAAAATCACTTCAAAAATAACGGTCAGTGTATATAAAAATATATCGGATTATATAAAATATATTCAACTGATTGGTGAATTATTATGTGAAATTGTGCATGTGACTTTGTAAATTAGCATTTCAGACACCCACCATTTAGTTTTGAGTTGTTATATTATATGTTTTGAACGTCCTTGATGTATTTTTAATCTTGTTAACGTTTGTTACTTTTTTTTTGCAGGTTAACTGAATATTAACAGTGAAAGCTTTCGTAGAAATATGAATTCTCACCAAACCACGAATGCTCCATTAGTCTGGATGCCAGAGAAGCATCATGGAAAAAACATGAACATATTTAAGAAGATTATCGAAGATAAATATCTTCTAAAATTAGGTGAGAATTTTATATTTTTATTTCATTCTTATTTTGAAAATGCATACAAAATGTGATTTTAGTTGTTTTTCAGTGGAATTGACAATAACACAGCAAGAAAAATAGAATATAATTAAATTTAACATTTAAGATGTCCCTAAATAATAAATATTTAAGTCATTATATTCTCAGCTTTCTTTCGAGAAATAGTATTGTAAAGGATTAAATCGATACATTAATATGAAAAATTTGCATAAAATTAGCATTTTTAATGCATGAAATTGACACACACTCACAGGCAAACAATTGAGCGCTAGTGTGGGTAAAAATTATAAAAAAAAAAGCAAATTAAAAGATATAAAACAAAAAATGAATAAAACTTAATTGAAAAAACATTGAACAAATGAAAAATATAAAACAATAAGGAATTGGATTGACAACTTAAAAAAAAAATGTCAAATGGAGTCAGACGGTTTCCTCTAACTTAATCTAGATTCACAGGACTAACTTTACCCGTACAAGAAACTTTATATTAAAAATGGTTATATAGAACCAAATTTCAAAAGAATTAAGATACAAAAATCACAAGGAAACAAATATTCAGGAAAATTACCAACGGAAAACAAAAGATAAAGACATTATAAATCTCATAATGCAAGAATAAAATAATTATAAAATAATGTTAAAAGATAAAAAAAAAAAAAAAAAAACATTACGAGCAGCTCTTAGCAAAAACTATTCAACATAATTTCTAGTAATGTGGAGAATTGCATAATTATTTGATGGGAATTTTTCATAGGGCAGAAAAATGTAATTCCGAAGACCATCATCAGATGGCAGTATGCAAGGTGAAACAACGGCATATAACTACAAATGTCTTAACATTAGTAGCAGCATGCTCGAATAGTAAGACGCTCAATATAAATCGATCTGAATTCATACCCAGTTTCCATGGTGAGGAAAACTACGTTGACTATGAAGGAACACACATAATGTAATGGTGAAATGTATTTTTTAGAAAACGGTGAATGGGCTGCCTCATCTATGCGAAAAGTTCGATGCTTAAAATTCTCTTCGGTAGACAATAATGCTATCTCAACATCCAAGTTCAAAAACATGATTACGAAGTTTGAAGCAAAGAGATCATTGCCTAGAAAAGAACTAAAGTTTAGTCTAGAAAAGAACTAAAATACATTGCACCACAGGCAATAGCTGTTGCAGCGACATTAGATGAAGACAGGATTTTACGTTTCACGGAAACCACTAGTGAGCCTCATGTTGATGAAACTCTTAATCATCCTCGTACCACTGTTCCTAAGATTCTTTAAAATGTGCTACACTTCTATTCCTATAAGTAGTCTCTTATGTAGCAGATATTCGTAGCAGACAAACCTTCGCTTTGCTATTTCTAGAACGATGATATGAATGTCCTTCAAACATAATCTGGACGAACGACGATGTCCTTTCCATTCGGATGTTGAAGTTAAAGCGCACCGAGGACGTGTTTTGAATTAAGGAAACCGAATTAAATCTTTGAAAATTCTGTTACTCTCTTCGTATAAGATGGTAGAGTGCGGCAAAAGCCGCGTTCATTCTGAATCCATTTTTCGAAAAGTACAGCAACGCAGGTCCTGTGATTTGTTGAGTAACCGTCCTATATGTATTGTTAATGAAGTAATTCTCGATTATTTCTCTTCTAGCACAGCGATGTTTTCCGACCACCGCATTTATGCGAAGTGGTGTTCTATCACGCTCTTCTACAATTTTACTAACGGCATATAATTACAAGTCATCATTTTCCTATGCTTTGGTCAGCCGGATTCTCATACTTGAGTACTTGCGAATCTTTATTACCTCACAGACTTAGCCTTCAGTGATTCTGTCACATCTCTCTCTGAACTTAAATATCGTAACTATACACACACATAAATAATATATATATATATATATATATATATATATATAT
>BMAW01014890.1:24078-37362 GCA_019974015.1 Nephila pilipes | reverse complement strand
TATATATATATATATATATATATATATATATATATACAGAGAGAGAATTTTCTTGAAATTTTTAGATGCCCAACCAATCTTCTGTTTTAATTACTACAATAAAGTCGAGAACATTCAACACATAAATCACGTGTATACCATAGTTCTCTTTGCTCCATCTTGCTTTTTTACGATCACGTTTGCTTTACATATCGCTTTCGTTTATAAGAATATATAACGATAAAATGATGAGCTATTCCGAAATTTTACTTTTCATCGACTGCAGCAGGATCAAAACTGTTATTTGTTTATAATTTGTAGGATTTCTATCAATACTTCGAATTACCGAAATATTTAAAACTTTATAAATCCTTCTTGCGCACACACACGTTATATATATATATATATATATAAATTTTTAAAAGTATTACTGAAACTACATCTTTTACTGTAAAACGAGATTATGAAAGGAAATTATCTCATGTATAAATGAAAAAAATCCGAAAAAAATTGCATTGACATCCTATAGCCAGAAGAATGAAGAGAGATCACTCAATGTACTTTTGTAGTTGTATTTATAACTTGTATCAACAGATGTATATATTCATAATGATTCAGTAAATACTTTAAAGGCTGTAATGTTTCTTAATTTTTTTCAGATGGCTACGAGGATTTGTACAAATGGTCTGTTGATAATATTTGTGAGTTTTGGGCCGAACTATGGGACTTCCTGGAAATCATTTACTCTAGAAGATTTGATACGGTAAGATCGCAACGTTGTGTTGAATAAAACGCATCAAGTTTCAACAAAAATGTTTTAGGAGACCAAAGGTGTAAGATTAGAATAGGTGTCGTTAAGTATTCGAAATTGGTTACGATATCATCAAAACAACTCCAATTGAAGTTTACGGTGGTAAAAAATTAGAGTCACATTTGAATGAGAATGAAGGACGTATTTCATACCCGTACTTCTGAATAAACATGAATATTTGTTGAAATTAATTTTTAATTTTTATTAGTATCAATCTGCTTTTTCTTATTTCTTATATATCATTAAATTGGATTATAACATTTTTAGCGAATAGGAAGTTTTTGTTATTAATTTGTTAACCGAAGTAATATTTACTCCGATAGAGCCATGTTCGTGTCAAAAATAAGCGGAATGAAATATTAAAAATAATTGTTTCAAGTACACTAGTATGTAAATATAAGAGGATTTACGCATTATGCCAAAATTTCTGAAACACTATTGAGCAGATTTATAAGAAATTTGTTACAAATATACATTTATAACAGAGATAAATATGTACTGTTCATAAATCATTTTGTTTTGTGCATGAATATCAGCAAAACTCATATTGCGGTGATATGCAAAATCCATGCTGTGATTTTAAGCTGAAAATGGGTCTAAATTATGAGGTGTGATATCTCTCGCAGTCAGACAGGTGTCACAGTGACGACATGCGGAACGTGAGACAGTTACTGAGTCTTCAGTTGTTATGGTATAGCTTTCTTATGTATCAAATACTTTTCAACATTTACATCTCCTTGGAGATTTTAATTATACTACAAGTAATTTTCTTTTTTACTTTTAATGATAACTTTTACTCATTCAAATTTTATTTAATTTGTGTCTTAGATCATCGGAAAAAAGAATAGGATTAATTTTTCTAACAATAACAAAAACTTTCTTTTTACGTTTTCTTATTGCGTTACTTTGTTGAGCAGCGCAGTTTACGTGTAGCGTATGTCATCTTGCAATCCGTATAGTTCTTCTTTATTGAGTGTTTTTGTGAACAAACAACTTACATACTCACTCCTTATAAGCACCCTCTACAGGAGGGCGATATCATATGTACTCAATATCAATAAATGTATTCTTTTTATTCCATCTTAAAAAAGTATTTTAATGGAAAATATTTTGATGACATATATATCTTTTAATATGTTTGATTTATCGAACTTTATTGTTGCTAAAAGTGTGAAGGAAAGAATCTTCATGTCTATTTTCTTACTAAACTTTATATGTCTTTTTTGAATGCTTTATTTAAGCAATACTTTTTATTACTCTGTATTCACAAGGTGGTTGATTTAAAAGTTCCCATGAGTAATTTGCCAGAATGGTTTCAAGGAGCCAAACTGAATTTTGCAGAAAACCTTTTAAAATACAGAGACGACCGACTGGCACTGATAGTAGATGGTAAGCCTTTTTAACTTAGAGTTAGTATTAAGAACTGTTGAAAGCCTTATTCAGATATTTTATTTAAAATCATAGTTTTCTTCTCCTCTATGAACATGAATGTGGCGAAATTAAGATATTTTTTTATCTAACTAACTCCAATATCTATTTCGGTTTTATGTGAGAGTGAGTATCACTACAATTCAAGATATTTTTTTTTTCAAATAATAAAAATCGATACGACTGCAAATTATTAAAAAAAATCTTGTACTTAAACAATGTTTGAAAATATTTGAGGTTTTAATATTTGGAATGTGTTAAAATAATTTAAAAAACCGATCCTTTTTCTGGAAATAAAAAGCTCTTTGTAAATAAATCAATTTGATAGATACATCAAAGTTACGTTGCAAATGAATAGGAAAAGCAAGTTTTGTGAGATATCTTAGTTCAAGAATCCTAAGTATTTAGTTAGCCCACATGAAAACGCTTATTGTTATTTTTTTTATTTTTAGAAGATGAGATTAATTATATATATAAAAATGCTTATTTCATTTTAATATTGCACACATAACTTAATTAAATCCCTTTTTATGTTGTACCAAAATTGAAAATATCATAAATGAACAGAAATTAAAAATAACAGTAATTTAGGATACAATGCTAAAAGCAATTTAAAAATTAGTATAAAATCATAAATTCATTTTTTCATGATTTGATGTTTTTAATTATTGATTTCCAATCATCATGTTTTTCCATTCTTGTAAAGGAGGACTTAAATTTGCTTGAAGGGAATAAAAACAAATGTATTACGAGCGTACAGATGTTGAGGCGATTCAGGGCATATGTAGCTCACGAGTAGGAATGAATGTGCAAGAGGTGAGGGTAACATTTTTATCGTGATTTTAGTACCACGCGCATGCGTACAGATTCAATACTTCTCACTCTGAATCACGATATGTGCGAAGATTCCACCAGTTATCTCAAACTCTACAACCTAGTAATAATCCTGTTGAAAACGTATTTACATTTTTATAAAAATTTGCGAAACTACTTTTTTTTACATAAATATAATAAAATATGCACAAAAAGTAAGAATAAATAAATAAAGAAATCTCCTTTAACTTTATTCAGCAATTTTAAGTGTTTTTTAAAGATTTAAAAATTCAAAAGTCACTGATATTGCTATGAAAAATAGCGTTCGAAATAGAATGGCAAACATAATCTAATAAAAATCATTTCTTATTTCGCATATGTTTTATTGCATTCCAATCAAAACAATCGTCTAGATTTGATATGGTTAATACGGATTCCATAGCAATAACATCACGCACAAGAATTTGAAATGGCTCGTAGAAGATATTTTTAATTTAGCTGTGAAAAAAATATGCTTCTTTTGGAAAATCAAGTTTTCATTGCTATTCTTAAATTTTGATCCATCGCAGTTTTGAAGATTTATGTACATTTTAGTAAAAAGAGCATTATTATCAAGCTATAATTTTGCACTGAATACCCTTGTGGCTTTATTTCTTCACAACTAATGCCCATTTATTTGAGAACTGCTAGACCTTAATCCCAGCAATCCGATTTGTTCTAATATATTCGATTTTATTAAACTCACGTCACTTCCGCTATCAATTACTGTATTTATTTTTTCACCTCTCATTTCAATTATCATGAGTATTTTATTTCAACGATCCCCTAGATTTAAGTCCTATTTACGTCTGTTTGGGGGTAATCGTTCGAGATGCGCCCAAATGACTCACATTGCCAATAATATAGTTCATTACTTTTAATAGGGCAATTTGCTATGGGATGTCTGCTTTCATTACAGTTATAACACGAAATATTACTTTTTCTGAAATTGAATTCGTCTTGTCTACGATTGAAACTATTTTAATGAATACTTTTATTATTCTGAAATCAATAATATCGAATTTATCCTGCTTAACAATAATTTTATTGTGAGATCCCCTATAATTTCATTGCAGTTTCCGTTGGGATGCTCACCAAGAATAACTGATTTATCACCTCCAGATGGTAAGAAGAAGGGACCATATTTATAGTTCCATTGGGTCCTCACAATACGGGATGGAGGAAGACAGTCATTGATAACAACTATAACTAGCAATCCTTTTTGCTATCTGTTACGAAAAATAAAAATGGATAGCAACATTATTGTTATTTATTGTTAAAAGTTATTAAATTTTTAGAATAAGACGCAAATGAAGTACGAACTTCGTTATTTGATCGTTGCTCAAGATGACGGTATTCGTTGTCAGCATAATTTTGTGTACAGTACCAATGTTATGTACTATTTTAACGAATATTTAATTTTCTTTGTTAAATAAAAATTACTTTTATAAGTAGAATTTTTACTATACGGTTCTTAACAACTATATATTCGTAATCGTGTTTGACTTTGTAGGTGAGGATACAGAAAATGAAACCTACACTTTCGCCCAGATGTACGAGAAAACACGACTGTACGCTGCTGCATTTCGTAAAGTTGGCCTCAAGAAAGGAGACGTCGTCATTTGTAAGCAATTTTCTATGGATAAAGAAATATTTTCAAATTTTTTAAGCATAATTGTCATCTTACGAAAATAAGAGAAGAGCTTAAATTTTTTACACAATCGTTTAAATGGTTTTAATATTTGTTGTGATCAACTAATTTAAAAATAAAAGAATTGTAAAATATAGTTATAAAATAAAGTCAAAATGGAGAAAAGGTTTAATAAAATAGAGCAAAATGTGACAGCCTACAATTTAAAGTATTTAGTTTTTTTAATGATATTTATATTCTTTGCAAGTTTTGGGACTTATTACGTGAGCTCTATACGAACTCTATACGTATGCAAGCAATTTTGGAACCCTTCGTCAAAATGTTATGTGGAAAATAATTTTTAAAATTACGTTTTTTAATGAAACCTATACTAAAAATATTGTCTTTACGCAATGTTAGTTATTTGAACGGAGATACTTTTTGATGGTAATGTAAGCTATTTTAAGGAGTGACTATGCATGTATCCGAATTTTTTATTCGAAGTCTTTCAATTGTCGATATTATAGAAGTTAATAAAAATGCTCACATAATTAATTTAAATTTTAACACTACTCCGCTGTTATCTGGCTCTGGTACCATATTTAATTTGATTTATTAAACTTTAAACGGCAGGAAATAATACAAGAAAACTCAAGACTAATGAAAGACTAAATTATTTATCAATTACTAAAATTGTTTTGGCTCTCTTCTGGTCTTAACCTTAGCAAACCAATCTATTTATAGTTGAAGATAAATTATCTTACCGAGACTCCTCGATAAAATTGTCTGACAGTCCTTTAATATCACCATTAGTCAATCGTTGCCACTTGCTCCGAATAGTAATATTCGTTACACTCAATTTCACTTCTAAATTTCCCTTTATTTATATACCATTATATCTGAATCGCTTCACTTTGTTTTAAACTGTATCTAAATAATATTATCCCGTTTCATTTGAATTGCGAAGAAATTGTTATTTTATGCAGTCAATCCTAATAAAACCCCCAAGGTTAGTGAAGAGAAATTCGCGAATAGCCCAACGTCACAAAATGATTCAGACGAAATCAAAATCGCTTGTTTACGGAATCCATAATATTTAAGTCTAAACAGATTAACTAAATAGATTAAAATTTTACCTTCCGAAGAAGGAATGGAAAAAATCATGCACAAAGATTATTGGATTTTGTTTGTAAATCAAAAATCTTAATCAAATGAATTGTGTCTGGTTCAAGTGAGTGAATTAATTCACTTATATAAAAGCATTTTCTTTATCTCTCACTGTCAATCCTTAGCACATTATTCCACTGAAATATTTCAAATGTTGCACAGGTCACATGTCTAACAGAAAAGAAGTGGTTTTCGCAACGCAGGCCGTCATCAGCATCGGAGCGATTTGGACAGCAGCTCTACCCATACTGGGAGCTAAGGTAAATGCGGATGCTTTTTCTTTCTTCCAAAATGAATCTTTTTTAATTGAGGGCGTTATGACAGCTAATAAATTGTATTAAGTTACTGAAACGTAATCAAAAAAAGTAACCTGTACCTTTTCATAATTTATATTATTTTCAATTTCCTTCCTTTCTTTCAGAACAATGTTTGAAAACTGAAAAGTAATAATGCAGTTGTTATTTTATATATATATATATATATATATATATATATAATAACTGCATTCGGAAGGTTGTAGGGGGAAGGTTGGTACCATTAAACTAGTTTAACCCCGCTTATTCGGTTCTCAGCCTGAAATTGCTTTTTGACTTGCTGGGTTCCATATTTTCATTTATTTTTTCTTTCATTTTTACATTTCTTTCTGGATTTTTGTCTTTTTAAATATTTTAAATTATTCTTTCATAAATTTTCAGTATATATATATATATATAATTATATATACGTATGATTTTAGAGTTCCTGTCGCATCCTTGACTGATTTGAGAATCTGTTCTCTGAAAGGGTTTTTTATTCCTATCACTGACTATTTTTTCATAAATTCGAAGTATATCTTTAAATTCTGGAAAAGTTATTAGATCGTATTTAGCATCGTATAAATACGATCTAATAACTTTTTATAAAGATTTAGCATCGTATAAAATACCTTTCTTTGAAGGGTAATCTTGTATGCCATTTATACAATATTCAAATAATGAAGATTCATCGATAATTTCACAGAATTTTTTCTTGCTTGTTCTCTAGTTGCAATAAAATATTCGAAAAGGGATTCGTTTCAACGTAATTTGCGTCTACTTAACTGTCTATGAATTTCAGCAGTAACTCACTTTTCTCGGAATTCTTCTAATAAAGTGTTTTTGAACGAAAGCCATGTCGTAAGATTACGTTGCACATCATGAAAACTTTATGCCACCCCTTCAAATAAAGTTTTAGCGAATATTGTTTTTTGCTGTTCATTCAACGACGGGAAAAAAAAAGGAAACAATTCTTAACAGTCCTGTATATATCAATTTTTTTCATATGTATCAGAACCAGTAAATTCCGATGAGAGTTTCCGGGGTCTTTTAAAACAAAATTGACGGAAGGGTCGAAAGTATCAGTAGACATATTATGATTCAATTAAGGAAAGAGGAAATAAGGAAGGATATTTTTCTGTTTCGTCATCAGAAATTTCAGAATCACTGTTTAGCAATTTAGAGTTAAAAGCTTGCAATTAATTTAAATTCGATAAAGATTGAAAAAGTTTATTAAGGAGTTCTTTTTTATTATCATTATTATCCAAACCTAACACATTTAATACACAAAACTAAATAATTTATAGAAAATGATTGGAATATTACTTTCTTGCGATCTTGAATATTGAAATCAGAGGGAGATGAGGCAAAATTCTCTGTTTCTTTCTTGTATTATGATCACATGCAACGTTAAATAATATACTGTTTAATAACTTAATTATTTTAATATTTCTTCTTTTAAGAAAGTTTGACACAGCAGGAATATCATTAAGGGTGATCATCTATATATATAGAAATGCATATGATCGAGTATTTTCCCCCTGATCATATGCATTTCTATTCTATTCCATTCATAAAGTTGTTAGTTATAGATAAATTTAATTTGAAAAATCAATTTTTAGAAAAATATTCATAGAAAATCAAGGCCTCCCAAAACATTTAGAAAAAAAATGAAAATTGAAAAAGTATCAAAAGAAGGAAACTATGAATATTTCAACTGGAGCTTCTCCATAAATTCTTTTACCGGTGTAAAATTAAAATGAAAAAAAAAAAAAAAAAAAAGATAAGTATTAAAATGGCTATCTAGAAATATTATACTGGATTCTTACCTCTGTAATCTAATGTTTAAATCACACAAAAAAATCTATTCAATGTTGTGAAAATACAAGGATTAAGTAATTTTTTCAATGCTGAAATATTGTAGGCCATCTTAAGAAGGTTCCAGCAGCTGAATGCCAAGATACTTCTCAGCGAAGATGGATATCGACTAGAAGGTGAAAATGTCAACATGCTGACGAAACTGGCTGAAATAGTTGAAGGTATTAAACACCTCTATAAGCCTTGAAGTTTCAGTTTCATGATATGTTGATAGGTTCTCCATTCATTTCATATAAATTAACTTATATAAGTTTTTACATTTGTGTCTTTTCAAACAGATGCTACTATATTTAAATTTCATTTTGTGTTATTACATATATCGGAAATATGATAGATCCTTGAATAGTGTACTAGCTTTCCAACAACTATTCCGCTTTAATTATGTAAGTTAGAAAAATAGGATGTATTCGTTATCGTTTCACCCTGATATATATATATATATATGTGTGTGTGTGTGTGTGTGTATTTATATATATATATATATATGTTTGTGTGTGCGTGCGTGTGTATACTTACAGAAAATTAAGTACTGCATTTTATTTTCAGACGTTTTGTATTTTTTAAATTTTCTTTTAAATTTTTGAATTTTAAATTTTTTGTATTACTTTTATTAAAATTAATAAAATGTTTATAAATTATTTTTTCAGTAGCACCAATTTTTACCAGTTTTAATTTTACTTTCAAATTTGTTTAACTCAATCTTGCTATAGTTTTGTTATTTACTTTTAGCTTATATACATATATATTTGGAATAATTACAGAACTTTTAAAATAATTTTATTACATGCAATTATATATATATATATATGTAAAATAAACGAAATAAAATTAAAAATTAAAAAATAATAATCGTTAGTAAATGTATGAAAATATGTGAATAGTAAAATTATAAGTGTAGCAATAATACACACTAATGAGACTTTAAAAATATTAAAAAATTATGAAATATAGTAGAACAAGGTTATTTGTAAAAAATAATTTTAAAATACAATAAATAAAAATTTGAAAATATTATAAATTCAAATAAAAAATAAAATTCAAATGAATGAATGTAAAGTACAAGGGGTATTCAAATAAAAAGGTGCGAATGGTCATAACAACGTAACCGTTAATATATTTGACTATGCCACCATGGTAGAACGTAGCGAGGCATCTAGGGATACGAATGAAGTCTCCGGAGGAGATCGGAGTGCCGCATGCGCAGGAAGGAGCAGAGACTCTTATAAAGATCACCGTCAAATTGACTCTGCAGTGAGGGTGAGGACATGATGGTGTTCATATTGCGAAATTTGACGATTAAGGAACAGCGAGACGTTATTCGACTTCTTACAGCGGAAGGTGTTAAACTGGTCGCTATTCGACCATATACGGGGAAGAATGTGTGTCTCCAGATTCACACACATGGAACTATCCAAGTTCAAGTGTGGGAGCTTGACCATCCTCCCCACACCCAGGACATGTCAACTTGCAATTTCCATATGTTTGGTCAGATGAAAAAACATCTGAAAGGGAAGTGCTTCAACTCGGAAGACGAATTCAAGGACGCTGTGAAGGAGTGGGTCTCGCCATGGGCACAGGAATTCTGGCAACAAAGTATCCTCAGGCTCGTTGATCAATGGAATCGTTGTATTCAGCCATATGGGGTATCCGTTGAATAAAGTCTTCATTTATACCTACAGTGTCGTTTCGTACCTTTGCATTTGAATACTCCTTGTAGTTTAAAGAGTTTACATATTTTAAGCATTGTAAAGTGGGATATTTCAGACTTAACGACCAAGTTCCCCCACTCAGCTATTACTTTATATACTCAGGTGTTCGACTAAACAAAGAAAAATGAAAAATACCAGGGAAAAAATAGAAAGTTTGTACCATCAGTATCTAATAAGAATTATAACTTAGAATAAAAGATAAAACATAATTGTTTCAAGAAAATTAAGTTGAATATATAAATAGATATAAAATTTAAAAAACTCTCCCTCTGAAATGGTACATGTACGTGGATAACGACTAGCATGCGTAAATGGTATCATATTAACCTCTAAATTCACGCGTTATACTCATAGATATCAGGGATTATTGATAAAATAGACGCCTGTGCATTCTCCTGCAATGCAAAGGCTTATGTATTGTAGAGGAAAAATTCCTTCTTTAGATGTGTTTCTTCATCCTTTATATTTTTGCCCTTGAGTTTCGAAACACCTGTCTGTGTGTTTGGAATAGTACGAGATGATGCGAGATATAGGTTGTCATTCTGATTTAAACCGTGGAGTTTCATAGAATGTTTCTATCACCTGTTAATGAAATTTTCTATTATTTATATGCATAAGGGTTATGTTCGTTAAGAGCAGAACCATAAGATAACATAAATCAAACTTCTATGAAATGATATTTTTTTGTATCCTGTATTCGATTCCCTCATTAGATGGGTGTGATAATGCAAATCTACTGCAAGAGAAAAGAATTAATATTGTGTTTTTCTTCTTTTTTCGATAAAAGGCTTGCCATCTTTGGAGAAAGTACTAATTGTTGCGTCGAAACAACACTCTCATTCTAAAGACATATCCAAGATTAGAAATAGGTAAGGAATTTTATGATTAGTAAAAAAAAATAAAAATTGGAATTAAATAAAAAGAATTACATACATTCATAAGATTACATTAGCAATCGTATCAGTTTTTGTAGATATTATTTGAATAATAAAATTTTTAGTGAGAGAAAAACAATAATCATTACCATTATCAGAATTTTTTTTTATCTAATATCTTTTTCAGCTGCTTCTTTGACGAGTTTTTGAAAATGGGTATAGAGGACGATGGGTCCATTCCTCCAATGAAATTCGAGCAAGTGTCTTTCTCTCATCCAATTGCAATCAATTACACTTCGGGAAGTACCGGCGTTCCCAAAGGCATTGTCCATGGAAGCAGCGTAAGTTACCAGAATTGTTGAAACTAATTATTTTTTCATTCAAAACGAGCTTAAAATTATTGCAGTAACTCTAATATTAAGAGCATTTTAGGAGGAAATTTCCCAACAAATATCTTATCAGTTATGTGGTACTTATAATATTCCTAACGTATGTATTGAGATGTCTGTTTGGCTACCAGGCACTATTTGAAAATCCAATCATATTCGTAAAAAGTTTAAGAATTAATAATAATATTATTGTTACAGCAGATATGTAAAAATAAAACTTTTGGTTTTAAATAGTATTATAGAAGAAACAGGTATGACTTTTTATCTAGAACCAGAAATTCTATGACTGCATTTTTCTCAGTATATGTAATCTGATAATATTAAGAGAAAAGAAATTTCCGCGAAAATCGGGAGGAAGAAAAAAAGTACTCTCGCGTTCTTAAAGGAAAGAGAAGGTGTTGAGGGAAGCAAAAAAAGATGTCTCGGCGGACTTCAAGAGTATAAAAATAGAACTTTGTAAAATGCTATTACTCGCATCTGTATTAATAAAAGGCAAAATTTTTGTGTATGTGTGTGCCCCATAGACTAAAAAATTATTCGACTGATTTCGGTGAAAATTTCATTGTATCTTCTTATTAGCGTTAAGAGTGTGAATAAAAACCGATAGATAGCGCGGTTAAAGGGAATCATTAGGTGCGAGTTGATGATCCCGTGAATACATTTGGTGACTTATAAAATGGGTCGTCAAATTACCATTATGTATAATATGACACCCAAAGTCTGCAAAATATCAAAACCAAACAAACTCTAGCAATAATAATTGACAAATTTAACATAATTAATAAGAGTTTTTTGATTTTAGTCATTTATAGAAAACTAAAGGATAAAAGATTTTAATACAATATATATATATTCTATAAAGAAAGTTGTCAGAATTAAACAAACTTTTACGTACCTATTTACAAATTTAATGTAAGTATAACTGTGAGTACAAAATCAAAGCAAAATGATCATTTACTGTAGGAAAAATTACAAATGAACGGAGGTTTTAGTACCCTGTTGCGCCATCTCTATCCTGGATACATGTAATACGAATGAGCATTGAAGCATACAATTCCCGTATGATGTCTTGCTACATCGTGTTCCAAAGTTGTAGTAAATGTGCCTTTAATTCGACCAACCTCGTAGGCTGTCCAACTTGTAGTCCTAAATAATCAAGTTATGCTCGATCGGTTACAAATCTAGGAATCGAGAAGAACACGGAAGGATAGAAATGTAACGGAGGCAGTTCTGCGAAACCCTTACTGTGTGAGGACAAGCAATGTCCCATAAAGAAATAACTCCTGAGAGCCCTGCCTAGAGTGGAAACATATGTGGCTGAAGAATGTTACGAAAATACCTTTGGATTGTCATGATGCCGTCGATCAATATCAGGAGTGAACGTGTATTGTATGCAATGGTATCCATACCATCACACAAGTTGCGAGGGCGTTGTACCGCTGTATAGCAAAGCCAAGATTGAGACGATCACCATGGGGCCTCTACACAGATACAAGATTTTCATCACTGCCCAAATTGGATTCGTTGCTAAAGATGACCTAGTTCCTTTCGGTTGTAGTTTAATCCTTTCGAGAGCAACACCGCTCCAAACGGAGGTGATGGTGAGTGGGTGTCAATGGCAGTACACGTAATAGACACCGCGATTCCAACTGTTCTTCAACCAGACGCTTTGCTATGGTACGGACCGACACAGAGGCCCACAGTGACGGTGCAGCCTGTGTATGCATGATGGACAATGAGACTGTTGACGCAATGCGTTTGTATCGTATGATATGACGTCATGGTATTATATGATGCCACGATATGACGCCTGGTCACCGTGTAACTGACCTCTCTCTTGACCACAGGTACCAACACTTCCTCACAGTAATATCAAAATGACCTATGTGGCAAGCTGCTCGCTGAGCTGACCACCCATTTTTCATTTCCCTTATGATTCTTACGTCTCGATCTCTGACAGCTGCTCATATTGTCTCCGATGGCGATGTAATGGCATCTCTAGTTAAAACGAGGCCCTATGCAACAGATTAAATATACGCAAACAATCTCTGCTTACTTGTTTTATAATCTAAGGAGAACGAAGTTCTACGCCTTCTGGTGGTATTTCGCAATTAGCAATCACGCGGCATTTTAATTCTCCACATACCTATCTGACACTAATCTTCATTCAAAGTTCATAATAAGTCCACTCTTGAATTTTCAAGTGCAAATTCTTATAGCAATGAGTATATATATATATATATATATATATATATATATATATATATATATAT
>BMAW01014890.1:0-18268 GCA_019974015.1 Nephila pilipes | reverse complement strand
TTTTTTAAATTAGTACACAATTAATCATAGTATTGGATGTTAATATTTTTATCTTTACGATTAAATTCAAAAACTGTTTAAATAAATTGAGTAAAAACGATTCATAATTTTGATACACTCATGACAAACGAACAATAACTTTCTGAGAAAAAGTATTTAAGAAGAGTACAAACATAATTGAAAGAAAGTTGATGAATATAGTTATGTAGGCCATCACACACACAAATATATATATATATATATATATATTACAAAAATACAATCGTTTGCTTGGGTATAAAAGAATAAAATTACTCCAACACGAAGGATAATTGCAAAAGACACTTAATTCATAAATCTTCAGGACAGGATGGCACACAAATCGTAACATTTGGATACATTTTAGTGCAAACAACAGAACAATCTGTCTATTTTCACGATTGGACCTGTTAAGCCAGATGTGATGCCACAGGAAAAATTCAGGAATCGTTCATAACTTTCGAACGAATCGAGTTTTCGCTATGATTTCAGCACTTTCAAAACTTTCATTTTATCACTAGTCACAAAGTTTCTCCTCAAGTCACCAAATCGGTCATCAAATCCGTCGCCAAAATTAAGGAGCCATTTCTTTCGCTTACTTTATGTATTCGATGGAATATCTGTAAATGTATCTCCTCTTTTATAAGAAGAACGTTGCAAGGAAGCGTCATCTATGTTAATAATATTACTCCCTATCTTCAAAGGCTGACTTCGAGTCAGATGTATCCCTTTCAACTGTGATCAGTTGCATGATATCAAGCTGGCTAATTATTGTGAATGACTTTTGGCTTGGCCTCTGAATTTTATAGACAACATCGTTGTGTTTCCTGTTAACCGTTTAAGGTCCGAACGATTTTTCAATTATTCCAATGTCCTCCATCTCTTTGACTTAGGGCTCAGTTTTCTCTTTCTTTGCAAAAAGCAAACATCTTGTATATTCCTTGATTGGTGGATGAGTACTTGTATAATTCTGTGTTGAGTCATATTGCAACAGCCAACATTAGAGTCACAGGTAGAAAACAAGTTCTAATATTCTTTAAGTAATAGTTAGTTGTACTGTTATCTGCTCTTTTTCATTTAGACCTTCAAAATTTTTCAAGATCAACAGAAAGTTTTGTGACATGGAAAATTCTTCAGGACGATATCCGCTATTAGTTCACACATCGCAATAACAGTTCCTTTGTCCATAGTCTTGGGTTTACTGTCCAAATTCCCTTGATGAATTTCCCTTTTTAAATCAATGAGTATGGCTGCTACAAGTACACTTTCCTGGGGGACTTGGCTAAGAAAGTCTGTTTTGGCATATCTGAATTGCTCAGAAACTCTGAAAACTTCTCGTATATGAAATTCTTATTATGGAGGCTTTATAGTCCCTCCTTCTGCAATTCAGAACATAATTGTAAATGCAGCACATTGACCAAAAACCAAGAAATCTCCTCTCCTGTCCTTATATAGTTATTTTCCAGGTCAACTGTAAAATTAAATTTTTGAAGAAATGCTAAGAGTCACGTATAAATAAGCTATTCCTTCAATTTTTGAGTCTCAAGTTCGTACAAGTTCGCAGACTTTCAGTTTTTCTCACTGGTTTTATTCAGAAAAGGCAGCTTCGCCCTGTAAGAGTTTTCCTCGATGAATACTGGACGAATGCTTCGCCCTGCAAGAGTTGACACTCTCTATGTACGTGCTATTGTTAATTGCACTTCTAGCGAGTCGTTCGAATTTCACCGAGGAGCATTTTCTCTTCCCCGTAGTACGATTATTCAATAAATGAATAATCATGCTCGAAAGAAGAATCGAATGAAGAGATATTCGAATATAACGTCTTTTTCTTTTCACCTATTCTTCCCTTTTTTCCCTTTGATCTTATGTATAGAGACGTCTTTGAAAAAGTTTTCGCACTCTCATATTTCTCGCTGTATATCAGAACTGATTTCAAATCCTTTGTATCCATAAATCTCGTTAAATGTTGCTTATCTTCGTCTCTAATAGCATCGACGATGTGCTCAATTGCTAAATTTTCCCGAACATCCCGGCGAATTCTCGTAGTAAGCCGGGTTTATTATTCGCTTTACATCGACTGCTAATACCCGAAGGCTTTGTCCTGCTTTCGGCACCTTTTTTTCAGTTAAGTTTTCAGTTTTTCTGTAAAAGTGAGCAAGGTGGTCGTTACCGAATCTAGATTTTAAATCTTTTTTGATGGAAGTTTGGTGCGTCAAAATATCAGCTGGTATTTCTTGTAGAATTTCCACCGAGGATCCTTGGAGAAAGGCCTTGAATTAACTGACCTTTACAAAATCCTTCACTCCGCTTGTAGAACTCACAGCATCAAACTGAGTCTAAAAACAAACCATGATGTTTAGCCATCCAACGTCAAAGGTTTGACACTCGACACGAAATATATAAGCTCTGAGCTTGCAGGGATATTGTTTGGTTTGATCTAAAGATAACTAAGCGTTTTCTTGATATCGCCGATTTTTACTTGAATTTCATTCTTTACCCCCCCCCTCCCCGATTTTCTTCTGAACACTATATTTCCTTCAATTTTTTTCAACTTTTATTTGAAGAATATTGAATTTGATCATTTCTTATTGATTTGCTTTAATTCATCTTCTCAATTTCTCCAATTGTGATTCCATTATAGGGTCGTTTTGTAAGCTTTCTTTTGTATCGGATAAAATGTCTGTAGCTGTCTTCTCTTTTGTAAGAGGAACGTTACAGAGAATAGTTATTGTAAGTTCGTAGTAATATATATATATATATATATATATATATATATATATATATATATTGCCGATTGCTATATATGTATATACATAGATATAAAATTTTCTACAGACATTTTGGAAGTCGATATATGTCAATATTCTAATTAAAAGAAATTTAAAACTTGTACACAATAAATAATCATAATAGATTTTATTTTTTGTCTTTGAAATTCAATTCAAAAACTGTTCAAATATAGAAAGTAGTATGTTTGACATGGGCGTTATTGCACAAAATGCGAAAGAAGTTGAGTTTTATGGGAAATTTGTTTTTACGTGTTATTTGAATATCGAGTTCCTTTTTCGAGACATTTCAGTTTTCTTTTAATAATGGATTTCGTACCAATTTGGAAAAGTTAATTTAAAAAAAAGAGTTTTGTGTTTCGCCTAGAATATGAATATCTTAAGATATAATTATTTAAGATTAGTTGATTCGATTGGTTTTCATATATTTTGCTTATTTTTTTAGAGTATGACTTTAGATTTGTATGATTTAAAATTGATGCAAGGCTCTGAAGTCATTAAGATTTTTCTTATTTTATTTTACGCAGGATTTACAGAAATTTCGCAATTGGCTTTAATAAGGGAAACTACTTTACCTGCTTATAAAGGACAAATTAACGCCTCTACTTTGGGAATGCCGATGGAAATATTTGATAATGACGGTAATTTATTATTAAATTCTTTTAAATAATAATGAAATGTAGAAGCTGGTTGGGTATGTTTATGAATAATCTAATTATAACTTGCGATTTCAGATTTGTCAGCAAAAAGTTTTATTTCTTATTGCAACGTGTATTAGCGAGAAAAGCACACTGACAATACCAACAGTTTCGCAGACGATGTGAAATAAATTAAGCTAACTCCTGTATATCAATCCTACTGAGCTAAAATTCCTAATGTCTGAAAGAGTTACAGAGGGTGTTCAAATGAAATGGTGCGAAACGACATTGTGAGTATAAATGAAGACTTTATTCAAAGTATACACCGTATGTCTGAGCTGAACAATCCCATTGATTAACAAGCCGAAGGATTCCCTGTTCCGAGAATTCCTGTTACCATGACGAGACCCAGTCCTTGACAGCACCCTTGAGTTCGTCGTCCGAGTTGAAACGCTTCCTTATCAGATATTTTTTCAGGGGACCAAATGCATGGAAATCGCAAAGCGAAATATTCGGGCTGTAGGGTGGATGGACAAACTGCTTCTATTTGAACTTGGCCAATTACGCGTGAGTGAGCCTGGAGATGTGTGGACTCGCATTGGATCATTATGGAGCAGAGCCACACCTTCCGTGAACAGAACCCGTGTCTTTTGTTCGTGATGTACCTACGAAAGCTCCAGAGTGTCTCACAGTACACATTGGAGTTAATGGTTTTTCTGTGCTCGAGCAATGGTTGTTCTGCAAGTAGCGGACATTGTACGTCGAAAAAGACAGTGAGCAACATCTTGCTTGCTGATGCCACGGCTTTCAACTCTTTAGGGGGACGGGGAGTGACGACGCAATGGGAACGCTATCATGTCCTCACACGCACTGTTGCATCAATTAGTAAGAACTTTTGTTCTCTCCTGCACATATGGATGACCGCGCATGCTCTGATCGAGGCCCTAGACTCCATTTGTATTCCTAGATGTCTCACTACGTTCTCCTTTTACGTCATAGACAGATATGTTAACCTTTACGTTGTTACGATGTTTCGTGCCTTATCATTAGAACATCCCTTGTACATGGAAGTTCATCCTGAAACACTCTTCGTTTGGGGAAAAGGGCAGTATTTTAGGAGCGCTAGACGATAAACATCAAGAAATCACTGAGGAATATCCTAAATTTTTAGGCATAACTTTGCTGACTTTCGAATAGCTCTCCATAGTATTATCTGAGCAAAAGTGGTAAATTCTGTTCTGTAACAAAATCGGTAAATCACCAAATATAACACACTGTTATCTTTTTAGTTTATACTTCTTATGAGGGAAATAAGTATGAATGAAATTCTTCATGAAAATATTTCATCTTCCCACGGAGGCAACGAAATGAACTTGCTGGCCTTGAGAAAATTCGTATTACTTGATGAGTGTCCTGATTCACATGATTGTACGAGTTATAATAAAACGATCATTTGCGACTCTAAAATCTAGATTATTTTCCTTCATGACATGAAACACAGGACTAGAACTATGCGCCACCTTTTTGATTATGGAATTTTCGACAGTACAATACCTTTTTTTCACCTCTCCAATCTCGATTTTTTTTTCATTTAAGTAAAAATTCCAAAAAGCCATATTGTTATTAGATTTTTCAGCCCATGCAATCACTCGCATTTTGAAATTTACAGTATAAGCATTTCTATTTCCTCTTATGTTTTAGTAAAATGTCATTAAGGCCACTGTAAAAAAAATAGTGTACAAATACTCCTCATCGTATATAAGACAACTGATAGGAAACTAGTATGCACTACCTTCAGGTAAGTTTACCAGAGTTGAATGCATCTCTTCGTTGGCGTCCGGAGTCCGACATCACAGTGATTTGATTGGGAAGAGTTTCATCCGTTACGCTTGCTTGGCGATATTTTGGTCCTCCTGGCGACATCCTCCAACGTTACAGGAATTTTGTTTCTTCCACTGTTGCTTATTTACTGGATTTGAATTTGGGACAGATTTTTTGAAGAAAAAAAACGCACCCAAGATTTATACATAGGTAGGCATATACTAGGCAATATACGACACGATTAACGATACATGTGAAATTGAACCTGATATAGATGCGACATAATTATGAATTAACTCATAATAAATCAGTATACTAATAATGCTTATTTTGAACTTTAAATTTTACTCAATGTGAGGGTAAGAGGTTTCATGTAAGTTCATGTAATCGTTACATATCGAATACGAAGCGGCGATTAGAAGAAGCTATCCAAAATGGATGGACAATGGCAGATATCAGCGTCATGATGGCAGCGATTGACCTAGGGCCAAAGCCGATAGGGAGGACAGATTGATTGTCAGATCAGCTGTCACAGCTCCTGATTCATCGTTATCAACCACCAGACGAGTGACCCGCACAAGAGTGTCTACCATGACCATTCACAACGAATTCTACTCTCGTACCTACACTACACTACCTGCCATTCACGCCTGTAGGCTCGATCAGGTTCGAATAATGCTGATTTGGGATGTATAGTGTTCAGTGACGAATCCCTGTTCTGTGTCCTGACAATCATCGAAGACGTGTCTGCAGACGCCCAATCCTACTTTTGCCATACAGGACCTCAACCAAGAGTTAAGGTCTTGGGTGCCATTTCCCTTCATAGCCAGACATCTTTGGACTTCATTAGTGGCACACTTAAGGCACAAAGGTACGACGACGACATTCTTAAACCTGTTTTGCTACCTGTTTTCCTACAGCACAGTGTTACTTCGATTACATTCTGAAACTTGTTTTACTTTTGCAGTAACATTTTGTAGTGGCCTTATTTTTCAGCAAGATAATGAAAGACTACATTCGGCACGAGTTGCTATGAACTGTCTTATAGCTTGTCAAACACTTCCTTGGCCAGCCAGATCACTCTCCAATCGTTCATGTCTGGAATATTAGGGGTAGGATACTGAAACTACCAGGGAATGTTGATTATCTCGCAAGACAATTGCATCAAATTTTGCAAGAAATACAGTAGGAGACCATCAAGGAGCTTTATCACTCTTTGATACGTCTTGTGGCAGCTTGCATACAGGCTAGAAGTATGTAAGCTGCCACAAGACTTAGACGTTGCCACAAGAGCAACACTTTATTGAGCTCGTTACTTTAAAACTATGTAACACTGTAATAAATCATTCAATTTTTCTGAAGTCTTAATCCTTTTCTATTCTGTACATAATTTTCCTATCCCCCAATTTTTGTCTCCATGGGACAACTCCTTCTAGGTGCGTCGTGTTTTGTTGTAGAATATATATATATATATATATATATATATATGTACTTTTTTTAATAGTACTTGTATTTCGTTCCGTTTCAGGTCATCCTATAATTGGTGAAGCGGGAGACATTGTCATATCAAAACCTTTACCCAATCTCCCGATCGCATTGTGGAACGACACCGATGGTTCCATCTATCGTGAAAAGTACTTTTCCAAATACCCTGGTACGTATACACTGTTTGATTTATTTATAAGAACAACAATTTCTCTGGCAATTGTGAAAAATTATTCGTGATGTTTGTTCCTTGATGAAATTATATTTTTAAAATAAATTAAATTTACGGGTAAAGAATATGAGTTATAATAAAAATACTTATATCAAGTAAGATTTTAAAAATGCATTTGAGATTTTTTTTTTATATCTTTTATACAAGAAATATTTTTTATTATCGTCAGCCGTTTTATTAAACATTGCAATTTCTCGAATTATTATTTTTTTATTATTAGAATGATAAATTGCTCTTGACCAGAAGGAATCAAAATGAGTCATAGTAATTACATTTCCTGAATGTTATAAAAATATTTTTATCAAATATGTAATGTTTTGTAAGGACACTAAAATTAATTGTCTGGTTTTGTATTTTAACTTGCTTTCCATATATTATATTCTGCTTATTAAATTGAAATTTCAAGTTTAATGAATTTCGCTTTCTTTTTTTTTAAGGCCTTTAATTTTTGTTTATGTCTCTTTTATATTAAACGAGGGCTTCGCTCGAATTTTTTGTTGTTGTCAACTTGAATGATTTTCTTACATTTTATAGATTTACATCATCATTTATATCACTTGGCGGAACCACCTCCTGGGTGCTGAGGGAGGATATTGATGGGCGATTAACTTTTTGGGGGCAGTAAGGGTGGTGGTCATCTTTTGGGTGATAGGGGAGCGATATAAAATTGTTTCGGCATTTAAATTTAACCATTTGCACTCCATTCAAGTGATTGATATATTAGTACACCAATGACTCCAGCTCTATATTAGTTACACGTATACACATCTAATACAAAAAATATGGTTCTTGCAATAAAACAAAATATTTATGCGTACATTATATAAAATAAGATCAACAAAATGAAAAAATTTTGTTTAATATTTTGTTATAATGTGATAATTTTGAAAATACTTACCCATACGCATGCGGATTTTCTCGGGACAGCTATCACAAAATTCAATACTCTCTCGTCTTTTTCCTGATTCCGAAGATGAAGTTGTAGAAATAAGCACATGCATCAGTTTATACAGAAGTGATCGAATAAGCTAACCAAGCGTGTCACCGTAACAGAGATAGTGGATTTAAAGTTCATATTTCAATTAGCACAATATCGGCGACAAAAGAAGGTAAAGGTTTAATTTTAAAACTCTTAAAAATAAATTTATTAAATCGATTATACAACTTATGTTATTTGTATCAGTAATAAAAATAAATTATGCGATGTCTCTTGAACCACTAATTTTCTTCATCTAAATTTTCCGAGTCTTTTCTTTCTTCTACGCTGATAAATATGTTCCCTTTGTACAAACGAAAACAAAAAGAAGTAGGAGTTCATTATTTTTCATCTGTGATATGTATCAGGTGATAGGTTTCATCTTTGTGTGTATTGACACAAAATGATATTCAATGCTCCCTATCGGGATGATGATGGGAAATAAAATGACGCGAGACTCACCTCGCCCAATTCTCAGAATGAAGAGATGAATTTGTCTGAGGCAAAACCGAATTCTTATTTCGCCATTAGTAAAGTTCATTCTCGGTAAAATGGAGAACTCGACTATCAGAGCCCCAATTAGTACAATGTATGCGTCAGCTGTTTTTAACTCTGAATACTTGGCTCATTCACGCCATTTGCTGAATTCTCATTTCCATAATTAATCTCAGCGCATGCTTTCAGCGTCGGGTTAGTACGAATATTTGATTTGACCCGTGTTTCTTAGTGTAGGGTTTTGTTCGTTTGAATTCTGTTTTCTCCCAGTTTCGAACTACTTTCATTGTTCATTTGGCCAGTCACCTAGATACGTGCACTATTGAAGTGCCTCGTAGTGAAGTTTGGAAGTTCGGATTTGTTCAATCGCTGTAGAGCTCGTAACTATCCATAATTACTTTTTAACTAAAAGTTTTCTGATGTGACAATGGAACCGTCTCATTTACAAGAGCATCTTCAAAAGGTTTAGCTTGAAAAACAAAATAAAGATTTGTAGTTTTTCACGAACATCAGGAACAAGTTTCTGAATGCACATCGGTTTCAAATGTTTTTAGCAGTATCCTCGCAAAAATTCGACGATAGTTTGATAACCTATAATCATATATCAAAATTAATTGCTAAATATTGGTAAGCTCATACCATTGACGAAGAGTTGATTTTTATCGAGTATCAAAGAAGTTTTAGAAATGGTATTTCACCATCCAGCCACGACCTATGTAATAAAAAATGTTCCATTAAGCAATAATACAGCGAGACAACAAACTAATGAGATGATAGAATACGTTTGAAATTTCGTTATGCAAACTTTTGATACCCACATAAATTATCTTCAATTATCTATTATTTGATCAGAAAGCATAGAAAAAAGAATGCAAAATGTAAAAATACAAAGTAAGTTTGATATAAAGAATTTTCGGATTGTAAATTTGGATCATTAGTCTTTCCTTTGTAAAAATTTTAAACATTTCGTATTAAAAAAGTATTTTGAAAATGAGCGATTGTTAGCTCCTCTGTTATGCAGAACAGTGAAAAGGAGTTGCTGATCAATTTGAAATGTTTGATTCAATTTTTCTGTAAACAGTGAAAGGAAAAGATAAAATATTTTTCATTTCTCTTACGCTAAGCGTGCTGTTTTCTCTAAAAGCAGATTACAAATAACATAAATGATTTCGAGTAGGTCAACATTGCATCGAAACAAAAACGCATCCAAAACATTGATCAATCATAATGTAAGTTTAAATTTTTTTGAAAATTGTCGGAAATATTCCTACAAGCAAGAGATAAAAAATTAGAAAAGTTATTGAAGAAAATTATTATGGAATTTCATTCGGAAGATTTAAATTTGCTAAGAACAACAAAAAAAGGGCCCTATCTACGAAGAGGTAGAAAACCAAAGATTTTTTTATTTGGCCCCATTCAGCTTCAATTTCTGATTCGTAAGTTCTCATAGAACAAAACATGAATACATTTCAACATCCATCACATTATCTTATTTTAATCTCCAGCTATCTTGACTATTCAAATCATGTAGGATCGTATAATAAAGCTTTTTATAGTGTACGGTATAACGATTTGAATTATATTCCCTGAGAGTAATTTCAGACTAAAAATTTCCGAAACATTTTCTGAATATTCACCTAAAATTAAATTTCAGGAGTTTTTTCTGTGGGAGATTGTGGAATGATTCATCCAGTTACGAAGAATTGGATTATTTGCTGTAGAAGGTACGAAGAATTAATTTAGAAATGCTTCTAAAATGCCAATTAATAATTTCTTATCTTCGTTGAATATTTTAACTCGATCATGCAGAGCAAAGTAACTGTAAAATAATGATTCAAACAAAATATATTTCCTTAGCAATTGCATTCAATCTTCAAATTTGGATTTGTAACATATCTCATTTGATTCAACAGCTAAGTCTAAGCGAATCATAAAAATATTTTTTTCTTTAAGGAAAAGAAAATATGTTTCCAATTTTCTCGGTTTGTTAAATAAATAATTTTATGTTCTAAGTTTATTTATACAAAATTTAAGTAAGAAATTTATGCAAACTATTTTTTAAAAAAATATCTGAAGATGGATACTTTATATTCCGGAATTTATGCCGATCAGTCTTATAAGCTGAGAAAGTTTAATTTTTTTAAGAAATCTGTCAAAAATTTAAACTCTATATGTAAGCCAAAATCACAAGAAAAGCAAGTAACGTTCGAACAAGTCGCGAGGAATACGTAAATGTTGCCAAGCAAGTATAACAAGTGGGGGAGGGGAGTATTCAAGGTTTGCAATCAAATCAATGCAAAATAAAACTCCCAAGATTGTTGGGAATTTTATTTTACAGTGATTTGATTGCAAATCTTGAGTCCTCCCCTCCCCCACACTTGTTATACTTGCTTGGCAACATTTACGCATTCTTAATATACTCGTTTCAGATAGGGTTACCAGAGAAATAAACATAACTCAGGTAACCCTATTTGAAACCAGTACATTGTTCCCTTTCATTTATCTAGTACATGATATGTGTTATGTATATGCCAGGCTATTTTTTTCAAAATCCTTAAGACTTTTTTACTAAAAGATGTTTAAAAATAAAAAATTTCGGCAAATTTTAAAACGCAGGTGGTTGCATTTATAGAAATACCTAACAGCAGTGTAGCTGCTCGTTATTTCTCCTTAAATGAAAAATATGTCGAAGTGGAGATAAAAAACGCTTTGAATTACGGGAGATCCAAATTTTGAAAAAGGGTCTCAAAAAGAATGATTACTTCACTTTGATTAATTTCCCTCATAAATTCTTAAGGTATTTAAATTAATGAGATAAAAGCGTGCTATACTTGGCGATTAATCTCTAGCGTTCGGCTAATGGAAAAATAACTGATTTTTTGCGAAAGAGCAGATCTGTATACAAGTAGAGAAAAGTAATTCATCTTTGAAAATGTTTCAAAAATTCTTAACTTATACGCAGAAATATGCGGTAATTCCAAAGGGTGGATTATATATAAAAATGTATATTAAATTCTAAATAGAAGAGAGTTAAATTTGGTTTTAGCGAATCTCAAAAGTAATAAAATATTTTACAATGTGAATCAAATATTCACGTTTTCTGGAACAAGGTTTATTCTGCAGTAGTGTTCAGTAGAAAATTACAACCTATATTTAATTTTATTTCTTTTTAACATAATTCTCTCTCTGTCTTCGAAAACTACAAATAATGTCTGAGTGTTTCGTCTTATTTTTATATAGATATCTATTTCTGAATTATAATCGAAATGCAAGCTATGTACATTATATAAATAATTAAATGAGTTGAAGAAAGAAACTCACCTAAAAACCACATCTATGTAGTAACTAAATAAATACACATACTTTGAAAAAAATGCTATATTTTGTTTTAACAGTGATGAAGCCTTGAACCCAAAAGGATGTCGTTTCGGACCTTCAGAAATTTACAACGTTGGTAAGAAAATTTCAGGTGTTAACTCTCAAATGAAGAAGTGGGGAAAATGAAACATTTATCTTGTCTTATTTCAAACTGTATCATGCTCTACAGGAAATGTTATAAAGAAATAATTAAATCTATTTTACTTATTAGTGTTTTTGAATTGATGAAATAGCAATAATTAACACATATAATTAAAAAATAAATAATCATTTAATCTAGTATAAAACTTGCTCGAAAATTTCATCCTCATTAAAATGATTATTCTCAAATAAAGCTGTTTAGAAAGCTGTATTTTATTATACAATGCAATTTTTTTAAAAAAATAATTTTTTAATGGCGGAATTTTTATTTGACCTCTACAGATTATGATAATGTTATTAAAATCACTGATATTTTTTACCATTTACTGAAAATAAACATTTTTAGTACTTTCAAAGTCTAGTACGCGTTTGTACAAAATTATTTTATTTTATCTCCGCTTATTGTCGTATCCAAGGGGGGGGGAACAGATATTGAAAATATTTTATCCTTTCGATCCGCATCAGTGTACCCTTGTGACCAAAGAATCGGCTAGCATTTGCAAAAACCATATAAAATGTGTCAATGGGTGTGGACCGAGATATCCACTAATGCTCTAAGAAACAGATGCGAGATATTCACCGATGGTCACAGGGTCAGAATGAAGAAACTGAAAATGACCACATGAGGATAAACGATGCGCTAATAGTTAAATAATATTTTTAAGCAACAATCGAGATTTATAAAATAAATTTAAGACGGTGTGGAATTTGTTTGACACCGCAGACGCCTCATCAGATTATTCATATTTATCTCTTCTGCTCGAAATCTATTTTATTGTCGCACAACTTTTCAAAACTGTTGGTGAATATTAAAAATACGTTATAATATACTGCAGTTTTAATGTGATATTAAAACTTTTAAGAATAGATAAGTGAATCGAAAGAGAAAGATTCTCTTAGCAAGGAAATTGCTGCTACTTTGTTGAAACTATTTATGGATGGTAGTAAGTTAGAAGGAAATGTTGGTCTTGCATTTATTATCTACGAATACGAAAATGGAATAAAGAAGTAACATTCCGACATCGATTGGTAGATGAATGTTCCGTTTTCCTGACCAAATTAATGTACTGAAACTAGACAGTCAGACGAATTCAGGATGAATTTCCTGAGGATGGGATACCATTTTATTGTCTTATACATATTCACTTTCTTTATTCCCTCTTTTCTTCAATACGAATTCTACAGAAAAGCTCATGATAGAAATTCACTCCATTCGGCATGCTCTTAAAACTGTTGCTGATTCTTTTGTGATTGTTTGTTTGGTTTTATAGTGGTAATCTTGGCAATGAAAGAAAGAACCATTTGGCGGAAGAAGCGATGTGTAGTGACATCAATTTAGTTATGTCTATCCTGAAATCTTATTGCAAGCATCTCGCTCGGGACAAAACTGTTTTAGACCAGAATACTGAATGTCTTGCTTTATTTAAGATACTGCGGACAAAAATATTTTCCCAACTACTTTAGAGAGATTGAAGTGAAAGCACGTTTCCACTGACTTCAAGTTAAGTTTTAACCGACCATGGAATTTCAACAGTTATTTATTTCAGTTTAATTTAGTGACCAGTGGACTTTGCGCTTGAGGTAATGCTGATGAAGAAGTAGAACACATTCTTTAGCACCGCAGACAAATGACTGAACTGCATTTAAGCAATTGTCTGACGCGAATGTTTGAACTGCATTTAAGGCGTGTTTGAAGCATGTATTCATTTGTGGGCCTACTGTTTTTTTTGAACCTGTTAAGAGTGTTGAAAGTCTTACTGTCTTTCGTAATTTTTTTTTATTAAAATTTTTAATTTTTTTTCTTGTCTTAGATTTTATTTACTTCTGTAAGCCTCATTTGATATTTTGTGGAAATTGAGGAGTTTTGTTTCGTAAGAAAATTTAGAGGGATATTAGATACTTTATCCAAATATGAAATTATAATTACATAACCTCTCAGTTTATGCGGTTATCTTCAACATAACATATATTAACACCAAGAGCAGCAAACGATGAAGATCCTACCATACAAATAGCGAAAAGATATTTGAGTATTAGGGTTAAGTGCTCTACAATATAATTGAAAGAATCAGTGTACGCCTAATTAGAGCGCAAAGTTGAATATTAGAAAAATGTTCAAATCATTTTACATAAGTTGTCAGTGTTTAAGATTGAAACAATATTCCAACATTTTCCAATCCTTTTGAGGCGTTGAGTTTAGAGTAAATCAGCTTCATTTGTTCTTTTAATAAGAGATCGTCTTCCACAGACATTATTTTGTGACATCAAAATATGTCTGCACTCATGTGACAACAGTTTTTACAGATAGCAGCAGAAGACATCCTGTGTTGCTGGAAAGGCAACCGAAAATTCTTCAAACTAATTGCAATAAAAATGTTAATTTTGAACCATTATGTGACTAGATTTTTACATAAACACTATTTCAAAATTATTTTATATATTTTCTTGCACAGAAATATATAAAATAATTTTGCGTTGTTATATAATATATACATTCAACTGAAGTCAATTTCTGAGAAAGAATGCTTGTTATCTATCATTAACAATTATTTCCAAAATTTCTACCCTTAAAAAAATATGTCAAAGATTTTCTCTTACTTTTTCCAACGCAGTGGAAATGCTTCCCGAAATACAGGATTGTTTGTGCGTGCCTCAATACGGAAAAGATACAGACGAGAGAGCGGTTCTGTTCCTGAAAGTAACAGACGGTTATAGTTTCAACGAAGACTTAGTTTCTAAAGTCAAAAAAACCATTGAGAGGGATTGTTCGTATCAGCATGTTCCAGAAGTAGTACTCCCAGTAAAAGACATACCAGTTTGTATTAATTAATTTTTGTTAACAATTGGTATATTTCTTAAAACAAAGAGTTTTTTCTACGAGAAACAGAGATTACATTTTTTTTATTTTTTTATCATATGTTTCATAAAACAAGAAATGTAATTGAAAATTAAATAATACTACAAATACATTGTTCATAATATGCCATATATTCTAACTACATTTTCTATCTTGCTTTTTTGCAGTATAATCTAACCGGCAAAAGAACAGAAGTTATAGTGAAAAAAATCATCAATAATTTACCTCACAGTGTGGATACTGTAAGGAATCCAGAATGTCTGCAATATTACAACGATATACCTGAACTGAAAGGATTTTGATTGAAAAATTTTGTTCAAAATTATGTGTATGATCTTATTATACCTTTATTTCTCCAGATAATAAAATATATAACATTGCTGACTTAGTTTTAAGTTTATGTAAATGCTAAAATTTTATATTATTTGAAAACTGTAGAATGTGTAGTTGGAAAATAAGTAACATTCCGAAAAAACGTAGCAGTGAATGGAATAATTATATTTCTTGAATATTCTTCTTCTTCCGCTCAAAGACTGAAAGACTACCACATTGTTATATGAAGTAAGATGACATTTTATTTTCTATACTCTATTGACAGATTGAAAAAATTGTGTTAAAATGGCTATATTATTGTCATTCGTCATAATTTTGGAATCTTAACCTTTTTTCAAATTATCCATTCAGTTATTTGTTAACAAATGCCGAGTAGTTAAGCAATGAAAATCATTTTGATGTATTTTTCGTACTATAGATCCTATATAAACTAAAAAAAAAAGTAATACATAACTAATTAATTAATGGAATTAATTTTTGATTGTCTGTTTGTCAACGTCTACCGAGGGATATTTGCGATTGATTTCATAATTTTGAGCTTGAGTTATGTGACGAGAACGACAAGTGAGCTAGGACCTCTCTATCTAAACATCTACACCATGCTAACGAGAGGACTTAGAACTTCGACCGTATTTGAAATGTATCAGTTCTGTTACACATAACTCGAGCGACTAATACCCTTCTCCGCACATAGTGCCCTACGGGCTAAAAATGGGAAAGCGCTTGGCTTAGAATTTAATAGTTCGACCTGAGCGTCTGGGATGCATCTGCACTTACACGCAAAAGGCCTTGGTACCACAAGCTTGTATGTGCGTTATTGTACAAGCTTGTATTTGCTTAAGCGTCATAATACGATATAACCCAAATTTATGGACTTGACACCGGCGGACTTCGGATGAGCTGGGGGATCGGCAAATATGGCCGGAGCCTAGCTACCTCTAGTTTTAGCTCATGAGAAGAGTTCCTCCTCGTGTGCAAGAGTTCCTCCTCGTGTGCTTCCCTGTTGTTTGCATTTTGCTATCCCCCCTTCTGGAAGGGGTTTTGCACAATTAGCGCAGTGGTCACCTTCCTGTTTTCCATTGCGGCAACTATGACTTTTTTTTAATCCATGTTTAGTACGTTATTTATTTTCATTTTTAAACTTGCGCTTTATTGTTACATGTCCAAACTTATTATATTTGAAGCACCTCCTTAGCGCGAGGTGCTCCTTGATACTGTGGGATTAAAATCTCGCATATAACCGACCTTTTGAAAGGATGGTTTTATAGAGAGAGGGTTCGGCCTACATGACCTAGTGAGTGGTTCCCTCTTTTTATAGATATTACCTTACATTGCCACTTTGGAAGGTTATTAGATTTTCCTAACTTCTCTAGAAATTTCCCCTGTTTCTCAGGGTCCTCTGTGGACGGAATGTCATAGAGGTATACTAGCGGGTCTCGATTCCTCTTTTCGGAGTCAGAGAAAAGTTCTTTAGACACGACATTTCTGCTAAATTTTGTTACCACGACCGCATTTTCCACCTCCATGGCAACCCCTATATTTTGTATTGGGCTTGTGAGAAGAATTCCTCCACCTCTCTCTGTAGTGCTGATGTTATGCCTCAATTTCTTGAGGAGTTTATTAGCTGTGTGGTTTAGGTCTTTAGAGACTACCCATATTGTTCGCTTCTTCGGCTTCGTCTCTTTCGCCGGTGCTTTGTTATCACTATTTGTCATTCTTGTATTTTATGTTATACAGTCAGCAGCTGTGGAATATGATCTTGGGGTTACTTTGGCTGCGCTGCTGTCTTTTATCTCAATTATTATTTTCTATGCTCCAACGAGCCCAACTTCTGTTAGGGTCGATGCCTCCCCTGTTGTTGTGGGAGGTGATCGGGATTTCTCTTCTTTGAGAGTTATTGAAGCTCATCCTCCGATCAGATCAATCCGACTGCTGTTTCTGCCAGTAACAGTATAATTTGACTCTTATACCTAGAGGATAATGCAGTTTCGTTGAGGATCGTGTCCACGATGAACATGATCTCCATGAAGACTAAAAAACTGAAAATTCTATGAAACGACAGAATATAAATGAATAAATCTATACAATTGAGCCAAAAATAATTCGACAATATTTTCCTACTCTGAAAATTTCATGTGCTTCTGAAAGGATTTTATAAAATCAGGACATATTTTGAAGGAAAGGAGACCCAGACTATCTATTAAAAACTTGAAGTGTGTGATACAACTACTAATGGAATAAATGTGCATCTAATATATCTACTCTGGCGTCATTGTAGGCAAGTTTTTATACTGTTGCATAAAATTTCAACGCTGGATGTAATACACTTTGAAAATATTAAAATATAGACACTAAAATAATAAAATATGATCAATATTATTAAAAGATTTAACAATTTAAACAATGATAACTAAAATAGTATTCTAAAACAGCATAAATAATCATGGTCCAACCCTTTTACACACCTAATGGAGCATCTATATATCGTATTTAAATCCTAAAAGAGGACTCAAATTTCTGGACATTTCTCCGATAACATCATTATTAATAATTTTGTATCACAATAAAATTTAACATAAAATAACAATTTTCACATTTATTTAAAATTGTCACATAAAGAGACTCAACCTCTCTGTACAACTTTTCCATTTTTATTTCTGACTCATAGAAGAACTCTTCACTACCTTTATAGTTCTCAAATTTGTAAATATAAACTGCATTATACTGATACAAACTGCATCTGTTTTCAACATATTTCTCAGCAGAAATCTCAGTGCCTAACTAATAGATGTTAAAAGATGCTACAACGAAAGCAACAAAATTATACGCAAATCAAAAGTATTTTGTCCTTTTAACGATTCAAGATATCACTAAAATCATAATGAATGAATTGTATCATATCCACTGCAAATTTTTTAAATTTCAATTTCAAAGAATACTTTGAATTTAAACATGAAAAATTTCGCGAAAAAGTGAAACGGAATATATAGCCGCATATCCAAAACCACAGTTTCAAAAACAAATAGTAACTAAATTAAATGAAATTAAGTTACGATTAAATAAAAAACTAAAAAGAGGGAAATTTTGAATGGAGAAATATATATATAT
>BMAW01014879.1:0-16597 GCA_019974015.1 Nephila pilipes | reverse complement strand
TTGTTCGGTTATCTTTGATACATTGTGACCATAAATATCTTTTAAAAAATCCATCCCTTTGAATCTAAATGTCTTAAATAGTTTACGTTTGCAATTTCTCATTTCGACAAGAACTTTCAAAACACACTAAAACAAATTTAGTACCAGATGACCCTATTGTTTGCGTTTATGAATGGTGTTTTAATTCTTCATTTTATTGAATCGTAAAGGTCTTCACTATGGCTATGAGTTCATTGTCTATTAACTTCCTTGCTATAAATTGAATAACGAGACATATTCATTCAGGAAGATTTCGAATACTAAGTTCAACAACCAAACACGCCATTGAGATATCAGGATCATTTCCATAACCTCTATTTACAAAACAGCTTTATTCATCGTATTACATGCTACGCTAAGCTTAGCAGAATTCTAAGGAAATTTTAAAACAACGTTTTTGATAAATTACCTGAAGTCAGATCACAAACTTTTGGGCTGCAGAATACCTTTGCATATGACTCTCATACCAAACGCAAATGCAATGATTTAACTTTTGTTTACTTTATCAGAACGAGCAGAAGAGAATGAGTCATATATTTCCATTTTAAGTCACGTCATCGAATCCAAAATACAGACGCTTTGCATCAATTAATTATTCTTTTAAACATACAGGACAACATAATAAAAATTACATGAATGAAATTCCTAAATTAAAAATAATAATTTTTCATTTTTTCTGTAACATCTGAAGGTTTGAAAAATTTATCATTTATTTCACACGCAGTTGAACTATCTAAATCAGTACTAATTTTTTTCGTTATCGGGAACTGAAATATTATTAAAGTACCTATTTCATTTGAACTGTCTTTTGCGAGAATAACTTTTATTTCTGTTAATTCCCATAGCTGTAAAAATACTAGTACCAGATACTAATTTCAGTATTATCCCCAAAAAGAGTTAATAAATTTTGTTTTGCAACTAAACAAGCATAGTTGTCATCAAATCAAGCTGTATGTAAATAAAACAATTATTGCCAGATTTCATTAAATTCTACATCTTCAAAACCTAGAAAAAACGTAATTAATTTAAACATTACTTCAAATGTTTTCTAAATTTTTTTTAAAAAAGTAATATGGTATTTCAATACCTTTTGATAAATTTAAAGGGCATTTAAATACTGATTTCCTTTCATTTAAGTACCCACATCCGATTTCTTGAACTTTACTAATTCTTAAATATCTTGATTTTGAGTGACGTAGAAACAAAATAAGTACAGTTTTATAAAGCTAAAGAAATGTTTTATTCAAGAAAATAAAAATATCTGAAAATGTGATTTTTTTTTTTTTTTTGAGAAAATTGAGCATTTCAACATATTCGTATACCTTAAGCAGTGGCAGCGGTAGCCTAGTGATCATGGTCGCATAATCACGACAGACGTTGTTTTCATCGAGTCATGGGTTCTACCTCTGGCGTCGCTAAATAACCACCACGTGGCGTGGCTGACGCGCATTAAATCTGGTAGAGGCCTCAAGTCCTCCCGAGGCGTAGTGTGGATGTTTACAGAGGGAAGTTCCAACTCAAGTGTCGTCTTCGGCCCTTGATTGAAGTTTAAAATTACGAAGTCAGTCGCCAAAAACACTCATGTTGCGTCTCAATGCGACATGACTAAAAAATTCACTATCACTCTTATTTAAATAAAGACTAAACAGTGATACATACACCCACGTGGTATTCTAATGGAGGAATATTACATCATTTAGAGACACTTTCAATTTGTAGCTGATTATAGCGTCGTTTTGAGATACTTTCCATTTTAGGCACATTATCGCATCCTTTCGTGACATATTTCTAATTTGTTGAAAATTGTCGACGGGATTTCGAGCAATTACCAGAAACTATAAAATACAAATCAAGATAAAAATTTTTAATATTATATGCTGAAACTTGTAAAATATTATGAAACATCCGGCTTTAAAACGTCTTGGATTTTCTGAAGTGGTTGAGTATATTTCACATTTTTATCAAATATGTTTACTGTTACATATTTGTTTTTTTATTTAATTCAAAAAGTGATTTTTCAATATTCTGTTATTACTAATTCACAGCATTTTATAATTTTTATTTTATATCAACAAATAAACACCGATTATATGCAAAGAAGAAATGTATGAATCATATCAAAACGATTCCACATATTATCGCTTTGTTTGGGGCATATGTATAAAATTTTTTCTTACAAAAAAAAAAAAAAAAAAACCTAGAAAAAAGGAAATATTGATAATTCATCGCAGTTTGGACATGCAAAAGCAGACCGTGCTGCTTACCAACTTTTTGCGAGAAAAGGTACGAACGAATAAAATTTATTGTTATTGTTAGAACTACGACCCTTTCATATAATTAGCTAGCGATAAAGATAAAAGTTAAGTAGCTAGAGAAAAGCTAAAGTTAAGTAAAAACAAAAAGTGATGAAGTTATTAGTTCAAAAGGGAAAGTAAACTTTAAAATAAAGAATTTCTATACAGAAAAGAGGAAAACCACTCCAACCATATTTTCTGAGTATTTTAAGAACGTGAGACATATGTTGCTATCTAATTCAATTACTGGAATTCCATAAGTATCAAGAAAGAACTTAGTTCCTTTGTCTATACATTACTGAGATTCGAAGTCTTGTTTACAAATACAAACAACTGCATTTAATATAATATTACAAAAATAGTCGACTCCCACTTTTTTCCGAAATACAGATTGTCAGACAATTTTATTCAGTTTTATAACATTTCGATAAAAATTCACAATATTCTAAGACTTATAATAGATTATTAACTGTTTTTACTCAAAATAATTTTCAAAAATTAATGACAAACAATATTTTTTTTAACATTAACTTAGATGACACAGAATACTTGCTCAATTTAATAGAATTGTCGCTGCTGCGGGTTGGAGAAATGGTTCTTAGATTCAACACGATTAGTTCGTTGGTGAATGTTATAGTTCTTTAACAATAATTGTATGTGGGAGAAACGGTAAAAATTAAGCAATGACATTTGTATTGATTTTTTTACATACTGTTATGTTGACTTGACTGTTGAAATACTCTTTGAGGGCTCAGAATATACCATTTTTGCAATAGATTAACCCTTCAAGGGTGTTATGGGTCAACCACCTTGTAAATTGCTATTCTAGTATTATTAAAAAGCCGAATCACTAGTAACTAGTAGGGATAACTATTAGATTTACCTTTATCAAAAAGGAATTCACTTTTGTTGTGAGTACTTCGTTACTTGCGCAGCTAAGAAAACTGATCTGTGATGTTATTTCACCCCCGGTACCATAAGCATAAGTTTTTTAAAATTTCAGTTTGCTGATAAGTGACGAAATTATAATTTTTATATATAGTAAGACAATTATAAACTGAGAAGTATGGAAATAATTATTTTACAAGTGTTTTCGTTTATTTATTTTATTACCATGAGGATAATTTTATAGTATGACATTCCCCTAAAAAATACATAATGGAAATAGTTATGCTAGAAAGCAATTAATTTAAACAAATTTTGAGGACAATAGAAGCTGTAATAAAAAAAAACAGTGCAAAAGACGTTGATGAGGAAAATGATTATGTAGACTTATTACTGAAGATACGGGATGAAGTGTTGAAATTTTAAGTGATAAAGAAACGCCTATCATCCACAATATTATTTACAATAAGTGTAGATTTTTTTTTTATAATTTTCATGAAGTCTGTGATTCTTATAATGTGTTTAATCTCATTTACATGTGTGTCTTTATTAAATTTATAAAATAAAATTCATTTACTGGGTTGAAATTAGACACATGATACCGTTAATGTGAATTTTGCAGTTGATGCATTTTAAGGGTTCATAACATTGTTTTTTCGTTAAAAGGAATACTTGAATTGTCGATGATACCTCAAATCTAAGTAAATATTGAAAACGTTTAATACTGAAAATTAAACCTTTAAAAACAGATACAACAGTAATATATATTTAAAAAATGAAATCATAGAAATCTATAAAAGAAACGCTTAAAAAGGGAAAATGAATATTTACAGAGTAAAAAAAGAATATTAAAAATAAAATATCCTTGAAGAAGAAAAGAGGAAATTGTATTCATTATCTCTACCATTGAAATTAGTCCATATAAAAAAAAGAGGAGAAAACAAGAGGAAAAAAAATTAAATTATATTGCGCAGATTTTTTTATCGTTTATTCTCTATTTTTTTTTTCTTACAGATAATTCGACTTTTCCACCATTCGGTAATTGCGCGAAGGATGGAAGGGAAGCTTAATTATACTTGTTTCGCTTGACTTTCTAGTTGTTTGGTATTAAATATTTAAAGAGAGTAAAAATCTACCATTTTTATGCCTTTCCTAAATTTTTACTATGCGGAATGTGTTTTATTGGAGGTCAGATGCACTTCGCAACTCTAACTTGTCTTTATACATCTTGAAAATATCGAACACGTTTTCCTCAACCTACGACCGAGTTCCATTCTAATTAACGAGTCTTAAAGATGGATTAATATTTTCCAATACTTTTCCATCCAAATGGCTTATAAAAACTGTATATAAATGTCAAAAAGCTTAGCTCATGTACGATTAAATATTGTACACAGTTTAAAAATAAATATGCACCCTATTGTACGTAACATGTAAACAAAAATACTCTTACAACCTGAAAATACATCAGGTATTATTTGATTTTATTTATCTTTTTTACTCATAAGTAGAGCAGGTGGTAAAATCAGTATTTTGAAATTAATAATTATTACATTAGTTGGAAATTCTGATAAATAATTTTTTTTAAACATGGCTTGGTAAATTAATGCTTAACTTTTCACAATGTCATATGGTAGTATAATAAATTATATTTGAATACAATTGTTACTAGTAACTGGTAGGAATAACTATTAGGGTAATATAATATATATATGTGAGTAAAATCATTTAATAGTGAAGTGAACTATGTTTGTGTGAAGGAGATCATTTGGAAAAGTGTGTGTAATATATATAAATTATATTTGTGTGAATAAAATCTTTTATTTGTGTTATATGTTATATTCGGGTGAATAAATATGTTCGGCATTATATATAACATCTTTGGTAGTAAATTATATTTATTTGAATAAAATCATTTTATTCTATGGTAAATTATAATTGTCTGAACAAAATCGTTCGGTAATTTAGTAACAAATATTTGTATAAATAAAGTCATTTGGTTGCGAAATAAATTATAGTCATTTAAATTATATTTATTTAAATATAATACTTTATAAAAAAAATTACACTCGTTTGAAATTATATTTGCTTGAATATAAGCGCTTGGTGATGTAGTGAATTATAATTCTGAAAATAATATATTTAGGTAGCGTAATAAAAGTATTCGTTAGAATTATACCATTTGGTTGTGTATTAAATTATATTTATTTGAAAAAAAAAGTTTGATTCTGAAGTGAATTATAGGTGCTTGAATAAAACCTTTTGGATGTATTTTAAATTATAATCGTTTGAATAAAACTGTTTTGTAATGTAGTAAATTACACTGATGTCGATTAAATTACTTGGGAGTGTAGTAATTTATATATGTTTAAATAAAATTGTTTGGTAGCGGTGCAATCCTCAAAAGAATTTCTTAAATGCACTTGAATGTTCTTTCTACTTCCGGATATTACTTTTATTTCCACCATTTGAGGAGTACCGCAAATTTTAGAAACAGTAAATCCGCTTTGGGCGTACCTCTCTCTTTTTAAACATGTAATGATATTTTTAACAACATTATTTACATATAACGAAACAAGTCATTATTTTTAGCTGTTAACGCTCAAAAAAAGGCTTTCTTTTTATAATCTCAGCCGTGTGAATTCTATCATCGTTTTAGTTTCCAATTCTGTCAATGATCATAGTGAGAAATAATGAGGTTTTAAGATCTTAAAAAAATTTAAAAAACGATTACGAGATTCATTCAGTTATAGCTTACTTACGTTGCACTTGAATGGAATACTTTGTCTGTTGGAGACTGACCTCTTAATTTTTAATCACGCTAAATGACGAGGTTGACATCTGAGGTGACATCCCAATGTTTTAAATTCTCCATCACTTAATTATTTAGGTATTTAGACCCAATGGATTGAAATAAAACATTTTTAGTAAAGTAAGTTCTAAGTAATTGTAAGTTCTAAGTAATTTGAAGTTAGGTATATGTTTCCGCAACTCATTACCTTTTCAACAGAATTTAAAATTTTCCGATTTCAGTATTTTAAAAGCCATAGATAATTATTAATAATTTCCGAATTAGTAAAATTGTGTATGTGTGTGAGTGCATTTCTTAACAGCCACAAATTGTAAACCTATGACATTATTTCCTTACTGCCGCTAAGTTACAGAGGGTGTTTGTCGCCCTTTTCATTTCAAGTTATTCTCAGAAACTTTTATATTTGATGCTGTTTGAATTGAGAATTCACCTAATGAGTGAAACATGATTTAGGTAGATTACAATATAATTATAGAAATGAAGTGAGCAGAATTGATGAGATCCATGCTTAAACATGTAAACATTTAGTGCGCGAGTTTGGTGGTAGAGATAGGAGCTGAAGTTATCAAGTCATCTGTATCATATCGACCCTGAGTCAGGAGTTTTAGAAGCGAACACACAATTGATCTACTAAGGATAAGTGAGTCGAGCACTTATGTAATGAACTACTAAGAAATGCAACCCGATTGGCTTAGTACAGATAAGTTATTAGTTATTATATTAAACATTGAATTTAGACATCACTGGCTTGAAGGAAATTCACTGGCTTGGTAAAATATTTATCCTGCGTTTCAACAACTTTAATATCCTAATAAATTTAAGTTGATAACGGCTGATTAGAATTCTTTAGTGATTGTGTTGATATGTGACTCCCTGAATTATATTAGTAATAACAGAAGGAAATAATACCAAGGCGTCACAAAATTAATAATTGTTGATGATAAGTTTTGTAAATAATTGTTGATATAAAATTATAATTATTTTTAAAAACGTTAGCACCTTAGGTGACGAAAACTGTTCTTCGCAACAGCGCATTTCGCAGAACAATTTTTCGTTTCCACTAGTTACCTTATAACGGTGCGTATTATTACTATGCATTAACTATAAATTCATAAAAGTCGAGACTGGATGCTTACTGCACTATGTTTTTTCCATTACATTTACGAATGTAAAAAATATCATTTAAAAAAATTTAAAAATGTAGTATTAGTATTAAAAAATCTAGGTATATTTAAATATATTTACATATTTATACGTAACACTAAAATGACTGATATTTTCAAATACTTAAAATGACCTCCAGCGGTTATTTTAAGTAATTTAATAATTAATTAAGTTAAGCGGTTAATTAAGTAATTAAGTAATGATAAATAATTTAAAGCCCGTGTACCACATTAATAGCAAATATTCGTATTACATATAATAAATTACCTTTGTTTCCAGAAAAAAGGAACATTGTATTTTTATTACGAACTTATTTCTCATTCTAGTTTATAACAAGATTTGCAACAAAAATTTTTAAAACACCTTTGTTGTGACATCCTCCCCAAAAGGGTTCAACATTTAAGGAACACATTTCTACCACACATCTTTTAATTCTTTTGGGATATTTAACCTAATAAAATTACAAACATTTTGAAGATAAAAAATGCCAACTTTGATAACAAAATGAACCAATCATACTATTTCAAGAAAGAAAAAAAATCAAATTTAAATTCTCATATTAAACATAAAACTGACATTAAAAATGAAACAAAATAAAACAAATGAAATTATTTAAATGGATGAATTTTCGTATTTTTCTACGTAATGAGATGCTAAAAATAGATTTCTCCACGAACGAGACATTTTTCTTTGCGACGCATTATGGCTCTCATCTATCGGCTATTTTGATTTCAGGAATGTAATGTTAATACTATAGAATTTCGACTAACTTTCTGAAATCTTTAATATTTATCTTTTTGAATGCAATACCATGCATCTAAAAGAGTAAACAAGAAATATAAAAAAAAAATAATTCAATTCCTACTTAGGTCAATAAAGAAAATTTTATTTTAGTTACTTTTTATTAAATAATTACAATTAATATAAATATTCATATACATAGACCAGAATCACAATATTAAGTGGCAAAAGAAATTTTTTTTCTCCCATATAAAACTAAAATTAATTATTTGAGAATAAAATAAAAAAAAAATTATGTTTCGACGAGATTCGATCCGAAACCATGAAGATTCTACGCTGACGCTCTACCAACTTGCCATTCAATGCAAGACAAATGCCATAGAAGAAGCATTGGCTTGTTTTTTAATTCATCCAGTAAATTAAATGGTCGGAACGCAGATTAGCCCAACCACCCTTGACGACAGGAATTATTTGGCGGTATTTTACCAAATGTAGCTCTCCTGGTCCACTTCGTAGAAATAACGTTTAGCCATAAGAAATCGCCCAGTTTGGCAATTTTTGAAATCATGTCAAGTGGTTAGACTAAACTGCATTTTCACCAATTAAATTTATTAAATGAATTAATATTTGAAAATTTTTTATTAACATCAAGTGTCATCCACTACAAGTTTTAAGAAATGCATTTGCACTTGAGCGGATGAATAAAAAGTATTTTATTAAGGTATCCGTACACCTTCGAAGAAAATTTTTTGAAATACATTGATATTTGTTATAAAAATACTTTTTTATGCTAAAATATAACCTAAAACTATGAAAAACACACTTAATAATTTGCTTTTAAATCAAAAAAAAATTTTGGAGTGAAAAACATAGTGAAAATAGTACATAAATTGATTATTAGAATAACGCTCATAACTCAAAAGTAAACAAAAATATCATTATTCTGTAACTTTTATCTTATTCATCATAACATGTTTTGGGGCTGGTACTACTTTCATGATGAAAATCTCATTACAATAATTTTTATTGTGTTTCGAGTCAAATAACAATGAAAAATCATAAAAAAGTTACAACAATACATGATTTACACCTTTGTTACTAAAAATATATCAATTTTATAATCATGAAAGTGGTAGGGGTCCTTAAACATTGTATAAGGAAGACACTTGTAAAATTTCAATTAATTTGGTTCATAACTTTTTCTGATATCTACGTTGCCATATGTAAATATGTCAAGAAAACTCATTTTGAGAAAAATCAAAAACAAACTTTCAATTGCACTTTTTAATAATAAACATAATAAAATGTATTTAAAATGCCCCTGATTTATATATAACACCTTCTTTGCTTTCTAATACATTAATTTTTTTTTTCCTAAGAGCTCTGAGTATTTTTCGACGCTGCTTTACATTTGGTGTTGAATGACGTGCAGCATCAAAAATTCGACAACTGTCAAGGTGTTTGTAAGATTTTAAGGTAAAATAACCAGGCGTTACATTTAATTTCCTTAAAATTTCAACACAACCCTTGTACCCATCATTAAACTGTATAACAGCATCCAATGCACCAGATTTTAAAATTTTAAGGCACACGAAAACCTCTTTCGGTACCCTCTGCCAAATTATGCCATTAAAACATTCATTGGCATTCTGTGTCTTACCATGAAGGCACTTTGACAGAAGTTCTTTAGAACACAGTTCTAAATATGTAGGTTTAATTAAATTTAATACATCATTGGATAAGCCATTATATTTTTCTTTGGGCTTTTTGCCGCATGACAGTGCTCGCTGATAATAACACCAGCTATCTTTCCCGATAGGGCACTGTCCATGCATGAGTTTCTTGCCACTCGATGCACAGTGGTACAAGGCCGCAATGACGTTCTGTTGAAGTTTGAGTAGATTGCCAACATTACTTCGAACAGCAATTCCATAGTAATTTTGCAATCTGTCAATAAACGAATCGGTAAGTTTACCTTTACCAGATAAACTTTTATTTTTGGATTTCAGTTTGCGCAATCTCGCACCTACTCTTTTCTGAACATGCCCAATGCATTCCAGTTTAGTTACGCTATCTTTCCCATATGTGTCTTTCACGCTGATGAAGCCTTTAGAATCCCCGTCTCCATAATAGTGTGAATACTTCAAACCTCGTTTCACAATTGATCGTTTGAAGATCCTGTTTGCGCCAACAGCTTCCATCTTTAATGAGGAACCTTTAAAATTGCTTCGACACACATGATCTGCTTCAAGCGTCTCGGATACAATACCTTTAGGCATTTTCGAAAGCTTTCTGCAGGTCGGACAATATGATGACATTATTTCAATGTCCACTACTTTGCCAGTGTCGATTGACAAAGCAGCAACACACCCATTCATAGAAGTGTAACCTCTACGCTGCCATGTTCCATCGACAGAAACACCGCATTCAGCTAATTTATTTTTAGATGAATGAATATTCAAAACTTCCTTAGCTGCCTTTTGCATCGACAGTTCACTTACTTCTGAAATCACAGACATAAGTTTATTCTCATGATTGGTGTATGCAGTTTTACTGAGCCTGGGTAAATTTAATGTTGCACATAATTTATATGCAGCAGAAAAACCTTTCCCAATTTGTCTCATGGCATAAACAAATCTTGCATTTATCTCAGGATAGTTTAATGTTTTCTTCGAGCTGGAAAATCCTGTGCAAAAGTCACAATGCTTACATTTTATTGCAAAACTTGAGCACAATCCATACCTCGAGTCTTCATGTAACAGCAAACCATCGTGGAAGCATTTGGGGCAACAAAGTTGTAAAATTGAGCATAGAAGGAGTTCTATGTCAATAATTATGTTGCCGGTTAGCGGTTTATTTTCATATTCAGCAATTTCTTCATCTAGAATGGCAGAAAGGTTCAATTTTGAAGCACTGGCATTAGCAGTTACAGTACTATTTTTGCTATCATTTTTGGTAAAACCATTACCACGAAATTGTCTTTTTCTTTTAACACTAATTCTCCTTTTTGAATTTCCCATTTTAAACGAAAAAAATTGAGCTTTTCAACAATAAAAACAATCTTAATCAGAAACTTATAAGAATGAGAACAGAAACCAAAACAGATGTAAACAAACAATAACGATTCTCTTTTCTTGCCAGATTCAAGATAAAAATGTATTTAAAAACCTGTTGCCAAATGTATTTTCAAACATTCTGAAAATTCAGATTCATGTTTTAAAATTTATTTATTTTGTACCATTGTACATATAAAAGATATTTCGAAAAATAAAAATGTAAACAAACATTTCTTCCAACTTCCTGTCTGCAGAAATGCACTTCCGGTTTCAAAAATCAGCTAACGAGTAAAATTCAAATCCCTGTAACTTAAGTTCTAAATAAGGTATAAGCAAAATTCAAACACTATTAGAAAGAAAAAAGTTTAAAATTTAAACTGATGTTAAAATTAGAAAATCGAAAATTTTGACAAAAATGACGTTTTAAAGGTGTACGGATACCTTAACGATTGAAAATCTGAACAAGATATATATAGGGAGAGTGTAAGCTAATAATAGGAATTTAAAAATAAGGAAACTTCTGCGGAAATGTTTTTTACCTCGGATTTTTAAAAATACCCCTCCCCCTATTTTAATGATTCAATTATGATTTTTCCGGTTTTTAAAAAATATTTTAAAATATTTTCAAAATTTGGAGTGAAACATTAATTTCACAGAAGCCTTCATTAGTTTTAACTCTTTCAGATGCACTTTATTGCATTCAAATTGATCAAATAGTAAAGATTTGAGATTGTTAATCCTCAAAATCAAAATGGCAGGTAGACGCGAGACTTAAAAATAGTTTTTTTTTTAATTTAATATATTATACTGCGTGTTTTATTATTAAATTCTCTTTGTAGGATTATAATTGTAAATCAATATTAAAATCATTCTACCCTAAATTATTCCAAGAAGGAAGGAAAACTTGAAATCTGAACAAGGACTGCTTTACCACTTTCTCAAAATTCTAAGTAATTTAAATCATTTCTGTCATTTCAGAATTCCTTATTATCTATCAATCAAGATTTTACATCAGTTGACAAAATAACTTACTTAAATTTTATATAAATTTTATTTCCAGTCCAATTAAAAATCTCGGAAAAATTTATAGTACATTCTATTCAAAAATAAGCTCATTTGTGGTTAAAGCAGACACGAAACATAAATGTATATTTAATGGTTTACCAAAATGGAAGTCTTTTTAGTGGCTAATATATATTTACGTACTAATGCGTTCTTAACAAGCTTTATTCTTACCAACTATAAAAAAAATTCTCAAATAAATAAATGCCAAAATCTTTACAACTGCTGCAAATACCATGTTGAAGTTGTTTCGTTTCTAATGTGCAAAAAACTCAATAAAGGTTTATTATAATTTATATTCTATTCAAACTTCGTGATTCTTATTATATGATGTGTCAAAAAATGCATTTGCATTGGAATATGCATACGAAGGGGCATCGTAAAATTTTAAATACTATTATGAAATAATCAAGATATCTGAATAAAATTTATTCTGCATATTAATCAATCATTACGCACATAATATTACATATTACGGCTTGTTATAAGTATAAGGCAGCACATTTGTCTTTAAAAGTTTAAATGTCATCTCTGCTTTAATTAAATGATAAATGAAAACGCTGCAAGAACATAACGCATTCCTAGATTTCAAATTATTTATAAAACTGTAATTATTTCATTAAGAAAATAGAATAGTAAAGAAAAATAACACTCAAATACAGTTAATTCGATGATTTATCATTAAGTTTTAATTATTACTAAAATTAAAAAAGATATATTAATAAAATTTATTCTTCCTATTAATTGATTAACTATACATAATAATATAAATATCATCCATTGGTTCATTTGGATTCAGGAAAACGTAGAATTAAATAACTCGCAATTTCGTGAAGTTTTAGTTTTTATCCCAGGATATTGGTAAAGTTTTAATTATTATTAAAATTAATCGATATAGAAGCTCAGTTTTTTATTTATTACTCTTAAAACTTATCTACATAGCAACATCCAGAGTTACACATTTCTCCGATGTATATTTACATTTCCAAAGCCGACATTATATAAATAAGCAAATTTTTTTTCTCTTTATTTCCCCCATATTTTAAGTTATTTGAACTTCGAGCTCCTGAAACTGAACAAATCGAAAAGAATAGCTGTAATTTGCAACATTATGCACATAAAAATCAATTAATATGCAGAATAAATTTTATTTGGATAGCTTGGATTTAGTTCTTAGTAATATTTCAAATTTTAAAATTCTGTCCCCTCATATTAATCCAAAGAAACGTAAATATATTTGGAATAAAATAATTAATTTTGCATGTTCGTTTTAATGCAGCCATATATAAGTGTATGTGTGTTTACAGATATTATACAGAATCTATCTCTTTGAACTACATTTCTTATTACAAGAAATTCCATTAAAAAGATGAATTTCTGAATTAATCGTATCAAATTCGTTCCTTTAACGTCATTAATTGAGAAATTTAGCTTCAAGTTTCTCTATGAATTCTGAAATTAAATCTCTAACAAATTTGGAATATTTTTCGCCGTTCGGACTTTAAAAATAAAAGGAATTTAAAAAAAGAACATTTCAAAATTTAAGGAAATAATTTATAGTCTTTCGAGCTTCAAAAATACGCTCACTCATTCTGTATGCGAAACTAATTTGCTAAAAGAATATATAATGAGGGAAACTGAATTTTAAGAAACATTGTATTATTCACGAAAAAAACTAATCAACAAAATACATTGTCAAAATTAGAACATGGCAAGTGTACTTTATTCCAATTCTAACGGAATATGTTAAATCTGCTAGTCATTTTCAAAATGTAACCTTATTAAATTCGCTTAAATTTTAGTCTCGTATCCATTTAAATCACGAAGAATTTACAATTAATGTATTGAAAGATATCTCATATGAAATGGAATAGGAAAAAGAATTTTATCCAGAAATTTATACGGTATTAATCATTAATGATTGAATAGAGAAAAACATCCGTTCCACGAAGACCTTTAAACTCGTTTTTTGTTAGAATCGAAGAAAAATATAGCTTGGAACTTTAAATTCAATTCCGGATTATTGAATTAGTTATTGTATATAAAGAGATGCTCATTTTAATTTATAGCATTCCACAGAAATTTTAGGCAAATTTTCACACTAAAAGGCTAATGCAAATTACACAAATTCTTACCGTCGTCTCAAAACTATTAATGTTAAGTTGTTAAAGTATATCAACAAATTTCTTGCTTGTCACACAGGAGGCTTTTAGACGGATAGCAATATATGAATTGGCCAATTTCAAAACGGAATGAAATAATTTTCAATTAAATTATCACAGAATAATTCAGATATTTATGAAAAATTTAAGACCTTAAAGAAGATAATTTATAAAAAGAAAGTATAAATATTCCATCCAAAATAATCACTGGCAGAATTTACAAATCCTACAAAGCACAAATATTCTAAAGTATAATATCTATAAATATAGATATTACATCTATAAGTATATAAACTATACCAACTTCAACAACAAAATGCAGCAAAGAAAACGATGCCGCTATACAGAAAATTTAATTATTCAGGTATTAAAATCCAAGCAAACAATAAAACTTCTCAAAGACGATAAACTATTACAATTTCGATAGCATTATTTTCAAATATTAAAATTAACAGAAACAATAATTATTAAAATGAAAAGCTGAATCAGAATTATTCTTATTCATCAGATATCAAAACAGTACTATTTTAATAAATATTAAGTAATAATGAATAAAGCAGCTTGTTAGATCCGTAATTGTAAACGTAACAAAATAAATAGGTTAGAAAAAATATGTATTTGTGTATAATGTTTGACTTAAAAAAATCTGACTTTGGCTAAATTTGAGTTTAAATCTTTACAGGGTTTTTATTTCTGCATCTCCTTCATGGTTATACAGGTGCGATGCATCGGTTTGTACATTTGCGACCATATATAAATGTATAAAAATAAGGCATAAAAATAAATGTGTATTTCTATTATTTATTATATTTGAATTATTTGATAGAGTCACAAATAACTTCCGATGCATGTGGGTGAAATCTATTGTTTCTATCTGTCCTCTGTGAATCACCGAGACATTCGAGTTTTTGCTTTCATTAAATAGATAAGGATTAAATTATTCATCTGATAACGTTTTTGAAAGGCGTCGTACATTAAACTATTGTTATAACCTTTAAAATGGAGACAGGGAAAAAATTCATTTCTGTTATACAATTCCGTTTTGGAGATACGACCTTCAAAGACAAAGTGAGGGCGGGTCATTCTTTCTACCTTGACGATAATCTTTTAACGGCAGTATTGGAAAAAAAAAACTTCACATTAATCAATAAGAAACACAGTAAAAAAGGTGAAATACTTCTCAAACTATTGCTTGCCGCCATCTAGAACAATTAGAGAAAGTCAGTAAGTTTTGAATATGGGTACCTGGCAGTCTCAAAGAACGGGTTAGAGAAGATCGTATGTCGATCGCCACAAGTTTACTCTCACGGGTAGAAAAGGATCCTCTTTTAGGCAGAATTGTAACAGACGATGGGTTATCTGTGACAGTAATCGTGCGCTAAAAAACAGTGGCTTGATAAGGTTGAAACAATTCTATCAGATCCGTAAGCATACATCCATGGAAAAAAGGTTTTATTGTGTATATGATGGGATTGTCCAGGTTTAATTCATCAAGTATTGTTCGAATCATATTTAAGAATTACTGCGGATACATTCGTTCAAAGAATGAAGGAGAAACTGCATGAAAAGCGTTCTGCATTCATGAATCGTAAGAAACGCCACTCCTTTAAGGACCCAAGTAACAATTCCTTATCTTGGATGGCCTGATTTACCATACCCGCTTTACTCTTCAAACTTTGACCCGACAGATTAATACCTTTTCTGTTCCTTATAAAACATTTTGAATTAATATACCCTAAATTTTGAAAGCCAACTCAATCCATTTGTAGAAAATTTCTTTCAGTCTATACCAACCACATTTTACAAGGAAGGGATTTATAAGCTGTCACACACACTAATGAAGGTGAAAGAAGAAAACAGATAACAGTGGTAAAAACGTATAAATTAATATAATTTTGTTATTGAATGAAAGCAAAATAAATGTGTGGTAAAGTACTAAAGTTATTTGTGACAAGACCTAACAAGCACTTTTTTAACTCTTCGTCAATTGGTTTTCATTTATTATAGCTTTATTTTTAATTGCATATAGCGTTCCTTGTTTAAATCCAAATTATTCGTAGCTGTATAGTGTAAATTAATTCATGATAGCTCAATGTAATTTCTTTTACATTCCCTGCTAAAAGTCGTCGTTTTATTTTGCAGTTGGGAAATTCCTTTTCCATATATAAATATACGTAAGCCGCTTGAAGGGCAACCCTACTAGCAATGTCTTATGATTCGGAATAAATTCAGGCAATAAGAGGGATAAGTCGTTAAACTGAAATAAAACGTTGCACATTAAGATACTAATTATTAACAAAATAGATAGTTATGTCTCTGACACTCTCGAATGCGCTGGCATTCGTTAATAGCTTCCTGCCGAATTTTTGGTCCACATTACAA